>CM037785.1:45653114-45671213 GCA_021229015.1 Solen grandis | reverse complement strand
TTGTCAAAATTGGCTGGATTACCTCGCGTGCGTGACGTTTTTATGACGTCATTTCTTGCGTAAAACCCAGCACAAATGACGCTCCGATCATTTTATAACGTAAGGTCGAGCTCAAGTTCCAGAGTGAAACTTTTGAAAATTGTAATATTCACTGTTTTAAGCAGTTAAATTATCATTTTAAATTCACTGATATTTCCCTATAATCCACCGAAGAGCATTAAATAAAATATATATATTTTTATTTATTTTTATAGTATAATTTTACTTCATTCTGTTTAGAAATTATGTCCAATAGAATTGCATTTTTATTTTCTTAAGTATTTCATTTTAATGACATCATACATTTACAATGTCAACATTGTTACTTAAATTATTCAGTTGTATATGTAAGGGTTATGACCTAGAATCCAAGACGATTACCAGTAAACCATGCACATATCACATTTTAATTTTAAAATTAGACAAAACTCATAGCAGAAAATAAATATACACAAAATTTACCAGAATAATTTTTAAAGTTTAATATAAATTTATATTTAGTGATATTCAAATAATCCTAAAATTACCAAAATTTGCGTTTTGCAAATGAGGGGTGTATACAATTATATACATTTCCTAAGCATATATTTCACGCCGCACTTCGGTATATGCAGTATGATTTCTGGTTTAACATCTAATTAATAACATGTCTATTTTATTTCATCACAGAAACACAAAAAATGTATGCTGCCAAAGAACATGTGAGAGTAATTTGATATGGCTTATCGGGACTGATCTGCAGTTTGTGGGGATAAGTAGATCTTGCAGTGAGTAGCATTATTATAGTTTAATGGTTAATAAACAGTTGCATGGTTGGTGCTTGGAACTGTTTAAGAAAAACTGGGATGATTTTGAAGAAATTCGTCGTTATAAGTATGATTGTATTCTTTGATTCTCCATTTAACGACTGTGCATTCTTCTTAGCAATGTTCATAAAAAGCTCATATTAAAACAAGAATGATCAATTGCTTAATTCAAACCTTGAAACATGCCAAGCTATCGTAGACATTTTCTATTTTCGAAACATTCAAGACACGTACATGAAACGTTTAATCCACGATGATTTATCAGTCTCAGAAAAAGAAAATATTTATATGCATGAAATAACTAAACATTGTGGTTGTTATCTATGTCTTGGACGAAATAATATCGACATTACATATCAAAGTGCTGATAATGTTGGTGATATTTAAGTGTGTTACCACACTGCAGTATCACGCCGTGGACATATAGCATAATGTAACATTAAGTAATATTATTCTGACACCGGGCTAACCAGGAAAGACAAATAAATATGCTTTGCACCAAGCAAGGGAGCTACACTGATATCATTTGGCGACTTCAGTATGTCGAACCGGGATCGAACCATGACATCCTGTGTGTAACAATGAATTTGCATCAATCTTTTTATCAATCTGAAAAAAAAAATGAAATCGTGTGTTTTTGTCTTGTGTGAGTTTTATGCTTTTGCATTAGTTTAAAATTAGAATTGGATAAGTGCACGTTTTCTGCTTTGATACTTTTTGAGTTTTGCTCCGGACAAAAATTAAGATAGACAAACGGGCAGACAGACAACTCTGACAAAAACAATATATTCCCTCCATAAAAATATGGGAGGAGACATAATTAAAAGGAAATACAATTTACAAAGCCAATATCAGCTTGATATCTTATCATAAGCAGCATGCATTACATCGAGAAAATCACAGGCACACATTTAATGGGCCGTTGTGTACCTGTGTCAAAGCGACACCCTTTATATTGCTGATGAGAAAGTCATATTTTAAATGAACACTTCGTCATTCTGAGGCATGCATCGCTACGTTTGTAGACATGATCAGGCTAGACTTGACTTGAGTTTACCGTCGCTTCGACAGTATTTTAGTCATATAGCGTAATCCAGCTAATTGCAGGTGGAAGAAGACCCCGAATGCACAGAGCATCCGGATAGACCACCGACCTACTGCAAGCCAGCTGGAAGGCTTCCTCACATGAAAATCCGAATGACCCTGCCATAATTCGAACCCAGGCGATGAGGGTCTTTATCCTCTCGGCCACGGAGGCGCCGGAGACAGGATCAGTGATTTTAAATCGAATCATGAGTAGGTTAACGTAAGTACATTGTCATGCTCATCATAAGCGGTAATAGCATCGTGTGAAGGGTCAGGAAATTAAGAACAGTGTGTTTTATTTATTGTCCGCACAATATCTTGAGCAGAAATAAGCCTAGGTTTGGAAACTTTGTAGGGACATTGTCCACGGTCAGTTGATGATCCCTTTTAAATTTTATGGTCAAATATAGGTTAAAGGTCAAAGTGACACTTAGTGTAAAATACTTGTCTGATCAATAACTTGAGAAGGAATAAGTCTAGGTTTGAGAAACTTAGTAGGGACATTCCCCTTGGTCAGTAAATGACCCCTAGTATCTTAAAGGTCATAAGGTCAAAGGGAAAGATCACAATGACATTTAATATAAAATCCTTTTTAGATTGATTACTTGAGAGGTAACAAGCCTAGGTCTCTGAAACTTAGTTGGGACATTGCAAATGGCCTTAAGATGACCCTATGATTTTGAGGTCATAAAGTCAAGGCTCAAGGTCACAATGACGCAAATGCCATTACAGCAGCAAGCCTTATCGTTTGTTCGGGACAAACGAAATCTAGTTCTTTTTCTTAATCTCTTTTTTTCTTCTTTTCTACGCCTCAATTTATATGTTGAAAATTTAATGGCATATACTTCAGATACTGAAATTTCCAGTTCCATGATTTTCATTTGCCTATGATGTCACACTTGACGTTGTCTGTATAATTACATTCTAGATTTGCACATCCATATACGTTTTGCAAAATTCGAAAAGACCAAGGTTCTATGGTTAAACAAACATTGGACCTGGAAATGTATTAAAGTATAACGAAGCTTACAGATAAGCTAGAAGCTTGATATTTGGTCATAACTTGTGTCCTATCGATTTCTTTCAGCTCTTCGACGACTAACGTCGCATGACGTCAAATGGCATCATGACTGGTATCAGTACTGCTCGCCTCAGTTTCTGACTGATTTCCATATTTTTTCATTAAACGTGCAACATAGCATTTTATTGTAAAAAAAAAAATAACTTCCGTTTCCGGAAAAGCAGAATGGTCATGGACACATGTCAATAATCGTTTTTTTCTTCGGCCTTAAATATCTCAAAAACGATAAATATTTTACTATGGGTAAAATTTGTAGTGCTTTGAACGACCTTTCAGATGATATTCAGTTTTTGAAGATCGGGGATGAATCAGTTGAGCTATTGCAGAAAAACAAAAAAGACGGTACCGCAAGTGCATTTAGATGCTTATATCTTTACAATTATTGAACATAAGTTGTAGAAGAATGCCTGACCGTTACTTGTACTGGTGTTTAAAATTTAAAGATGGGTCTAAGATTCATAGAATTATAGGGAGAAAACGAAACAACATGAACATAATTTGCAGATTCCTTACCGTTTTCTCGAGGTTTAACCGTCCATATCTAAAAAAACTGTTAAAGATACCTTTTTTATTTAAAACGTGTGAAATGTTGGGAAGACCTTTACAACTGTACCCAGCTTTTTAAAATTAGACATCATATAATGAAGTTACATAAAGAAATAAGAACCAGTTTAAACCGTTCTTACTTGCACTTATGTTATTTTTTTTTCTAAGAAACTATTAGTTTTTTCTAAAATAACTTAAAATACATTATTCATAGCTTGGTGCAATGCCGTTAAAATGGTATGTAGACTTTAATAATCGGAATATTAACTAAATAGTTATGGTCGGGTAGTATTTATAGATTATTTTTTTTTGCCAATTTTCGCAGGTATCTTGAGGATTAACTGTCTATATCTCAAAAGCCGTTACAGGTACATGAAGCAAGTGAAATGTTGAAATGTTGGAAATCTCAAGACGTTTCTTACAGTACCCAGCTTTTTTGAAATCGGACATCATATAAGGAAGTTATATGAAAAGTGAACAATAATTAAAACCGTTCTTCATGCACTTGTGCATTTGGTCCCAATCATTTGATTGCTTTTTTATCAGAAACTATTACTTTTTGAAAATAATTTTAAGAACATTATTTATGGAATTTAATGATATGTTCATTAATTACAAAGATGTCAGTCGAGAAGGAGTAATTGATATGTATCTCATTTTGACGACTTTTGCTGTTTTTTCTTGAGGTTTAACTGTCTAAATCTCAAAAGCCGAAACAGATAGGTAGAAATATATATCGAGTAAAATGTTGTAAATTTGAAGACCTTAATAACGGAATCTATATTTATGAAATGTAACATTTCATAAGAATGTTATATGGATAATAAAAACTTCTGAAAAATCATTTTTCCTCGTGCCTCTGCAGTTGGTTCCACATAATGTTCTATCTTTTATTTCTTAACAGTATAGGTATCGTGCTGTTATATATATACATATATATATATATATATATATATATATATATATATATATATATATATTTCAGATGCTCTAAACTTCCTTAAAAATATATGAATAAAAAAGGAAACATTTATAAGGAAGGAAAGGAGCCTTGTATACCCATTTTACATGTAAAGAGGACTAGTGGTAGGTACTTCCCTTGTGGGACACTAATTCTGAAAATTATTCAAGTTCATTTTAGAGGGGGTTCATGAAATTATAGCATAAGGCAAAGCGTTTGAGTCTCCTTTGAAAATAATGACTTTCTGCGTGGAATGACTTGATTTGACGTCATAGATTTCATCCACTATCAATATTAGATTTTTTTTCCAGAAGATGTATTTTAGGATGTAGATGTGCACTTTGGCATTCAAACCGTGGCCGAGAGGGTAAAGTTGCTGACTTTAACACTCACTCAGCCCCTCACCAAGTGGGTTCGAAACCCGGCAGGGTCATTCGGATTTTCATGTGAGGAAGCCTTCCAGCTGGCTTGCGGTAGGTCGGTGGTTCTACCCGGATGCCTCCGTGCATTCGGGGTCTTCCTCCACCTGTAATTAGCTGGACGTCGCTATATGACTGAAATACTGTCGAAGCGACGGTAAACTCAATTAGTCAAGTCTAGTCTAGTCAAACTTCCAACTTCGAAAAAAATATGATTTTATGGCCAAACATAGTTTCGAATTTAGGTCCTAAAAATACATTTAAATTTTGCAATGCCCCCTGATGCGTTTGAAGCATGAAATTTTGACAGCATATCGGGATAGAGGTTTACTTTCTGAACAATTTTCTCTTAAGGCACGTGTTTATGACGTCATTAAAATGACAAAAAAGTATTCATAATGTCTTGAAAATTTCAAGTGATAAAGTCATCAAACATGGCAGATATTCATATCTTTCGGTATTATACATGATTTAGGTATTATACATGAAATCTAGCAAATTGAAGAAAGAAAAGAAAGCGGTGATTGGGTTGGTTGACCACGATCCGGATCGGATATTCTTTGGCAGGAAATAGTTGAATGGTGAATTGCGATGCGTATTTGAGTAAACTAACTGCATTTTAGGATGAATATGTTTATACTAGGGCCAGAAAGTTAATACGGATACTGTCAAATCATTAATTTTCGTGGGACACTAATTTTCTTCGATTTCGTGGTGAGTTTTATCCACCAATATTAAATCCCCATGAACACTTGTCTCTTATAATTATAGAGCTCACGTGTTCTAGAACATAGATCCACGAAAGAATGTAGCCAAGAAATAAATAATGAACGATATTTAATGTCAACGATAAACCTGCAGAAAACGCATAGGGTTTGTTATGTTCATTGGGGTTTTCTGTCTCAAGTAGAAAGACCAATTGGGTTTGTTATGATTTTTTCTTCTTATTAAAGTCTTATTGGGTTTGTACTCTTTATTAGGACTTTCTGCCCAAGAATAAAAAATATTATACCTAGACACTATTAGTAAAATTTATAGTGCTTTAAAAGTCCTTTCAGGCGATATTTAGTTTTTGAAGTTCGGGGTTGAATCGGTTGAGTTATGGCAGAAAAACGAAAAGTGCACTTTCAACAAAATTGAAAAGCTGTAGCTTTAGAGTCAATTATCAAGGGAGGATTTAGAGGGGGCGGAAAAGGCGTGCGTCTCCCGCCCACACACCTAAAATCGACAAATGTGTTTTTTATGCGTTTATCCACATATCAATTTTAAAGTTTATATGTAACAATTGGAGTCATTCAATTTGATCAAAATTGAAATATCATTTGCAGTTCGCTGATTACTTCAGTTTTCTCGTATTTATAAGTTTCATTTTCGCTTGTTTGTCACCTTTCCGCTAATTAAGCAAGCACTAGCAGTCGATACATCGAAAATGTCCGGCCCATCAAAGAGGCAAAAGCTGGATCCATCCAGTAATACGCTGTTGAAGACAGATTCGAGATGTTTTTTTTTTTTCGACAAGTTCGAAAAAAAAGAAACGGCTTGTTTTGCTTTTAAATATTGCCTCCATGTTGTATTTTCGTTTGCAAATTTAGCACTAGTGAATTACCTGATTACCGGGCGTGCCTAATTGTAAGCGGATAAATGATTTTTAACACATTATTGGTGCCGTTGGTTTTAATAAATGCCCCGACTGCGATTTAGGCAGCGAAAGTGTTAATTAAACCAGTATTTGATGATTGTTTTGTGTGGAACTATATAATAATATACATGAAGTAATTTCATACTTATACGTTGTAAAAATAGTTTTAATAGCCATGCGACAACAGCAACAAAAAACTAGTATGCCAATAACTGGTTTCTTCGTTAAATCAATATACATGTATATATATATATATATATATATAGTATCAAACATGCAGTCAATGGTATTTATTATTAATACAAGGTAATACGAGGGTGTTCGAAAAGTATCCGGAAAGACAACCATAAATTGTTCATTATTATGATTATTAACAAGAAATCTCGTAAAGTGATACTTTGATATATTTTGAACTTAATCCGAGAGCAAAAAATATACAGATTGGACTGATGCACATTCCACAGTCACTATGGCAATGTCGGGTAACGTTGAGCGGGACAACTAACTCGTTAAATGAATATGACATCTGTAAAGACTATCTAACATCTAAAATTATATCTTTTTGAAATAGTTTTCTTTGCACGATATACCCATCTCTCACCTACAGATCCACTTGTAAAAGCATGCAGTCGATACATTGACAATTGTCCGGTCCATCGAAGCGGCAAAGGCTGTGTCCCTTCACTTATACCTGTCTTAGACAGATTTGAGTTTTTTTTCCGACTATTTCGAAAGAAAAAAAAATGACTGTTTTTGCTTTTGCTTTAAAATATATTCTCAGATGTATCACTGGTAAATTACCTGATTATCATGCGTACCCATTATAAATCGGATAAATGAGTTTTCAACACATCATTAGTGACGTCGATTTATGTTTTTAGGCAGCGAAAGTGTATATAAAGTGAATAATTGCAAGAAAAGCAAAACTATGCATTTTTGGAAAAAAAGAAAAAAAGACGAAAAAAATGTCAGTGGAATATAAATGAACAGCTTATTTAAGTTGTGGATAAGTTCTGTTACCTGGATATTAATATGTTTTATACTGGCAGTATGTCCTATGCAATTAATTTATTGTCTGAACAAGCAATGAGAGGGATGTCGGATTTGTTATATATTTTATTACGTTTAAATTTTGATATACACGTATCAACAAAACTAGTTATTTGACAGAATGATTACACCTATTCTTACATATTGTTCAGAGGTGTGGGGAGTATGTGAAATTGATGAAATTTAATTTAAATATTGTAAATTCATTTTAGGCGTAAAATCACAATCCCCCAATATAGCAATTTTGGGAGAACAAGGAAGATTTTCATTATCTACAATATGTAAAGAATGCGCATTAAAATATTTTTTTAAGATAAGGAAAAATAAAGATTCGCTAATGTTTAAAACACTTAATACAAAGCGAAAAAGAAACTGGGTCTTTGAAATTCAATCGCTTTTAGAAAAGTTAGGTTTTGGAAAATTATAAAATAATTCTGATGTAGATACTGACTATGTACCAATGATAAAACAAAGTTTATACAGAAATGGCATGAATGTATAAATAATAGTCCAAAACTTGAAACTAACTTTAAATGCATAACAGAATTTAGATTTGAAACGTATTTTGTTTATCTAGCCATGAACTAAATATTGAGGTAGGGAGATACGATAGAACGATAGAAAAATGGATTATGTGCTTATAACTCATCTATGATAGAATCTGGATATCATTTCTTGCTTGTGTGTCCAAAATATAGATATATAAGTCTCAAATACCTAAAAAATACTTTTGATAAGTGTACGCGAAACAAAATGATATTAAAAGTATTGTGCTCTGTTTGACAGAGAGATTTCAGTTGCGGAAACAATTCATTAATGCATTAAAGGACTAAGAATGGCATATTGAATGTGGTATAATTTAAGATGATTGTAAAAATGTAAATACTCCTACTGCGCAATGTCACTCCCGTTTCCAGAAAAAAAGCAACGGTCAAGGTCATATTTCAATTATTGTTTTTTTCTTTAGCCTAAAATATCTCTAAAACGATATATATTATATCGAGACACTATTCATATAATTTGTAGTGCTTTTAAATACCTTTCAACCTTTGATGATCTGGGTTGAATTAGTTGAGTTATAGCTTAAAAACGAAAATTCTGTTACCTTCAGTGCGTTTAACAGTTTATATCTCGAAAGCTTTTAATTTTCGAAAATGTAAGTATTATTTGTAGCGTAATGTTTGATCGTTCTTTTGATGCTTTGAAGTTTTACGATTGACCCAAGAATCATGGAGTAATGTAAATAGCAAAATTCGTGTATTTACTTTATGATAGACCCAAATATATTACAATCGGATTGAATGGATTTTAAAGACATTTGTTGTGATAACTAGATTACTGAAATTGGTCAACTTGTAAAAAGTGATGTCAAAATAAAAATTGTTGTTTAGTTAATTTTGCCATACGATATTAACCTCTTACGTTTGACAAATTTAGCAGAAAGTCCTATCATTCGTATCAACGAATGAAATCTAGTTCCCCTTATTCTTTTTCTTCTTCTTCTTCTTTTCCCCTCCTTTATTTCTATATGCTGCAAAGGTCTCAGAACCATGAAAATTTAATGGCTTATACTTTAAATACTGAATTTTCCATTTCTAAGATTTTCGTATACCTATGATGTCATATGTCGTCACACTTGACGTCGTCTACAAAGGTTTGTACGCGGTCTACAGCCATTATTTTTGGACCGTTTTCATCAATTTTTTTTAACAGAATGTGTATGTTATGTTCTACTTTTGCACCCCGGTGTCGGATTTTCGAAATTTGAAAGGCAAAGGTTCTATGACGAATCCAAGATTCGAACCATTGACGTCAATTTCAAATACGTATAAAATTGCTTCCAGATGAGCTATGAACGTCATTTGACGTCATAAGGTTAAAAATAATTTCTAATTTCTACGTGTTAACATATATAGGTTACAAACGTCCGAGCACCTTGAACATTTAATAGCAAATGCATCACTTAAAAACTATTGCATTTCAATGATTTTCATTTGCCTATGACGTATCTTGACATAAAACTTGACGTCGTCTAAAAAAGTTTGTACGTGATCTACAACCATTATTTCTGGACCGATTTTCATCAAATTTCTACAGTATTTGTATGTTACGTTCTAGGTATGCATCCCGGTGTCCGTTTTTCCAAATTTAAAAAGGCAAAGGTTCTATGTCGAATCTAAGATTCAAACCACTTACGTCAAATTTAAAATACATATAAAATCGCTTCTAGATGAGATAGAAAGCTGATATTTAAAGAAATTATAAGTCTCCAAGTATGTTTTACATGATGTGAAGTTGAACGTCATTTGACGTCTTATGACGTCGTAAGGTCAAAAAGAATTTCTGATATCTATGCGTTAATATATATATATATGTTGTAAAATTCCTAGGACCATGGAAATTTAATGGCTTATACATCAAACCATGTCCTTTTGAATGCAATAAAGGACTATGTTCACTAAGTGGTAAAATAGCCTAAGCTAAGAACTTAATGATATTTGGACAAATAAGAAACAACACTTGACTGATATTAAAAATGATGATTTCATTCACATAAAACATTCTTCTGGCATCATGGCAACAAGGGTTGTAGTAATGTTTTGGTTACGTTTGCCGAAGTTTTCCGAGTTGTAATTTTGTTTTGGGTGGTCTGATTTTAACATAAATTTGTAAAAATATTCACTATGGTGTAAAAGTGTGTCACGTAAATTAACCGATGGGTTATTCAAGATCAAGGTCACCAATGAAGGTCATGATTGTCAGAAATATGCAAAAATCAGACTTTCCGGTGATAATTTAATTATGGTTACTAATGTGTTACCCAATTTTAACATAAATTGGTAAAAAATTTCACTATGATGTGAAAGTATGTCAAGCAAAATGAACTGATGGGTTCTTTAAAGTCAAGGTCACCAATGAAGGTCATAATGGTCAAAAATATGTAAAATTCTGATTTTCCGGTGACAGTTTGACTTAGCCATGGGTTTCTCATCCAATGACGACGTATGACGTCAGATTAAAACAACAGTCTTCTATGGCCAGGTGGTGAAAATGAAAACATGAATGTGCACCTCCATATAGGTTTTTTTTTATTATTATTTTATTTTTATGTCCGAAAAGACAAAGATACAAGTTTCGAACTTAGGGCCTCAAAATATGTTAATAAGTGTTTTGAACCTTCCAAGCGTGCCGAAATTAGAAAATTGGACAGTTTATACGAACTGAGGTTTATTTCATATTTTGTAAAGCCTGACGTCATGTGAAGTCATTTAACGTCATAATGTTAAAAGCATGTATTTAACAAAATCAAACATATTCTAGCTTTGCATGCCTTACGTTTTGACTTATTTGCATTCAATTTTCACTGAAGGTGTAACTTAGCTCTATAATGTGACTCGTCCCTTCCCTATCCGGAAAATCGCAATGGTCAAGGTCATATGTCAATTATGTTTGTTTGTATTTTTTTTTTTTTTTTTTTTGTCTTTTATTTTCAATTTTCTTCGGCCTTAAATATTTCATAAACGGTAAATATTCTATCGAGACATACCGGTACAATTTATAGTCTTTTCAAAGAGCTTTAAGATGATATAAAAGTTGTGAAGATCGGGGTTGAAGCAGATGAGTTCTGGCGGGAAATCTAAACGGCCTGATCCGTAGTGCAGTAAACTCCTTACATCTCGAAAACTACTGATTTCTGTAAATACCATTTCGAACATGATGTATATCCCAATCCAGCTTTCAAACGACATGAACACATTTTTTTCGATTTTTGCTTATTTCTCGGGGATTCATTTTCTATATATCACTAATGCCGTTAGTTAAGGATAGTCCCATACATAAAGCGTGTGAAATATTCGAATTCGAATAGCTTGTTAATGGTACGTAGCTTTTTTGAAATTGAAAATCGGATCACATATAAGAATTAATTAAAACCTTTTTGTTTTTATTCACCCCTAATCGTTTAATGACATTTTATATATAAGTATTAGTTTTTGCAAATAGTATTATCTATGTTTTTATAGCTTGATGCATTGATTTCCTGGTGGTATGCATTTTGATGATCGCCCCATTAATTACAATGTTGTCGGTCGAAAAGAACTGACATAAACACCTATTCGCCTAATTTTGCCGTTGTGTTGAGGTTTGGCCTTCTGTACCTCAAAAGTCATTAAAGATAGGACCAAACATAAAGCAGAAGTATTGTAAGAAATTGTAAGATCTTTCTATCGGTACCTAGGTTTTTGAAAAAAGACATTTAAGAAAATTACATGGGAAATAAGAATTTCCGAATAATCGTTTTCACCAAGTCCTTCTGCATTTGGTCCTACATATTGTACCAAATTTTTATAGTAACTAGATTCCGTTTGTTCCGAACAAACGATAGGCTTAAGATAATCATTGGAATGGATATTTCAGTATCTGTAGTATATGCCATAAAATGTTCATGGTCCTGGGACCTTTGCAACATATAGAAATTAAGGCGTACATATAAAACCATTTTTGGACCTTATGACGTCATATGACGTTCGTCCTCACAGACTGAAAAGAACTATTGAAGACTAATATTCAGTCCAAATATCAGCTTTCTTACCCATCTGGAAGCGATGTTATACGTATTTGAATTTTGACGTCAATGGTTCGAACTTGGATTCGCCATATAACCGTTGCCTTTAGGACTTTGCGGATCTATTAATGTGTCGTATATAAATAACATATATACCACCACATACATTAGTTTGATATAATTGCACGTCTTTATTAGGTTTTGTGCGATCCTGCATGACAGAATTACATCGCTCTTTATATTATCCTCGAAATCAAATCGTACACATTTTAATGCTTAGTGTGTGTTGTTAATATTTGTGTTAAAGTTGAATTTGATTTGAATAAATGCACGTTAGCTGATATGTAAATACTTTTTGAATGGTATTGTCAACTGCTGTTTTATAAGTTTCTCGATTTTTGGACATTAACTTTGTCAGCTATGATTCTCTTTTTTTTTGGGGGGGGGGGGTAAAATCATAACAACAGTCTCGCGAAAAGAAAGAAACTAAAACAATAAACGCATACAAATCATAACATCTTTACAGAAGAATATCAAATGTTTAAAAATGAAAGTTGCTGTTTCCGTTTTTTGCAGTTTTCTATTCAACATTTTACTCTTTTTTTAGGGTCCTCCTAGGCCGAGAGGGTAAATGACTGAAATACTGTTGAGGCGACGGTTAACTCAAATAGTCAAGTCAAGTCTACTCTTTTTTTTTTCAATATCGTCCTAACTTTGGGACAAGGTACCTATATCATTCAGAATAACACATGTAATCACAGGGACAATTAATTGCTCAACTCGTTTCCATGAAGCCTCTGAAACGGAGGAAAATATGGATAGAGTTACAATGTCTCTGTGATTACTGTGAAATACTGTATTTTAATTAAGGTAGATGCATAGATAACAGACAGATTATACATTTATCTAATCCTGAAATAGATAAATAAAAAAAAACAAAAAAAAAACGCATGCTTAGCACATAAAAACCGTCCTGCCAAAAATCCTAGCAAAAACTGATATTTTCTACATTAACCTGCGTATGTCCGACTGATGACTTCGTTGAAATAAGAATCATTATTTATTAAAAATGTGTGAACTTCGTAAATATCTTATTATCTATTCACCGTGTAACAAATGTACACCAACCTTAAACCATTTCAAACCCAAACAACTTTTTCTATCTGCGATTAGTTGTACGTCGCTAAATGACAAAATATTGTTGCGAAAAATGCATTGTATATTTAATACAAATGTGACCTCTTACTATTGTCTTTTGAAGAAATGCAGCCAAATACCAGCTGTATTGTACGATCAAGTGATGAGTTTCTTTTTTGCTACGCTCTAATACAAGAATAATGATGCTTAAACGCACGCTTTTCAAAACCGTAAAACGTAAAAGTCCGGGGTAAAACGCGTCTTGTTCATAAATTAAAGCTGTGCGCTTAAATTGCTGCTGTGTTTATTAAATTCTAACTGGCTTTTCCCAGTCAAAGTGACTTATACGCGTAAACCGAATGAACATCTCATAACAAAGTGAAATTAGTTTTGCGCATGGAATTCGAAATAATATCTTTCTACATTAGAATAATACATAATTCAGGCAATGGAATTAATTACAGCACTGTAGAATTATATCAACGATCTGTAACACGTCTCTTTTTTTTTCTGTATCAACGTTCATATAATGTGATTACGCGTGAACACTGGCAAACGTAATGATATTTTTTCTAAATGAGTAGTGATAAAGATTTATGATTTATCCATTTGTCACCTGCAATTTCATGGACAAAATGGACGTTCATTTTCAGCATCTTCACGTGACATTCGCTACTGCGTGGCGATTACCTTTACATAAATATGCATGTACATGAAACAAATGAAGTCATTTACTGAGTTGATATAGCTTTTCCGGTATGAAAGAATCGCAGAATTAAATGACGCAAATGACAGTCATATACATAATATAATAAATTCTGAAAGAAAGATGGAGATCCTACGAAAGCAAACAAATGATATATTTAGTTCAGCTTAATAATGTTTCGGCAGAAATGATTGAAATAGCAAAATTAGACTGCATTCCGGACATGGCAAGACTCATAATGTACTTCATGTCTTGTGTTAGTCTTGGTCAGTAACATAATAATAAGAAATAGTTTTACCCTAACTGTTTTTAAGGAATCAACTCATATCTCAGGATGATGGCTGATTTTTGTCATTCCACCCCAAGACACAGCGACGGAAAGACGTTTTCAGCTGTTGGCGTTGTTTCTTGCCGTTGTCCTGGCATCTACGCCAGAACGAATATGGAGGCAACAGAAAGACACCAATGAACGCAGCAAAATGTATCGTTCTCTGACGGAAAGAAACAATGCCGAAAGTATTAAATATCGCTCTGACACTCCCGCCAACGCGATGTTTTAAGTTTTTGTCGGTCTGGCGTTTTTTTGTTGTTTTTTTTCGCTTTGGCGGTAGCGCCAGGACGATTAAAAACCACAACAACAAAAACTTAAAATGATGTTCTGGCATCCTTTGTAGTTCTGTTTTGTGGATTCAGCGATTTGTCGATCTGGCGCTTCGCCAAAACGACCAAACAACATGGCAGAAAACAATCACCATACGTTGTACCCATAACGTGTTTGCAACAAACGCTTTTCATCAATGTTTGAGCAGTACTTACTTTAAACAAGACAATGTCGTACAAACTTGAACAATTAGACAACTTCTACTAAATACACTGTTAAAAATAAATGCAACAACCTGTATGCAAATATTAATTGCAAGCAAATATCGTTACCAATTACTCGTAAAATGTAGATAACGATTAAATGTGTATTTTTTTTTTTTAAACTACAACTTGAAGGTCTGAAACGGTTAAACTCTTAAACGTTAACTTTAACATGTGTAAAGCTTATTTTACACAAGTCTTCCATCTGCATTCACACGGTTAAAAAAACTTGAAACTCAGCGAACGTAAAGTGATAAATTTATAAATGTCTCTGTTTACTATAGAGCCCTGGGGGGCAATATTAACTTGCGACTAGTGATTTATTACTTTTGACGTTGGACTTTTGAGTTATGACTTGTAACTTTGGTTTGACATTGGTGTGCATGTTGTCTGAAACCGAAATACTCAGATCTTTAATATTTGGTTTGAAGCAAAATCTATCGACCCTCTACAAAGATCGTGCACATGATGTTCATTTAGTCAAACTAGAATGGTCTCTTTGTTTTACACATTTTTATATAGTAAGGCTTTAAAATCCTTTTTTCTGAACGGTTCGGTCTAGAGCTTATTTGATATGCAGGATATTTTAGTCGCCCTCTACAATCATTGTTCAAATTAATATCCTAGGGCTGTTAATCGGCCTTGCCCCTGGGGACATTTGTTTTACACATTACTGCGTAAGGAAATGCAATTGAAATCTTCGTAAATTAGAGCTGGGTACTTCGGAAGGTAATGTACGATACCAACTTTTAAAATTGTAGCAGTTAATAGCGGTTTTCTCAGGTGAGCGCCTTAGGACATCGATACGCTTGTTGCAAAATGTTGTAAGTTACATGTAGTAAGTCACTAGTCATAAGTTGTGAGTCACGAGTTTTAAGTCACAAGTTGTAAGTCACTAGTCACAAGTTGCAAGACACTAGTCACAAGTTGTAAGTCACTAGTCATAAGTCGTAAGTAAAATAAATTCTTGGTTATTATTAAACATGACTTGACCATTTTAGGAAACCAACTTATGAGAAATACCGTATATTCTCGTGCAAGAACGAGAGTGGGGCAGGTGTATTCCGCGGAAAATCCAGTTCTGTGTTACTAAGCGATAGCAAAACACCGGTCAATACAACGATTCGTCATTTTTGTCTGGTCGTATATTATTTAACTAAAAAAAATACAGTGGTGTTTTTTGTCCTATCCTTTGGTCCTTTTAACATCTATTTTATGCCACCGCATCGATAGATCGGTGCATATTGTTTTGGTCTGTCTGTCTGTTTGTCTTATGTCTATCTGTCACAAAACTTAACCTTGACCATAACACGGAAATCCACCCACCTACATCCTCCAAACTTTACAGGTGCATACACATTTATAAGCTCTACCAGCCAGGTACCCTGACCTTCATCAAATGACCTTGACCCCTAAGGTCTAAGGCCCTTGCGGAGCATTCGAACGTAGCGCTTGTTCAAAATATAAAGATAACCATTGTTAAAGAAAAAAAACTTCCACATGGGTAAAAGCGTGGCTAATTAAATAATAGTTAAACTTGTAAATATTAATTTATTAATAAAAAAAAAAAAAAAAAAAATTAATTGTAAATTTAAATCCTGCTAAGAAAAAAAAAGAAAAAAAAAACTTTGACAGACCAACACTGCTGTAAAATCCACAAATATGCCAACTTTTTTATTAGATACATGTACTAGCGTTGAGGGAATAATTCTAATGACTTAGAGCACTTTTGTTTTGTTATAGAAAATAATCCCATAAAAATGAATAAATGTTAGTTTGTTTGATTGTTGGGTCTAACGTCCCACCGACGGTATTTAAGTCATTTCGAGACTATGTCTGCTTGAGACAGATGCAGTGTCATCACATTGCAGCATCACGCCGTAGACACCTAGTCACACTATTCTAACACCGGGTAAACCATTCCTGGAAATACCTAAATATATGATGAGCGTCAAGCAAGGCATTTCAATTTTTTACGACTTTGGTATGTCGCGGCCGGGGATCGAACCAACGACTTTTCGATTCAAGGGCGGACGCTCAAACCATTTAAATACTAGTAAATAAATAAAGTAACTCCCTACAAAAATTATTGCCTTTATGAAAAGGAAAAATACATTTAAAAATATTACAACAGTACAAACATAAACGCTGGAGCATAATTTTCACATTTTCGTCATAAAGGCAATATTTGCCGAAATATTGGCAAAGATTATCTTTTTTCATTAATTGAAATATTTCCTTCTTGAAATATTTTCCTTTCAGTCCTTAATCAATCATTAAGACCTTATATTGATTACTCTCGGATTTAAACAGTCATTATTTTGCTTTGCATCCGCCGTTATACCAGTTACAGTCAGCTGAAGTTTACCATGTTTACCATGTCATCGTAGGCTTTCGAATGGCGTCGAAACACAACTCCGTGCAGTAGTTATTTCAGTACAGGCGCACCGGCTTTTTCTCACAATATCGCGGTGGCGACGAGGGTATACGAGATTTCTTTCACACGCTTATATGAGTTGCTTATCTTTGGGTTTAGGTCTTTGTTATGAGTTATTGACTAAACTGTACTTTATTTAAATGCCTCACAATACAATGCTATACAATCTGTCGAAAAGATTAACAAGAGATAATAAATTGTAAAAAAACAGCAATATTAAAAAGATAGATAACTTTTTTTTTATTTTGTAAATTCTCCTTAGGACAAAATATGTCAAGACAGTTATGGAATCCTCAGGGGTGGGGGAGACATATTGTTTTATCAGGGTTATTTGTCTGTCTATCTGTCTGTTTGTCTGTTGGTCAGACCTCTTATCCGGAGCATAGAAATATAAAACCTATTAACTTGAAACTTCACAGGTCGGTATATCTCATAGGGGAGAAGTGTCGTGGACAAGAAGTTACAAGTTGTATCTCAAATGTCAAAATTGATAAGTCGCAAGTCAAAATTGCCCTCCAGGGCTCCCATAGTTTACGTGTAGGCATAAAACTACATGATAATCTTCAAGGTTTCCAAATACTCTCGGTGAAAATATTTTGACGTCTTGATCTTCAATGTTCCTACATTATCATTTGCTGAAGGTTTCGTAGCATGCCTAGACTGTGACAAGATACTTTAATTCTCGTTAAAGCTAAGTTCATACTGAACTGTACCGTCTGGCAAGCTCCCTTATATCTGATACAACTGGATTACCCACCCTTATC
>CM037785.1:45603014-45653014 GCA_021229015.1 Solen grandis | reverse complement strand
TGAACGAATGGTGCTTTTACATGAATAATTTGTTTATCAAATTGAATTTTGTAACTTTCATTTCGCTGAGTAGTAATGGCGTTACTTCCGGTTTTTAATTTTAACTGGACACGTTTTTCAAAATTAATCCTTAAGGTCACTGAACTTTGACTGTTGAATTTATGGGGAAAACCTTTACATACATTGGTATTTAAATTGATTCACTCGTAAATTTTCATACACATACTTATTTATGTATGTTTTTGGATGCAAAAGTACAAAAAAGTTGACCAGTTACCACTTCTACCAATTATAGAATATAGAAATATTCAGGGGGGTTCCCTCAGCTTGACCGTTTAATTTAGTGATACCGTCGATACCAGGGCTTCGACTGTATTAAGTATTTGGCGTTGGACTTAATCATTTTACTCATTCAAGTAAGTATTCTAATCAGCCAGTTAGAACAGAACAGAACAGCACTTTATTTCATCCCAGGTATACTTTAAGTAATACAGCATGGGGAACAGTATAATACAATCTTATAAAGATGATTTGATTCCGGTCTGATAGAAGAAGAATTGTGTTTGTATGTATGTGTATATAAATATAGACTGATATTCAGTGTGCCATATGTCAATGTTTCATATAGACTGATATTCAGTGTGCCATATGTCAATGTTTCTATAGACTAATTGTGCCTATGTCAATGTTTCATATAGACTGATATTCAGTGTGCCATATGTCAATGTTTCATATAGACTGATATTCAGTGTGCCATATGTCAATGTTTCATATAGACTGATATTCAGTGTGCCATATGTCAATGTTTCATATAGACTGATATTCAGTGTGCCATATGTCAATGTTTCATATAGACTGATATTCAGTGTGCCATATGTCAATGTTTCTATAGCTGATATTCAGTGTGCCATATGTCAATGTTTCAATTTTTTCATTCTTCATTATTTAAGTCTGCGCACCTGAAAAACAAAAAACAAAAACAGTTCTTTCTCATAATTTTGTGGACACTATGACGCCCAGAGGCTGAAGCTGTATCCCTAAAAGTATGACGGTTGAGATAGTATTTTGACTTAGAAAAAAAAAATCTTATATACTCAGAAAAAGGATCTTAAAATAGTTGGATTGCTTGCACATGTAGATATATAATTAATTTTATTATGCAACACCACCATCGCCGGTATAACGATAAATACCCGTTAAAATAGATTAAACAAGTTCTTGAAAAAACATTTATATTTATGTATTTTCCAACTGCGCATGCGTTGAAGGCAACAATTTTCAAAAATAAGTGTGAGCTTATGTGTTAATTCATATTATGATTGGCATGAAGGTCAGATTTGTACCTGTGTGGTCAATATATCGTGTATTTTATATTTCAAAAGTTCTGATTTTGTAGGGAATTGTTAAGCCCAAACAATACATTCATCTATACATGTACGTGTATTTGAAAATAAAGAGTTATTAAAATTTGATCATTTTTTTTAATTTATTTTTTTAAAAATCACTTTTATTATTTGGCTTTAGCAAGTATGTCTATTTTAGATCAATCTTGCGTTAGCTTGTGACGGAATCCCTCAGAAAATTTTAAGATTAAAATCGACATATTCGGACATATCCTACTTCAACGAGGAGTTGTAGTGATGTGATTTGCTAGGAGAATCACAAATCTCTTGACATGTCCTAGTGACCTTGACCTCACAAATCTCTTGACATGTCCTTCAGTTACCTTGACCTCACAAATCTCTTGACATGTCCTTCAGTGACCTTGACCTCACAAATCTCTTGACATGTTCTAGCAAAAATTCGAACAGCTGTCAGTTACGTTCTGTTCATTTTTTAAAGACTTTTTAGCATGGTCTAGATAATATGAGCTAATAATGACCTTAGAGGATGACCTTGACATAAATTAGTGTCATTTAATGATAATCAGTTGGCCATATTATCCTTACGGTTACAGAACTCGTGCAAGGCTGTACATAGTGTTACATCAAATGATTTTAACAATAACAAGAGAGTATACCTTAGTGGTGAAATCTAGACCCCTGACAGTGACTCCTGAGTTGGCCTTGACCTTATAAAGAAAACGATTGGGTTTGGTATAACACCACTTGTCTACAGCGTAATGTCACAGTGAGGAAGCTTTTATATCTATCTCATGTAATAAACTCCCCTCATGACTGAAATACTGTTGATGGGACGTTAGCCCCCAAGGCAAAAAAAAAACAATATACACACAGAAACTGATAACCGTATAATTGATAGAATCGCATATGTAGCAGTGACCTCAAAATACATATTTTCATTCGGAGACCGGCCGACAAAGCATCTGCGACTTTTTTTTATTTATTGTTTATTTATTTTTAATTGTCTCGCTTTGGGTTTAAAGGCAATAAAGTCTTTTTTATCTTCCTCTGTTGTTTAAGGTTTTCTGTTGTTATCATTAAAAAAGTTTTTACTACCAGTTTGATGAAATCAAAAGGTATAGTTGATTCATATATAATATTCACATATTAAAAAATTTTTCGATTTTTAACACATATACCATTGATTTTGACGATATACACGATTTGTTTTCACGATATACACGATATGATTTTGACGATATACACGATTTGTTTTCACGATATACACGATATGATTTTGACGATGCGATTTACACTATATGACATATTACATATCGTTCTATCTTAATTTGATAATACCTTAACTTTACACGTATTTATTATTTTGAATAAAAAGGTTTAAACTTCAGTCAATAAAATCAATCAAAACCATCATTTTGCTCCAGGTCATTCGAAAGTTACCATGACTCAGTAGTTTAAGTGTTCGCTTACTCAAAATAATGTTTTCTTTCCCTCGTATCACGGCAACGGTTTATTAATTAACTTCAAAAACATTGCTAATTTTACCTTATTTTCAATTTCGATTAGTGAAATTTGAAGAGAGAGAGAGAGAGAGAGAGAGAGACCGACAACAAAAATTAGCGGTCTTTTTTATGACAAATCGTATATGAAATTCATTCCGCAGTGCGACAGCACTGTATCTGTTTTAATATGTATGCAAAGTCTCAAAATGAGTGAAATTCTGTAACTGAGAAGTAATCTCAAAGATTTGAACTACATGTACTATATTACCAACAAACTAAAAGAAGAAGAAGAAGGAGAAGAAGAAGACTAAAACAAACACACTCCATGGTAGAAAAATTTATTATTATTCCAAGTTTTACTGATGTTGCATACATACACGTTCAAGGGTTTAATATCATTATTAGAAAACACACAAACAAAAAGAATGTCACCTGTAGCCTTATTAATCATAAAAACTTATTCTGTCCTTGACCAAAGTAATTCTGCTGCAATATGTTTCCAAATGGTTTGTCTAATTGTGCTCAAAGCCCACATTAATTCAACTGTACTTTAATTGACATGCCACTGTAGCATTTATATGCACATTTTTCTGTTAAAAGCGTCGTTTTTTGGATGTATGAAATATGATGCATTTTAAGTAACTGACGTTTAAACATGTATATTACATTTTTGGCGTCGAAGAGTACGAACATATATTAAAAAAACAAACATGGTTTCTTATTTTTTCCCATATTTTGACTCCTGGTAGTACAAACACTTATGTATGGATTATACTAATTTTGCTTGCTTCCTTTTTTACATAGAGTTTATGTATGCTCGGTGCAAACTATACATGTGTGGTCAGGACTGATGCTGACATGTTATCAAGGTGAAGTCCCTGTAATGGTTCCGCTGCGTCTTGGACCACTTAATCTCTACCAAGATAACCAATGTACCCTTATGAAACATAGGAAACCTTGGTTATCTCTGTGAAAGGCCATGAGGTCCGAAATGTGCGGAACCATTACAGGGACTTTACGTCAATTCCACAATTACCGTGACCACAATGGTACTTTAAATTTTCCTTATTAGTGAAGAATAAACATTTCACGTCGATTAGGAAACACGTTCAAACGTTACTCCTACTAATTCCTCTCGGCGGTTTCTGAGCTGGACCAGTACTTTGCGTCTGGAAAGGCCATGACAATTCCTTGTCACCGACGGGATTCGAAGTAACAACCTTTTGATCCAAAGTCATGAATGTTATATCAAGATAAGGGAATTCAAAATTTTAGTAGAATTACTACTTGAAATATATACACACGGTTGGCTCTTTACAACTGTACACATCACCAAAGATTGGAAATCAAATATTAATTTGTTAATGGCGATGCGCCTGAGTTTTCTCGGATTTGAGACCCCCTTATCATCGACCTTGTAACATTTTTGGACATGTTGCATTTAGCAGATAACTGAGATCATCTGTTTGTGTTTGCGGATTTCCCAAAGTTAAAATCAATAAACAACCAAAGCTTCAGGCTAACCTGCTTACATTCTATACACTGCGATTAGATAGGGTTGCAACCGCTTACGTTAGCGACTGTTACGTTCACTGAACACGCTACAGAAACACAAAGGCTCGAAGTTCCATGATTCGCCCCATACAACTTAGAGCCCCTTGTTCTGGTACTCTGATTTGGTTTTTGACAAAATTCATAACAGAAACCATTTTTTATTAGTCGAATTATCATATTGGCCTTCACAGTTCGGTTTGTAATTTAGCAGATGAATCAACCTAAATATAGCTCTTTTAAAAATCTGAACCTTTGATACAATCTGTTCATAAATGAAACTTGCAAGCATGTGCCAGCAATTCTCGAAAGCTTAATCCAAACTTTACCGGTAAATCCATTCGAAGGTACTTGGTTATAATAAGGGGGGCCAAGACTTAACAAAAACAGTTGGTGATTAAGCAACATATGCTTGGAATAGACCGGCTAATAATAAATTAGACAAGCCTCCCCTTTAAAGGATTTTTTTCTACCATGGGTTCGACCATGATGAAAATTGATTTTGCGGGTAATGATGGGAAAGATTCAAAATTCGGAAATGCGTTATTGCACAATGATATAATGGCCATAAATGTCCCTATTTTCATTTCGCCATAAACTTATATAATATATACATCAATAAAGATAACTCGAAAAATAAAAGATTAAACTATGCAGCTGTGGAAAGTTGACGTCAAGTTTGCGGAAAAAAATAGTTGAGATGATCATATCTGAGAGTTTAGCTGACGATGACGGTAGTGCATCAATGCATTTCTTGTTTAAAAGTTTAATGTCGAAATGATATTTAAAAGGTCACAGTAAGATGCCATAACTTCATCAAGTTATCAGAAGGAGATGAATGTTCCCGTCATTTGCTCCCTTTCTCTTTTGTCATTTTCATTTTTTTTAAGTATACGTGATTATCATATGCAAATAATATAGCCTGTTTATATTTAAGTATAATATGCATCACGATGACTAATGTGTAGACAGACAGAATGCTTAACTCGACATTTTACCGTTCAATCTCACTTAATTTCTCGCAAATTCAATTAAATCGGCCTAACGAGGCGTTTATTTCGTAAGCTAAGTGAGATTAAATACCTTACATTTATTGTACACTAAGGGATGGGGATCCACACTGGAATACAAAGACACTGCTATGTGGTAATTTGACCTAGTTTTCGCCCAGTAAAATATACTGCGACCGTTAATGATATCAATGTATCATTAATGATAGATTATTAGACAATTAATCGCCAACTGCTTTTTCTGTCACTTCTACTGTTGAGCAGTACGTCACAGGCATCGCTGGCAATTTTTGCTTGTATTTGAGTGTGTTATAAACCACGTGCTTTAGAGACAAAACATGAAAATTGTGATTTAAATAGATTTCGCACTTAAGCGTTCGGGATTTAAGATATATCGCTAAGCGTAAAGGTCATGTCCTAGTGGACTAGATCGTAAAGCTCTGACGAATGACTTGCAAAGCTTAAAAAAGTATCAAAACTGTTATATCATTTCTTTTTACAGATGTAATTATTTTACAAACATACATAGTTTATTTAAAATTGCAAAATAACCACACAAATGGTGGAAGTATTTGGATTTCCTTAAATAATACATTAAAAAGTTTTAAGTAATAAACAATCACATTTCCATCATTTTTACAGTTTCACTTACACGAGGAAAGTCATAAATCCTTTCGCATGCGGTATATTAGATAACTATTATGTTGAGAGAAGTAAAGGTTAAGGTGGCATGAATTATTTGTTACATTTATATACGCATCACGGACTTTTGTCATATGTTTAATGAAATGTATACCTTTCTGTTATCATTGATATGCGTATATATCATTTCAACGTGTTAGTGTTTAGTGCCTTATGGTGCAGCAGTAATAGTAGTAGCATCAGCAGTTTCTTGTTGTGATGGGGTTAACCGTCGCTGCGACAGTATTTCAGTCATATAGCGACGTCAAGAGGAAGACCCCGCGTTCACAGAACCACCGCGAGCCTCTGGAGAATTCCTTAGTGACACCAGACAGGGGCTCGAATATTCTGCAGGGCGGGTGTCAGCAACTATCGAAGGCAGCCTTTCCTTTCATGCTGAAAATTAATAAATTAAAAGTAACATTTCCTTAAAATTTACTACATCGCTTTTGACATCAATTGTGTTAAAATTCTAAAAAGAAAGGTCAAGTGTAAATGTCAGGAAAGTAACAGCTATCAAACGAACAAAAAGTTACTCAATACTTAACATGTAAAACATCCGTGCGCGCGTGCTAAAACGTGCGTCACCGTAGCATTTATCATTGGTTTGTTTTAATAGATTCAAGATTCAAGATTTTATTTAGAAACATTGCAAAGTCTCACATATATGTGAGAAACATAAGCATTACATACTATATACAAACTTGAATATCACGTGGTACAATGGAAAACGGCTAAGTTTCTTCGTAGTTTACAGAGAGAGAGAGAGAGAGAGAGAGAGAGATTCTTGCATATACATTTTAAATATTTACATAAAAATGAGTAACCTTATCTTGTTTTACAATGTGAATCATATACAATTTTTTTTTTTACATTACTATTCATTTGTTTCAGCAATACCTTTGATCATAATATCGTGTCTTTAATTTAACTTATAATAGAGTAACCGTATAAACGTCATATCAGTGTGAAAAAAATGGGTAACCGTATGACTCATGTCTCGTGTCATCAAGGAATCTCGAGTTATATGATATAAATAAGGGATTTTACAAAGCATTTAAGTGAACAAGGGATACGAGCTTGCTTGTACATATGGTTTGGTTTCTTCTATAGCATTGTTTGCCATGTTACGTATATCATGACAACATTCCTATAGGGTTTTTTGACCAGCCAGTAAAACATCTGATATTGATAAGGAAATCACAGTAAGTATGCTATTTTGTTTACTTTTTGTTTACTCTTAGCTATCATTGTCCTTGTTCAAATAACATATCATGGTCAATGTTTAATGTTAAATATATAATTAAACAATACATTTATACTCATTTGTAAAGTAAAACGACACACGTTACAATAGTGTCATATAAAAAACACTTGTCTTATTTGTCTGAACTTTGCAAAAACGAAGAAAGTTCAGTCGAATGCATTGCATATTGTAATGTTAATTACCAAGAAACAAAAAATAACACATTTATTTGCCTAAACAGTGCGAAAACGAAAGTAGTTTAGTCAAACCATGTGTTACATTCACATTCATGAAAAGAATATATATATATATACATATATACACATATACACACACAAATTTTAATGCATGTAATGAAAGGGATAGATACAACGTAACAGAATAAAGTGTGAACACATATATACAAATACATTTCTATATAATCATGGTTTTAGCAGCATTAGGTCATTAGTTTGGTGTGGTAAGTAAGCTAATAAATCAAAGCTTGAACTTCACACTTCCTTAATAAAGTAGTTAAATTGAAAATGTAAATCGTATATTTATATACAAATATCTACATTACGCGCGTTAGTGATATATTCGGTGACTAATCAATGTAGTGGTAGCTGCACCAGACCGCAATCTGTTTAACAGTGTAGTCAAACTGCCTTAACCCTTTCCCTCATATAGACTCATTTTGACGCACTCAATAGGTACCACATAAAGCCTGACCTGCAGAAAACCACAGTTAAACCTTACCAAATTTAATTACAAAATCCTCATTTCCAGACCACTGAGGAGCAGCGAACAGCATAAAACCTGATCAACCTGCGAGTTACTCGCAGGCTGATCTGGTTTTATGCTGTTCGCATAGGTCTTTTCATGGTTTCCTCTATGAGGGAAAGGGTTAAGCGACATGTCGGGGACAAGAACTCAGCTGGTTGCATACTTGAGACACAATAAATGTTAACTTATTTCATTCCTGTATTTTCAAAATGCACGCACATTGCTATTCCAACTACCTGCATAGTTTTTAAATTGATTTCCTTTAGACTCGATGAGGTGCGTTGTAAACCATATGACTGATTACTATTGGACTTCTGCGGCTGGGTGGTTAGAGTCAACGTCTAACAATAACTAAGCCCCTTACCGCTGTGGGCTCGAGTCCATGTCTGGTAGATCGGAATTTCCATGTGAGGAAATCTTGAAGCTGGCTTCGGGTTGTACATTCGGGGTCCCGCCTGAAATTATCTGGACGTTTATGGGGGCCAAAGGGTGAGGTCCGGGTACATCTGGATAGGTCAGTAAAGATGGTTCGCCTCGTGCGTGTCCCGTTGTTCTCGGCTTCGAATCCCCCCCAGTCCCTGCATTAAGTATAAGTTAAAGTCTATTAGAACATTTCTACAGTCAATTGAAGGCGAGGGCGAGCGTATGCTTCTGTTGCCTGAAGAAATGTTATAATCATTGTCTGACTTCGAAGTCACCCATTACTTGTAGAAACACTTGATTTTGTCAATAGACCGATCTATTCTATACACAGTAAAATGTTAAATATAATGGCGTTCTACTGAAATAAATCGCGGATAAATTTTATTTTCAGAGCTTCTCATTGTACATAAGTTTGGGATGACTTCTAAACTACTATAAAACGTCGGAAACGTGTGGGTCTATGTTAGATATGCCGCAGTAGAGAAATTCTAACCATTGACAATTGTTATACATGTGGTCCTATAATTACATCGATTGGTGGTCAGTATAACAGTTCAATACTGGTTGCTTTAGTAAACTTTTGCTGTATATGGTATCATGCCTACTTTGTTAAGACAATTTGGCTGTATATGGAATCATGCCTACTTTTGTTATGATAATTTGGCTGTATATGGTATCATGCCTACTTTTGTTGTGATAATTTGGCTGTATATGGTATCATGCCTACTTTGTTAAGACAATTTGGCTGTATATGGTATCATGCCTACTTTTTCTACGGTGTGATGCTGCATTAAGGTATCATAATACATCTGTCACAAGCTGACATTTTATTTCAATTGACACAATAAGGCACGTGCATACAGGCAGTGTTATCAAATAAAAAATAATTATTTACAATATACATTTGTATATACACGGGATTACAATGGACACGGCTATTAATATTGTATTGAAATGGATTGTTTAATTTAAAAAAAAAAAATAAAGGAAATACCGGTAGATGCAAATTGTATTTGTTTGGGCTGCATAATTTTAATGACACAATATCTATAAATAATGCAAAATTCTCGTCTCTAATGGAGATCAAACGTTCGGATAAATATTCTACGTGAAACCACAGCTCCATTTTTAATCTTTATCAAATTCTATGAGTTCCAAAATGATATAATTTATAAGTGGGGAGAGGATGGGGCGTGAATTGGGATGAGGGGCCTGAATATTTGTAGTGAAGAATTTATGGTGTTATGCACTTACCGCCCAAAACCAATCGTCTGAAATAAAAAGAAACTGTATAAACGTGCAAAATTAGTGTCAGTATGTAGACAGATCCCTCAGAAACAATCAATTTCTCGCCCATTCATCACCTTTTAGAGTCGTCTGACATTTTTTATAATTATTGCAACCTGATGTGCCATCCCCCAAACAACACGTGTTAGTATACAAATGTCTTTATTCACATGAAACTTATGCCTGTCATCTTTCGCTGAATTTCACGAGTCGGTTTACGGCAGTCGGAAACTCCCGATCATTGACGTAATTCACCGAAGGTTTCCGACCGCATTGTCGTCTGGTGTTTCGGTGTACTGTGACGTTTCAGACGAGCCATGCCTGTGTTTGGAGGATGATGTTATCAGAGAGAAAGGATATTGCCGTAAATAAAACAGGATTTACATAGCGTTAACGCTTACGGTACGGCGTTTCTTTGTTTTGCTTTTGATAAACGTAGCTTGTACTTTTTAAAAGCGTTACGCTAGCGTCGCATGTGTGCTTGTTCACAAATGTAAAATGACCACAATTTATAATGGTTTTAATTTTGGGTTTTGTGTCTGGTATGAAAAGTGGATGGTTATTTTAACGTGTTTATGTAGATCGAGTGTTATGGATTTATAAACAAATAAACAATTTGACAAGGCATTATTACAGTCGTGCGCGAACAATGTGCAAGCTCGCTGTTGTTATTTATAGTTGCAAAGATGTTTTCCTTTGATGCTGAAACGCCGAAGTTCACTATGTCATTTAAGATAAATCTTTTGGCGAAAACATGAAATGTGATGGCATGAATCATGTCTATGTCACCTAGCATTCAAACGTTCATTTATATTACTCTACCCGTCATAAAGCGTACATCTAAAGATAATTTAGCGCCATGTTACACGTTTTATTTCAAACGCTATTACAATACAGATTATTGCCTTGTCCAGGTAGCTCTCATAATTTTATAAACACTTATCTGCATAAGAAGATATGTCAAAATATGAAAATTAAAGATTATAATGCGAACTGGTGTTGCTTGTCCTAGTTTATTAGTTTTGCGAGCTCATTTTGCTGCTTAAGATATTTTGTAAACAAAACTTAGCACGAAATTGCGCTGACGAAATATTGTCGAAAAAAATGCTTTGATCTTTCTTTTTACAATATACCATAGACATCTAATCATAATTCAGAATTGGTGATACCATATATATTGTCTACATGTGATTTAGAAAAAGATAAGTTCAAAACATTAAAAAGTTTCTTTAAAAAGGTTTGGCATTCATTTGGTTAAACCTGAAGGGCGAGAGTTTGAAACCCCTTAATTAAAAACCAAATTAATTTCCGACTGGGTAAATTTTCAATGGAGGTTTATACAGAGAAACCCCGTTAATCCGGAATCTATTAATCAGGAAACCTCGCATTCCGTATAAAAATGCTTAATTGTTTTCTCTTGACTTTAAAGGTGATTGACTGAAAATGCATGATACCACCAGTTTTATATTTTGTTCAAAATATGACAAAATCTAACTGCTAATGACGGACGGGCGCGTCTTCTCAAACTAGTCTTAATATACTGACTGCAAAAATAACTATTCCGTAATTTACTGAAATTTGATGTTTGAATAAACAAATAATATAATTCAAATACGCGCCTTTTCAAAATTAGACACAAACTGGTCAAGTGTAATTTTAGAGAGTACAGTTATCAATGTTAATGTCATAATTGTTTTTTCTTGGAACAATTTGCAGCCTTACCAGTAGCTTATGAAATGTTAAAATATAGAAAAAAAATATTTTTGCTGAATTTTGAAACCGGGACTGCATTTTGTTAACTCTGTATAAAGGAACACGTTTTCTTATGAAGATAAACTGGAATGCTGTATACGACGAAGAAGAAAAAAATGATGGTGATGATAATAATGATGAAAAAAAAGGAAGAAAAGGAACTAACATAAAAAGAACAAAAGGATTCATTCGTGTACGTTTCGTACTGTTCATTATTTTTCTCGATTTCTTTCGTTTAAAAAGTTAAAAAGCATGAATGTTTCATATTATTCAAAAACTTTTAACCAGATTCGAAATATCGAGATTTTCTTTCATTTTTTTCTGTCATAATTTATGAACTATATATAGTTAACATACAGATGCCCGATAACGTCCCTAAACACACTTTAATTTCAATATAAAAGAATTTGAAGCTATTTGCTTGGAATAGGAATTTTATGAAAGGAAAGGATTTTAACGTCATATGCTTGTAAAAAAATACAGCAATACAAGTTTAAACCATCGCCTATAATCATATATATTTTTCGTTACATTATACTCTTTTTATTAGCATCTTTTTTTTTTTGGAATACAAAAACTGGAAAATTAGCGTTCAAATCTTTGTTGCTTTAACGTGAAAAGAAAAAAAAAATAATGACCCGCTCGTCCCTCCATAATCGTTATAATTAGTATACGTCGTGGTTTATAAAACACCGTTATGACGCGCCAAATCTTCCATACACCTTACTTGTCAATGTTTTATTGGGCCACTGTCCGCAATACTGTCATCTGTACCCATACGCATGCCTGATTTTATATCCCTTTCTTTATGCGATCGCTGATAATATACATCATATATGTTCATGCATGCATACATGTAGTTTTGTTCCCAACACTGTACATCCAACAGATGTATTATTCCGTCCCAGTACATTTTGTCATTGGCTTCATTTATAGCCTTTTTTGTGCATGTGTGTGCAATTTTATTTCGTTCTATTCAGTCGATCGGAAGAAAAAGAGTGTAATATAGATCATATACATTAGTTTGTATATAGTACAACGTCTTGGCGTTATCATTTTATGTACGAATAGTATGTGGGGAGGAATTGTTTCAAAATATCGATGTAAATGAATTATATAAAATGAAGGGAGAAAGATAAGCAGAATAAACATTTGTTTCTGTTTGATTGGATAAACTGGACATTATCCACAAGTATAATAAATAAAATGACAAGAAAATAAAGGGAATAAAAGTTAAGCATTTAAACAAAGATATGCAAATAATATTAAAGTCAGATGGTCACATTTCGAATGTGGCTACTGTAAACAAAGGGTTTTATTTTTTGTTCCTCTACGCTACCTTAAAAAGTTTTGTTTTATTTTATAGTGGTGATATCATTTGCACATAATTGTGTCATGTAATGCATATACTTGGACTTTAAGTTTTAAATACAAGATCACCATTGTTAAACTTAAATTGTAATTCTTTAATAAAAACCACGTAAGTTAAATGCATTTAGCGTATTAGTGGAGCACTTTATAATCTATCACGTACATATCAGGGAGGCAGAGAGTCAGTTAGAAGTTAATCATTAATCGATAACTGGTACTTACTATATAGATTTTTCAATCCATGTTTCACAAACTTTCCTAAATAAACCGTACTACTTCTGGTGTGAAATATCAATATTTTAATGCAAAAATGCAGATATTTCACTCTTTATCCTATATAGACATAATACAAATTTTCTTAAATATGACCTTATTTAAACCGAGCTATTTAAGATGTATCATTTTTAATTCAAAATGAACTATCTACATGTAGTACCCTTTTTCTCTCTTATCTTTTATCACAATGGTTGATAAAACAATTGTTTTGACTTGAGAAAAATCAAAAAGTGAAAACGGAGACAAGAGTACAGCCACTGAATTGACAGCAAACTGATCTTTTTTTATGAGCCAACAAGCTGTCCCATCCTAATGACGTGTTGTTTTTATTTTGTGAGCTATCGAGAGACTTGTCAGTCTTAGACTGAAATAAAAATGCTGTGGGCTGACAAGGTAAAGCAACCGAAAGATCAAATATTGATATATAGCAAAATGTAATGTCCCAGACGGTGCACGTGCAAAACATGCAAAATCAACATGTACGTATAATGTCGCTAGTCGAGCATTTCAGTCATTAATTTTACAATGCTGTAAATATGTAAAATTAAGTCGTAAAGAACAAAATTATCCTGAGTGATGAAAATTTAAAAAAAAAAATAAAAAAAAATAAGTATCGACTTTGTCTCTCGGTATGCATGAAAGGGGAGACCCCTTGTAGTACAAAATGATGTCTTACAGTAAATCTCTTGACCACACATTTTCTGTTAACAAATAATTAAAGGAGTGCATATTTTGCATAAAGTAGTTCCAGTACTCTCTGCAAAAAAGGTTAAATACGCAGGTATCTTATCATTCAAGAAATGCATATTCATTAGTTTTCATCAATATCAATTTTCTTTGAATTTATTTCTAAAGGCAATTTAGTTGATTCGTTTTCTAGAAAAAGCTAACTGTACTAGTCAAAAGCTAACTGTACTAGTCAAAAGCAAACATAGTCCTCAACCATGAGTGTACAGTTCAGGTGAGAGAGTCGTAGCTAAGTTGTAAGAACTTATGGAACAACCCTTTTGTCTTTTGTTTGTTATAATAATTGTTAAAAATGTGCATATGAAATTTCTATTATGTATGTGCTTAAAACAAACCAAACAGTATGGTTCGAAAAGAAACCAGATTACCTTTAACCCTTTCCCTCATAGAGATAACCATGAAAAGACCTATGCGAACAGCATAAAACCAGATCAGCCTGCGAGTAACTCGCAGGCTGATCAGGTTTTATGCTGTTCGCTGCTCCTCAGTGGTCCGGTAATGAGGATTTTACAATTAAATTTGGTAAGGTTTGAGTTTGGCTTTCTGCAGATCAGACTTTATGTGGTACCTATTGAGTGAGTCAAAATGAGTCTATATGAGGGAAAGGGTTAAAATGGTAAGTAATTAAGATAGTATTGCAGCGTAAGTAAACGGTCTTATCTTTACAATAAACTTACAATCTAGTGGGAAAAGCCAGTTGTTGCTTCTGGTTATCAGAAATATGCTACATTTGAGAAATCTTTCAGTTTATTCGCGGGCAATGTCACGTGATATGTTTTTATGCCTTGAACATTGCTGTTGTCGTAAATGAAAGATACTGCTGAATTTATCATTGTTAAAATCATCATACTAAAATCAAGAACATATTGGATTATGGCATATCGAAATTGGACAACCGGTATTCAAAGAGTGTACTATTTTGCTTGATTGTACGTAAGTGTGTTAGAGGGCTAAAGATGAGATTGCGAAATACGATCAGTCTGTATTCAGTGAAGCGCAGTAAATATAAAGAAGACAAGTTATCATTGGCCATAATGGCAAATTAAAGTATTCTCTCTCTAAAAGCCACATTTCATATCTAATAGCCAAATTTCTACAAATATTTTTCACTTAAATGATATCTTGAGAAAGACTCATGATAGAAAATAACATTTTATGATTCTGTTTCAAATTTCATCAAGAAACCCGAACGTCACCGTAGGAAAAGGGAGATAATCACGTTTTTGAGATTTCAGAGAGATAACTTATGGAAATATAATGATAAAGGGGAGATAATCAAAAGATCTTTAGTCACAACATTGTGAGTATGTCTCTCGGGTATACATAGTTTGACATCTTGAAGCTTATATTGTCAACTTATTCTTGAATCTTTTTTTTGTGGCATCGATGACTATTAGGACAGGAAAACCTTTAAGTTAAACACTTATACAATTCTTGTCCAAATGAGACGTACACTTATGTACTTGTGCAGAAATATAGCTTAACACTTTGCAGAAAATGTATTCACGTTAGGTTAAAACAGTTTGCTAATTTGAATGGGTTTAACGTCCCACCAACAGTATTTTAGACGTTCGGGGACCGTGTCAACATGAGATGATATTATAGTGCTGTACAAATGTGATATCACGACGTAGACAGAAGCATGTTACCCCACAAAGTCAAAAGCTTTTGATACCGAGCAAATTAGTCCAGAAACAACTCTTATATGTTGATTGCCAAATAAGGGAGCAATATACCATTTTACCAGAGGATAGGCAATACCCCGCATAATTCTGATTTTGTCTGGCTAATCAATGACTGAAGAAAAATCTCAAAAGTATGCTAATTTCCCACTGAACATAGGGTTGTACACTTTCATGTACGTTAGGTGTTCGGGGGAACGCTCGTTGATTTGCGTAGGGTTAAATCTCATTTCGGAGTGAATTGGTCTATACAAGTACCATTTTGGCGAACCAACGGCTTCTAGATACCGAAGCGGACGCTCTAAACACTTGGTCATCGGGACTGATTTTACCAAACTGTATTTTTTTCATCTAATTTGTAAAGTGATCAACTATATATATATATATATATATATATATATATATATATATATATATATATATATATATTATTGTTAAGGAAGATGAATGGATTGGTATATAAATAGCAGGTAATCGATCAGGAAGGTGATTGATTTACCACGTTTATTGGAGCCGTTACTGCATTATTTTTAAATTGTGTTAAGGATTGTTAATAATTTTTTAAAACCCTTGTTTGATAACATAATTTAGGAGAAAAGTTCGACAATATTCTGTTAATTCAGTATTGTCGTTTGATGACATTTTGCTTTAATAAAACTTCGTTTGCACATTTTACTCTAGAAAAAGAACAATTATTGATTTCGATGCAATGATTTACCTGGATAAATTCAGTCGCGAAAGGATCGAACTGAGTTCCCAACAGATATTAACGACTATGCTGCACAACATTAATAACAGTTAAACCTCACACAAAGACCACCTCAATATAAGGACCACCACACTATCAAGATCACGAGTCGTGTCTTTACTGCTTAACTCGACATGATAATCAGACCACCTCATAATTACGGGGCCGCCGTGGCCGAGCGGTTACAGTCGTGGACTACAAATCTCTCAGCCCCTCACCGCTGTGGGTTCGAATCCCAGTAGGGACTTCTGATTTTTCATGTGAGGAAGCCTTCCAGCTGGCTTGCGGTAGGTCGGTGGTTCTACCCGGGTACCTCTGTGTACTCGGGGTCTTCCTCCACCTGTAATTAGCTGGACGTCGCTATATGATTGAAATACTATCGCAGTGACGGTAAACCCCAATACAACAACAACCACCTCCTAATTACAACCCGACCGTGACATACAAAGGTAGTAAAAAATGGTACTAGTATAGCCCCCTTGCTTGGCCCTTAGCATATGATCGTTGTTCCAGGACTGGTTGGCCCGGAGTCAGGATAATGTGACTGGGCGTAGTATCAAACCACCAAACTCCACACAGTGATCTCCCTTGCAAGCAAAAAAGAAAAATGTAAGGGGAGGTAACTTCTGCGGTGGAGTTTGTTAAACCACATGTCTACGGCATAGTACATATGTACTACAATCAGGAATCACTCTCATGTGTAGACATCATTCTTCAAATGACTAATATACTCTCGATGGGACGTTATATAAACAATTAAGACTTTTTACTAGATTCATTATGTTGAAGAAAAAATAATAATGAAATAAAAAGATTTCATTATTGTTTGGCTATCGAAAAAAAAACTGGAGGATTGATAAATGATAGTGAAACAAACAAACGTTGTCAGTTAAACAAATAGATTGCTTTGAAACTCATTAAGGTATGCACTATCTATATATAGCTTTAATTACCTAGAAATGGATACATCAGCAGATGAAACAGTTGATTCTGAATTGATTTTAAAAGTACTATCAATAAGACAGTAAAATAAATAATTTTCGTTGCGGCGAATTCACGCTACATAATTGAAAGGTCTTATCCTCTAATATTGGCATAGCCCCCACGAAATTTTTTATTTAATAGTGACCATGTATACAAAACCACGAATCCATGAGTATATGTGTCTACGAAATTGTTTTCAATACGGATTCAACGAAATATAATGTCAGCGAATAATAAACTTTCCAGTTAACTAAATAATGAAAGTGGTCCGAAAAGCGCATCATTATGTACCCAGTACTGATATAGACAAACCTTCGATAGCGACCTTGTAACTAAGCAACCCGCCTGTTTTAAGCAGTCATATTTTAACTTCGGAATAGATATTTCTTCACACGTTTGACCCTATTAAGAATCCATCTGTGTTTACTGGTCATTATTCCCTCATACCTTAATCCATTTGAGTGGCCGCCTAAAACAAGTTCCGGTGAATGTTTTATTTTTTTTGTTATACAGATCAGTAATGGTTCCAAAGCAAAATCCAGATTTGTGCAGATGTTTTTCTGGGAAGCTAGCCACATTCAGATGTTTTACCAGACTCACGTAATTGCCATTTCAAAAAAGAAAAACAATCTTAATCGATTCATTTAATTGCTTTTGAAACATCGCTCATAATTCATTATTTCTTGTTTTCTTTTTCTTAGTTTGTGCACGACACTTTGGACAATTAATTCGTTTCCAGGGAATACATTTTTATCGTTAATTAATCATATTTTTTTCCTAGAAAAAATCTATAAGATTGACAAATTGCAGTCATTAATGTAAGCAGACAAAAACACAATCCAAAAAAACTGGACTTGGCACAGCAAGGTTGCATATTTCATGGTTAAACGATCGATATAAATCGATTTAGCACATGGCATTTTCCTCTCGTCCGATCAGGAGCTGGTATTTGTTTATAATCACCGTGGACTTTGCATAGGTTAGTTCATAGTTGCTTTTAACTACACGACATAGTCACTCGGCCTCCGCCCTCGTGAAGGCAACTATGAACTAAGCTATTTAGCACATGGCATTTTCCTTACGAAAGTATTGGACAACGCGTGATAGTCCACGGTGGCTAATAAACAAATACCAGCACCTAATTGGACGAGAGGAAAATAACGCATAGTTCAACACTTTTATAAAATAGAATATTTAGTTGTGTATTTATAATATTGTTTATTTATGAATTTAAGAATGATTTATATATTGCCATGTTTGTAATGTTTGAATGTAATTGGCCAAAGGCAATGCATTGCTGACTTATGCCAATAAACTTTGAAACTTGAAACTATAAAAATCAGTAAGTGTGGACTATGCAACCACATAACTCACACTTTTGTGAAGTTTTGTCGCTAGTGGAAGAAAAATACCATGTGTTCTAAATAGCTTAGTTCATAGTTGCCTTTAACTACACGATATAGTCACTCGTTGGTTAAAGTCAATTATAAGGGGATATCACTGTGACAAAGACTGGTAAAAGTCATCGACGTATAGCACAATATTTTCGACCCATCCGTTTTCCACTAAAATGTTCATTATAACTGTAGACCTAAACTGCAGAATTAATATTTATTGAACCAGCCAAAGTAACCACCCTGTCACGTGCATAACTACATTAAAAAAATAATGCAACTAGATATTCGAAATACATGTACATCTTTAATCGCCATCAGTTAAAGGGCTATACCCTTTGTCTCTAATAAGAAATGTGTCAACTGCAGGCAAGCGGTACGTCATTTCACAATTTCAAACCACAGCGTACATATTATGTATTATGCTTATTATTCAATACAATAGTATAATTTGCATATATTTGCATATTATTATTGATAACTTTCAATATTACTCATATCAAATATATATTGCAATGCATCATTTTGATAAAAATATCTTTTGATATAATATTTCATTTATATGCAGATAAGAATTATTCTGTGTATTCATATATGTAGATCCTTAATATACACAGCGTCCTTTTAATTAGGTACCATTAAGAGCCCCCAAAAATTCATGCATGATGATATAATGCAACAAAGGCATGTGTCACAAAACATTATTATTAGCCCTTCCTCCGTTGCCGGAGATCAAAGGGACACGTAAGAGGGATGTTGTTAAGCGCGATAATTAATCATAAAGTCTCGTGTAACTCCGTATGGACAACCAACTCATGGTCCGAAATGTTGCGGTTGAGTTTTTTTTTTTTTTTTTTTTTTTTCACTTCGTTCACTTCTTCCTATTCCTCTATTTTCTCTCCTCCTCATTCTTCTATATTTTTATGATGGCAGTGTAATATGCGTACTTTCCTTTCTAGACCAGTGTGTACTCATTTGTGGTATTTATTTTGAAATGATTTGTTAAAAAAATACATATCCGTGAACATTTCACATCCTTTATTAATCATGCAATCGTTTTAAGTATGTGATCACGGTCAAGTCTCAGTATGTCCGTATGAGAAAGCTCAAATTCCAGCTGGTTTGCGGTCGGATGACAAACTCCGCCACACTGAATTACCACGTGACTATGGTGTGTTGCTGAAACTCAGCTATTTTTCAACACACTGTGGCAGAGATCTTTGCGAGATCTATCCGGTTGCCTTTATGCACACGGTGTCTTCTTCAACTTGAAACTAGCTAAATATGGCTAAATGACTTAGTTACATCGCAGCGACGATAAACTCAAAAACAACAACAACTTGTAAAATATAGACACAAAAATTGTCATAACGGACTGAACGTGTCAGTGTTCTCTCATGTCGTGTGAATTAATGAGAACTGTGTAAGAGGCGAAATGAGTATATCGTACTCTTAAAACAAGATGCATTTATTAATTCTATAAATGTACCTTAACGCATTTTTCATACCTATCGCTCGCTATGCTCATACCTTCGAAGTGTATATTTGAACACATGTGTTATCTTATCATGTGAATATGAATATGTACATAGATTTGTAAAATAAAATAAAAAATAATAATTAAAACATGGCTTTCTAAAATTTAAGAAGTCTGAGAATGAGTTAAATAAATATCTGAAAAATCAGGCATTTTTTTTTTAAATTTACACTTTTGGTTTTCTTTTTTTTATTTTTACATGATTTGTTGCCAAACATATGTCATATGTTTTTTAATATTTGTTTTGAAATAACTTGTCTTGAAGCTTAATATTTATTATTTAATTTACCTTTTCAAAAAAAAAAAAAAAAAAAAAAAGACTAGTAAACTATTCCTCACGCAATGGCTCCTTCCTTGACAAATACGGTGCGCATGCACCCAAATACGTTATTCCGTGATCTGCTGACATTGCCGGCGAGACAAATCCGCCGACAGCAAGTATCTCGGCCCACCATTTATCACGGGGTTAATAAGATGGCAACTAGTCCTGGAACATCGTTTAACAATCTGCACCGTGTTGTGTGAATTATTGTTTTTACGATGGCATACGTTTTTAAATGCAAGGTCTTCATTTAGACGCCTGTAATTCAAAAACAGGCGGGTTTGAAGAGAGGTTGGGAAAGATCGGGCAGATCAAGAAAATGTTCCCAGTCTCGAAATTTCGATAGAAAAGTAATATTTATAAAAATAAAATATTGTGCATGAAAATGTTCTCGAATGATCGTCCCATTCCCTTCAGGCACTATTTATACTGCGGTTGTTATCACATCCTGTTTGTAAACTCTAAAACTATTAAATACTTCTCATATGCAATGCGTTACCTTGAAATTATTTTCAAACCCGATTTCTTTTTTCAGACTCATTCGTCTTTTGCGGAATACCTTTTATACCACACCTTATTGCAAATCCTACATCTGTTAATTAATTTTATTACATAATATTTTTAATGCGACCGCAGTTGAGAAAGTGATTAATGCATCAAGTTATCAACCAAAGGTTATATCACTTTGCCCCATATTGTTTCACCCGAAAGGAAAAATGGTTAAGACAATTAACAGCCAATTTAAGCGAGCAAAATGTTAAAATACGCCATTTTTAGCATATCGATGATCTCTATATAAGTTTTGTCTTTTGCTTTTAAACACTTTATGCGTAATTGAGATTATATCACTGTGTGGCGTTATTAATATTATATTATTGTGTGGTGTTATTAATATTATATCATTGTGTGGCGTTATTAACATTATATTATTGTGTGGCGTTATTGAATTATATCATTGTGTGGCGTTATTGACATTATATCATTGTGTGATGTTATTGAGATTATATCACTGTGTGGCGTTATTAACATTATATTATTGTGTGGTGTTATTGATATTATATCATTGTGTGGCGTTATTAACATTATATCATTGTGTGGCGTTATTGAGATTATATCACAGTGTGGCGTTATTGAGATTATATCATTGTGTGGCGTTATTAAGATTATATCATTGTGTGGCGTTATTGAGATTATATCATTGTGTGGCGTTATTGATATAATATCATTGTTTGGCGTTATTGAGATTATATCATTGTGTGACGTTATTGATATTATATCATTGTGTGGCGTTATTGAGATTATATCATTGTGCTGCGTTATTAAGATTATATCATTGTGTGGCGTTATTGACATTATATCATTGTGTGGAGTTATTGAGATTATATCATTGTGTGGCGTTATTAATATTATATCACTGTGTGGCGTTATTAATTTATATTATTTGTGGCGTTATTAAGATTATATCATTGTGTGGCGTTATTGATATATATCATTGTGTGGCGTTATTGATATTATATCACTGTGTGGCGTTATTAAGATTATATCACTGTGTGGCGTTATTGATATTTTATCACTGTGTGGCGTTATTGATATTTTATCACTGTGTGGCGTTATTGATATTTTATCATCGTGTGGCGTTATTGATATTTTATCACTGTGTGGCGTTATTGATATTTTATCACTGTGTGGCGTTATTGATATTTTATCATGTGTGGCGTTATTGATATTATATCACGTGTGGCGTTATTGATATTTTATCACTGTGTGGCGTTATTGATATTTTATCATCGTGTGGCGTTATTGATATTTTATCACTGTGTGGTGTTATTGATATTTTATCACTGTGTGGCGTTATTGATATTTTATCACTGTGTGGCGTTATTGATATTATATCACTGTGTGGCGTTATTAACATTATATCATTGTGTGGCGTTATTGATTTATCACGTGTGGCGTTATTAATTTATCATGTGGCTTATTATTTTCTGTTGAAAAACATTTTATTTTTTTTAAAGCATATGTATACATATTAATATAGATAATATACACAAACCATGACATTTTCTACCTTTGATTATTGTAAGATTTTGCTTTGCATAATTATAAAAGTTTGGGTAAAATATACATCAATATAATTGGCCATACTTTCCCTTTTATTCTGTGGTATTCTTGATTTCCCAAGAAAACATATAGTTTAAAGAACAAACCTACGGTATGCCCGGACAAAGCGTGCATGTATATATAACATAAACACAGCAACATTAGCTGCGCTATCACCATTTTTTTAATGATGATGGATTTTCGTGGGGGACTTATTTGCGTTAATTGTAATGGATTATTTTATCTATGAATATTAACTCTCGAAAAGTAGATCATACCACTTGGTAATTAACAAGAAAATTTACCAACAAAATTGCCTCAAATGCAAAATCAGCGAAATGAAATAACAAAATTTTAAAGTATTAATCTTTACCGTTTATCATCAGCTATGTTTATGAAAAATCAGTGCATGCTTAATGCATCAGCAGAAGAAATATATTATAAATAAAGTATAAGAGAGGAGGCCGCGGGCAGCAATGCACGGATAACTTTGAAACAGGAGGATGTTAATTGCAATAAATGCATTGTAATACAGGAGAATGAATATCAAATGCTGATTTAAAGTTCAAAGTTTGCCATTTAAATTGGTTTCTTTCCTCAGATGTTTAGTAGACGATTCAACATTCTGCAGTTTGATGTTCTCGGATCTTGTTTTGCTGCATGTTCGTCTCTTTGAACGTTGTCTCGATAGAGGAAGATTAAGTGCTCTAATTCATCATTCTGTAATGTGTTTCCTTGAAATCACCGGTATATATTCTCTGCCCCGATGGTCGAGTAGTTTGGACATCTGCTCCGTAACCAGGAGGTCGTGGATTCGACCCCTGGCCGCAGCATACTAAACTCGTTAAATAGAACTGGTGTGTATATGCTATGTTGCTTTGCATTTAGCATCTACAGGTGGTTCCAGGACTGGTTGGTCCTTTGTCACATTAATATGACTAGATATAATAAATTCCATTTGCACTATAGCTGTCTCATGTAGAAAAAATATTGAGCTGTTAGATGCCATACATATATGAAGAGCGTGAATGTAGCGTCCGGTTGTGAATTTCTCTTGATATATTGTGTGTTTTAGTGGGTGTTTTTTTTTAATTTTTTTTTATCTTTGTATCATTAAGAACTAGACGAAAACGCAATACATTTTTCATGCAAAAGTGGTATCTAATGTTACTAACGAGTCCTTCCGAAAACCACCTGGTTTGATAAAGTGGCATATTCGAACTACATTTAATTACATGTTGGTAATCACTAAAACTTGAATCAATCTGTAAGCTTTCCTTTGCATATTTAGGTCACTCACAAAGTCAATTGCTGTGGATACATGATTGTAAACAATATTGATATTTTTCGCGCCTCATTTATTATACTGCCAAACTATAATTGGAGTATTACTGAACCATATTTCACACGACCTCTATCCGTGCGGAGGAGGGCGGCGAAGCAAAACGATTGGCTAAAGCGGTTGAATATATTTGACATTAAATTTCATTGGACGAAAAGTAATGAAAAGTTGGTAAATATATACATGTATATATGGTTAGCGTTGCTCATCACACGTCAGGCGTGGCTTATGACGTCACGAGTTGAGTGACATTTTTACTATTTTGAACCTTATGTTATGAAGACTAAGGCCACCAACCATCATAATTATACGCCTTAAATACTTAATGCAAAATCAGCTGCATTGTATCTTGTATATTGCTCGCAAAAGTCTGTTAAACTCATTCACGATGTTGATTGTTTGAGGATATATGAAAGAAAGTGACTTTCGCCCGAACAAAAGAAATTTGAATTTCGAAATTATCAATTCCTGTTCTTCCAAATATTGCGCACAAAAAAGAAGTACATGTTTTTCTCGTATAGACTACAAATTGTATTACATTTATTATAATACATTACAAAAGAGACCTTCTGACTAATTAAGACTGATTCAAATGTCAATCTATGTGAACAGAAGGTTAAGAAGATGGATTTGCTAAGAAATAGAAGATTTCGAACGTTGTGTTAGTTTAAATGTGTGACTTACTGCCATAGATGGAGTTGTCCATGGCAACAGATGGACATTGACCATCGTGCATGGCCAGTGAAGATATAAACCTGTCATTTATCGAGTATACGCGATATAATTGTCAGGTACAGAGCGACTTGACCCCATGTCCAGCACCTTCATCACATGACTAGTGTTACGATTGGTTATTTTTTCTGTTTATCCAGGAAATGTGTGTCCTTGTTCGGTTACTCTTGCTTGTGCCTCAAACTATATCGTCATTTTCAGGTTTTGCATAGGGTCAAGAAATACGGTTTCCGTAACTATTTTAGAAATAATTCTGGCATTAGAAAGGTCTTATTCTTTTTGTATACTCTTGTATTTTATATATTAAATACATGTATATGTCACAAGCTATTTACAAAATTAACTTAAATCAAAATGAAATGAAAACTTCCGGTTTGACCCCTGTGCTAACTGTCTATGGTAAAAGTCGGTTTCAGTCCTACTCTAGCTGTACATGGCTGAATGTAGCTATTCAAGTGGGCAATGGTTGTGACTTATTATTATTCAATTTAAAAACACTTTCCTTAAATTTAGAGCATCGGTTAGTTAATGAAATAACTAAATACGGTAACCTGCTCGAATCTAGCAGATCTTGATCAAATTTGGGGTGGTCAGTGACCGAATATTCGTAATTCTTTGACAACCAGAGCATTGCTGTCATAACAATGATGGATTTAAGTTCGAGCGAAAGAGTTGGGATGAATTGATTCTAAATTTAGTGAACAATTCCTGAAGAACTCTTTCCATGTATTATATTGACAGCATGAGTATGTTACACATTCAGTTAGTTTCTAGCTTTAGCATTAACCTTTAGGATTGATAATTTTGTCACGGACACTGCATACGAAATAATTCTTAGAGTTTTATCGTGTCAGTATACGACGTAAATTTATTTTTTATGATAATATTCTTAAGTCTTGATGAGCTTTTAATTGTAAGGCATAAAGGTTGTCGATAACAAATGCGCCGTGGTCCAGTTGTAGATGACTACTGCAGATTCGACGGTTATTGGTTCGAACCCCGCTTTGGGACAAACGTTTTTCATGGTTTTCCTTGGCGCACAGTACTGACCCAGCCCCAAAATAAGACAAACGACTGAAGCACAAATTGATTTAAAAAATGATGAAAATTAATCGCAGTCCCACGTGACAAAATAGAAATTATTCAAACAAGATGATTATTTCTTTCGTAATTCCAGTTTGAAAATGCATACTTAACACCTCGTATTTTGTCAGAATTACACGGGATATTGAAGTTAATGGTATTTCCAATAAGAAAAAAGTTTGTTCGACTTAGTTTTGTTTTTAATGATATTCATCGTTTGTATTTCATCATATTGGATTTTCAAATTTAACCTCTGTCATGTCATTGAACTTTATTTTTTAATGAATTATGTACTTTGTGTAATCATTTATCGCTTCGGGTTCAATAAGATTTTCATGTGAGGAAGCCTTCCAGCTGGCTTGCGGTAGGTCGGTGGGTTCAACCCGGATGCCTCCGTGCATTCGGGGTCTTCCTCCATCTGTAAATAGCTGGTGGACGTCGCTGTATGGCTGAATTACTGTCGCAGCGACGGTAAACTTAAATAGTCAAGTCGGGTTCAATAAAAGCCACTTTCTGTTCTGTTCAGTATGATCGTAAAACGAGGCCAAATGTGTGAGCCTGGTCTTAAACTGCCGAAGGCAGCCGACTCTTGTATTGTTGTTCAAATGTCGTCAGCCTATCAACAATACTTTCTGCATGTTGTCAAAACGAAATGTTATGAAAATAGATCAACTTAAAATGGCTCCAAATAAGTGATTATAAGTATGAAATTTTGCAAGGAAAGTAAAAATCTAAATATATCATCATCATCACCATTCATCTTCAACAACAACAACAACAACAACAACAACAACAACAACAACAACAACAACAACAACAACAACAACAACAACAACAACAACAACAACACACGGAACCATTCATAAGAAACCAATATATTTATTTTAATTCAACTTTGACAATAATAACTGCCCTTGAACTTGCTGAAGATATGAAATTTATTATATTATTTCCAATGCTGAAAGTAGCACTCTTTGGTTGGTGAGATAAATTCGTTGCATTTGTTTCGGCAGCCATATTACGCTTGCGTAAAACCAAGCTTCCGGCGTCTGATATATATATCTTGTAATTGTGGAATAATGTGTGGGTTTGTAAACAATATGTAGAGGGACAGAAAATCCGTACCTAGATTTGTCTTTTTTCAGTATAGGGTAAGGATTTGGTTAGGGTTAGTGTTAGTTTAAGTGGTTTGGTTTGGATTTGTAGTTGAATAATGGTTAGTTTTAAAGCTGAATTTCATACCGAGGTACAAAAACGTATACCTCGGAAAATTTACCTCGGTATGACAACACTTTGCATATACAATCCGAGGTACAAACCGTCGTAGTGAGGTATAAGGCACACATGCAAAACCCCGGTAAGATAGATAGACAAAGTTGTGTGTGACGTGGCGTCGAGCACCTGTTAAAGGTTTAACTGGGTCAAGGACAAGATGATCTTTACAGACAAGACCCGTTTGTTTGTTTTATTTCTAACTTGCAATAAATTCTGAAACAACATTTATAAACTGTTCTTAATTTAGACTTCTCACAAAATTAAAAATCACGAAAATTGTTGACATTAATGTATAATGTGAAATCACAAATTTTCGCGGGGACTATTAATTCGCCAATAACATCGTAGCTTTTATACACGAAAATTAACCCAACAAAATTTGTTCATATTTAGACCATGTTTACTAGAACATGAAACTGCGTATATATGTTTCCACGAAATATATTCTGATACGAATTTAATGAATTTTAATGGGCGCGAAAATTAATGACTGTGGGGCAAGTGAGAAACATTATTTTATTACTTTTATGAAAAACGATCCTTTCGGTCTTTTGTCACATTATTTGCAGTAAAATTAAACCCTTTAGTTTCAAAGTAATTAGTTAAAGTGAACATAAGTAAGGTCTTCGTGACCCTTAATGTAAAATATGCCAATGGAATGTCATCTAGAGGTGCACACTTGTAAAATAATGACACACAGGTATGTAATTTGAACGATGTTAGATTGTTCACGTTGGATTATATCTATTAAAGAGTCTATGTATTCCATGAAGTCGCTTTATAAGCATTTCTTTGCACTCCTTGAAAGTGGTATTTGACGCGTACGTGTGCGCGTCTTGAAATAAAATAAGGTACGTTAATTGCTTTTAAGACACACCTTTACATTCATTATATTTTATTTCTCAGGAGTCGCTTTTATGCATATCATTTAATTCCTTTAAATATACTACTAAGGGATTGTTTTACGTTCCTTGAAATTCCTCTTGTTTTAAATCTTTTTGTGCATACATATATTACTTTCAAGGCAGACTTTTGTATTTATTGCAATATTCCCTTTTCGCATTCCTAGAAAATGTTTTAAGTATGCCTCTGAAAATCCTAATATCTTCCTTTTAGCATGTTTTTTCTTTCTGTGAAATTCGTTTTAAATATTTTAAGACAAGCATTTGCATTCATTATACTTTTGATAAAGGACATATGTTTATTTCAAAATTTCACATTCGAACAATTAAGTGTGTTTTGCAGGCTTATCTGGCAATTAGTACAGATAACATTTTCAGCTTTTACATAATACTAAAATTTCATCAACTAAAGGTATTTCAGAGGGGAAAACAATTCGAAACAATGTGACGCTATGTGCTAGTTACACCTCACTAATTTTGATGTCTTGATCTGCTCCTGGATTCAGCAGTGACAAATGGCTTAATAATTAAAGTTAACGAAGCGAACAGACGGACGGTGGCCAACTTGTCAGACTTTGTAAGACGATTATTAACTATAACAAAACGCATTTGTCACGAAATCATCTGCAAAATGCATAAAGGTGCATTACAGTAAGATATACGGATGTATCATTATGATTGATACAGCATTATATAAATATTAATGAGCGTTTCTGAATATAATAAAAGAACAGTTATACCGCTTTTAGCGGCAACTCTAAATAACAGTTAACCAGTGAGTAAGAAATCAGTGACTGAAAGATTCCTAGCACTGGAAATAAAGGAAATAAATCACTGACTGAAAGATTCCTAGAACTGGAAATAAAGGAAATAAATCACTGACTGAAAGATTCCTAGAACTGGAAATAAAGGAAATAAATCACTGACTGAAAGATTCCTAGAACTGGAAATAAAGGAAATAAATCACTGACTGAAAGATTCCTAGCATTGGAAATAAAGGAAATAAATCACTGACTGAAAGATTCCTAGAACTGGAAATAAAGGAAAGAAATCACTGACTGAAAGATTCCTAGAACTGGAAATAAAGGAAAGAAATCACTGACTAAAAGATTCCTAGAACTGGAAATAAAGGAAAGAAATCACTGACTGAAAGATTCCTAGAACTGGAAATAAAGGAAATTTAACCTCTGAATAACAGCCTTCCTGTGAACAAAGACCGATAAACTTCCAGCAGTATGATATATAATGCATTTTACCTTTGAATAACAGCCACCTTCATACAAATTTACATTGAGTGGCCTTTCTAAATAGGTATATCTGTGCATGTATTTGTTCTGAAAAGGACAAATGAATTGTTATTTATTGACACACACAAACATCAGAATGATTCAGCACGTGTGTTAAATTCAACTGCGATTTATGAGTCCTGAACGACTTCATGAGCATCTTGCATTACTACAGGTATCATTGATTTTATCAAAAATAAAAAAAAATGTAATGATAATTTTCTGCAGAAAATTTGTTCTTATTATCATGATAATAATGACGCTGATAATGATCATGTCGTTAGTACTATCATAATTACAAAACGATGCCTTCTTAAAAAAAGTTATCCCTATAAATGATTAGCTTATCATTAATCCTTGTACGTGCATATAATTAGGTTTTAATCAAATGCTGAAACCATGAATGTATTACTTTAATAGCTAACAACCGATGGAACAAATAAATGTACATTTATTTTTAATATTTATACAATGGGAGCAACTAAATGAAAACTGACTTCTCACTTTGGGGTATCCAGTGAGGAAAAAGGAATGAAAGTATCGTTTGTGCATTTCATGTTTCATTTACATGTCATTTACTGGTCTAATAAAAAGGTAACATAGCGATATTAAGTGGGTATTGTATTCTTACACGATGCAAAGTCAAACATGTCGTTCTACAAGTATATATATCTTAAAATTGTTTTTTATTTCGTAATATTTTGTTAACGACTTATATTCATTAAAATAAAAAGATATTCGTTATTGACTGAACGACATCTCATACCGGAACTATTTTCTTCATGCGGTATGCTAGAGAGAATCGTTTCGGATACTGAGGCTATGCTTGGATGATCTTGTTGAATTATCAAAAAAGGAAAAGAAATAATCGCGAATTTTATATTAGCGTTTTTCTTTCATACCAGTATGAATCCGCGTATTGTCGCAAAATTTTACTCAGCATTTTAACTGTGAATATTTATTTGTCCTGAAAGTCGCAAAAATCTCGTAAATCAAACACGCACTCACGCCCAACAATTTAATTATTATGACTCCACAAACCTCTGTGGTACAAAACCATAGATCTAAGGCTAGCACGTCATTGCATGTTGTCTACCAGACAAACAGTTTCAAAGCTGGAGACAAATGTTTTACAAGTTGGTGTTAATTTTTCACCTCTGTACGTTCAGCCAAAATTTACTGATTCATAAATCTTTTAAATCAAAATCTATTTTTCTTAAAATGTGAAATAAAGCAAAATGGGACAGAACACGTCATTCTGACACGATATGGTTTACAATCATCGTATTAATTTATTCAAGCCACATTTCAAATTGTGTTTAACAAACAGCTATATTTGTTACAAATATATTTATACGAGGACCACTGCGCATGCGCAGTTGCCGATTACACATCCGTGAATTTTACAGGGGAATGAGAAAGAAAAAACATCTTTGACACGGAAAGATATATTATATAAGACCGATTGCAATAGAGAGTTTGACATATTTGAATTATATCATAACAACACAATATTGACTTGTATAAATATAAATCATAACATATTACATCCAGTAAACATTCATTATCATATTTAAGATTAGAATTTAAAAGGACCATCAGATTGTTTTTCATACGCAGTGATATTTCCCTTAAGATAAATATCAAGAAATTATGTATATGTTTGTGTTATTCTGATAATGTCAACACTGCCACAGTTGATTTTGCAGTGAATAAGCTTAAAGCAATCTGCAACGTTGTATCACCAGCACATTGAAAGTCTTGATGAAACCTAGTGAAAATCAGTTTCTGAACATCGTGGATCCTCTCATACTAAACAAATGAAAACTTTATTTAAACACGACTTTTACTGCCACTGGTGGTTGTGCTGGTGTTTTCCTACTTTTGCTACTTCTTCTACTATTGTTGCTACTACTACTTCTACTATTGTTGCTACTGCTACTTCTACTACTTTTGCTACTACTTCTAATATTGTTGCTACTACTACTTCTACTATTGTTGATACTTCTACTACTTTTGCTACTACTTCTACTATTGTTGCTATTACTCTACTTCTACTACTTTTGCTACTACTACTTTTTGCTTCTTCTTTACTATTATTGCTACTTTTTGCTACTTCTACTATTGTTGCTACACTACTCTACTTCTACTATTTTGCTACTACACTTCTACTGTTGTTGCTACTACTACTTCTACTATTTTTCTTCTTCTACTATTGTTGCATTGCTCTACCTCTTATATTGTTACTACTACTACTTTTGCTACTACTTCTAATATCGATGCTACTACTACTTTTGCTTCTTCTTCTTCTACTATTGTTGCTACTTCTACTACTTCTACTATTGTTGCTACTTCTTCTACTTTTGCTACTTCTTCTGCTATTGTTGCTACTACTACTACTACTACTACTTCTACTACCACCATAACCACTATACTTCTATTATTTTCGTTCACCAGTATTAATTACTACTAATACTACAACCCTGTCTACTACGGCTTCTGTCGCTTCTACGTGTTCACTTCAACAACAACACTAACAACTACTTTTACCGAGAAACAATGAAATCTGCTGCTTCCAGATTTTCCGTTTCTTCTGTTACCGTTGTCCTCTATTACAATTATGTCAACATTTTGCCCTTCTTCTGTTACCGTTCCCTCTATTACAATTATGTCAACATTTGGCGTTTCTTATGTTTCCGATACCCTCTTTTACTGTTATGTTATCATTTGGCACTTCTTCTGTTTTTATTGCTCTTTATTACTGACATGTTTACTTTAAGAACTTCACGTATGTAACTTACGCAGACAACCTTCTTTTAATCAAATTCATTTTGTTCACATTGCAAATATTGGCGCTCGTCAATATTATAATCTTTAATTTTGGCATCTCTCTCTCTCTTTCCCTCTCTCCGGAGCCCCTTTGGCACATCACGTGACTCAATGATGCAGTACCCGGCGTATAACGCGTAATCTCGGCGTTGTAGTTTCTTCACCACAGAATAAAGTCGGTTTATAAAGCATGCCATTCGCATCACGACAGTGTTCAAGTTCACGCTATATTGGTCAATAATAACATACGAGGATGTATTGCAATAACTTCTGGCAATAAATGTCACACACAAAATAGAAGATGTGTCGTGTACGAACTACACATTGCCAATCCCTGAGTTAGTTCAGTATGGTTGTTTGTAATAGGTATGATGTCTCATTTTCATCATAATTTGTTGCTGTCGTAGTAAAACTATAAATATAAGATGTTTCATGAGTATTGTTAATATGCTCTGTAAATATATATGTGGAGAAAATGGGGAAAATTCTAGAAATCTCTAGAATCTTCATGTTTCTGGTATAGAAAAAAGAGCTTTGCTAGAAGTTTCTAATGACAATAGAGAGCTCTATAAATATCCAACTGTGATTGTAGGTTTTACTTATTCTTTACTTTTTTATTTTAGGAGGGAGTGTGTTATGACAGTGGGTTAGAGCATTCATTTAGTTACCAGAGATTTGGATTGTACTCATCAGTGGGATATTTAGCATAAACTTTATCGTTAAAGAAATTTCAATATCTGTAATGTCATAAAGTTTGTTGCCCTTTCTGATTGACTTAACGATAAAATCGAATAAATTGTACACTTCATTATGGTGAAAATGAAACTCATAAGCAATCGAATCAGCAGCTGTAGTAGGAGTAGTATTAGTAGGTAAATTTGTAGTAGTAGCAGCAGAGCAGCAGTAGTAGTAGAAATATATCAGCAGTTGTATTATTTCAGCTCTACAACAACAACAACTTCTACTACTATTCATACTTCTTATGAAAAAACAAATATATTCGTAAGAAAAAGAGTGTTACTACGCTCTGTAAATATGAAAAGAAAAGACGGCAACAATATTTGACATGTTATTTTCGATCTCGTTTTAGACGATGCCATCTCTGTCCGTTTGCCTGCTGTTTCTAGCAACGTTACTGCCAACATACGATATCCACGCTCAACAAGCAACGTCCATCACGGCTATCAATAGGTTATGGTTTTACTATTTATTAATTAATGATTATATCTATTTTCATTGTATTGATTTATTCGGCGTAGCTGTATAATATTGATTTGACCTACTTCTTCACCCAATCAAATGCTGGTATGCAAATGAAGCCAGGTAAATGCAATGCTATCATTGGCTTGTATGATTTATTTTAGGATATTTAGGATATTCCAATTTAAAATGGGAGTTTTAGGTTGTATATATCTTTCTAATTGATATGTAGCAGGTTTCTTTTTCAGTTTAAACATGTAAGTTAACACAGTAATGAAAATTTAACACTTCCATATCAATATAGGAATGATGTTTTTGCAATATGATTAAAAACAACTAAATAAGAAGCAGGTGTGTGTCTATTTTTAGACAATTTCTCCTAATTTGTAAAAGTGGACTTTGCCTTCAGGGGAGGTAACTACCGTGTTATTGTGCGTTCATAGAAACAATAATCGGATATACGCGATTTATGATCTTCCGGTTTCACTTGTTTACATATGAATTGCTTTTACTTTAAACAAATCAGCAAGTGCATAATATTTAATGAAAGTTGGTAGATAAGCTTTTTCTTTTAGTTTGTAAATTAAATTCGTTTTGTTATATAGTCTTCACAATACCTCCCATAATCTTGGTATTTATAAACATTTTTGCTAACGTTTCCAACTTTATAGTAGTTTTAATCGGTTTTACATGTTACTATTGACAATTATTTAGCTACGCCGAATATCCTTTTTAAATATATTTCTTGTTTTTAAGTATAACTTAAGATCAGTTTATGTTATATACTTATGTTTTATACTTATCTATTTGTAAGATTTTATTAGTTGTATTTTATTCTTTAATATATCGATTTTATCTGATAAACAATTTTTAAAATCTTATTCTATCATTCAAATATGTCTGTATTTCACACACAATGACCATTATTATTTTATTTGAAGTAGACATTAGTATGAAAAACAACAAAAACGAAACAAAGAAGAAAACTACCCCTAAAATACATTGATGAAAATATAAATCAAATCGAAAAACAACAACAACAACAACAAAAAAAAAAAAAAAAAAAAAAAAAAACACACACAAAAAAACACCACCTTTAAACTTCACCTTTATTTACCGCGACCTTTATTTACCTTTCGTAACAGTCAAAACATATGTTACAAACTAATGTGGTGTTAGAAGATCCATCATTCAGCTGCACGGCATGTACTTTTCTTATCACATCTTGTTACTTGTTGTTTTACATGCCATTCATGATGGTAACCTGCAAAAATCTATTTTTAGTTTTTGTTTACATGTTTTGTTGTTGTGTTAACATCAATGAAAAAGCATGAGTAACTGTGTGATGTATGGTTGAATTCGTTTGATTTCTTCTATATGATTTAACGTCCCACCGATTGTATTTCAATCGTTTGGTGACATTTTTTTTATCCTACTGCCTCACCGTGACGTCATGTCGTCAACTAGTCCTGTAATTACCCATACATGTTGAGCGACCAGTTAGGGAGATAAACCAAATACCATTTTAAAGTATTTGATATGACGCGACCGGGGATTGAATCTTCGATATGAATATATTTCAAGTATGAAATGAAAATGCTTTTTCAAATGCATTACCGATATTTGCTGTTGTTGATGTTATTTTTATTTGATTTGATCTATCTTATACAATACAACAAATTTGGATATAGAATAAAAGTTTGGCTTTACGTGCATACAAATACTGGCATAATAAACGTATGCATGTTTATATATTTTATCTGATGTCATAAAACATTTATTTTCTTATAATTGTTAGAGAAAGAGAGGGTGAGATTTCCGCGAATCTCGATGAAAACATTTTTCTTAAATATCGGTGATGTTCGATATCCTCGGTTAACTGGCATATACCGTTATCACGTCCCATGATAACGTATCTCGATATTTTTTTTTTCAAGTATCGATATATTGTGACCTTCAGGATTGAAAAAAAGCTGACACAATGTATGGACAGTAATGAATAAATATATTCTTATCAGTCAGAGTGGTGTGTGGTGCTATTACGTGGTATATATCGCATAAAAATATCGCGATATATCGCAAAGTCGTCCAAAATAAAACTATATATCACATTATCCAAAATATCCGATATCACGATAATATCAGACTATTAGTTTTGCCTGCAATATCCACCTTTTCCAATGTGTGATGTTATTTCTTCCTGCAGATCTCTGGATCCTCGATTTTTAAGCTGGCTCAACTCACTGTTTTACTTACCACCGGAAGGGGAACTGCGTGTGCGCAAAGAATACCGGTTGTTGACCGACACAGAACGGAACAACTTTCATAACGCAGTCCGGTTGTTAAAACAAGACACGGTAAGTTTCAGTAGGTAGATTTTAAAGACCAAAAAAAAAAAAAAAAAAAAGAATCAATAATGTTGATGATAACCATGCTACAAAGTATCTAAATCAGACATTTGGAAATTGTTTTGTAATTTATGGACAGAAGTCATATTGTATACACTGGATGCATCAGATAAACATTTACTTAAAATATGGTACATCATTGGGACTTTCTTCGTGACTTTTTCAGCATAAAATTTAACTGCGTTCAATTTGCTATTTTTGGTTCATGTCGTCGTATATGAAAAGCAGCATCGTGGGTTGTGGATTAGGTTAGATTACGTCAATACGTCAATTTAGGTGTTTTTATTCAATAAATAAAAAAATAAAAAAAACATGGAAAAGGTGAATACTTGTCCATCTTTAAACTTTGTGTCAGTTGTTATATTCGTTAAGGGAGAAGAAAGCTGTGTTTAAGTTATGAAGTGTGTGACGGTTGATTTCAAAATATATATATGTTAATATTTCAATGAAATTGACTGTGATAATCATTTATAGTATCTGTAGTATATGTTAAAAATCTTATTTTTCCAGAGCGTCCCTCCAAATAAATACGACGCCCTCTCCTCTCTACATCATCTCAATACTGCTCTGTCCGCACACGGGGGACCAAATTTCCTGGGATGGCACCGTGTATACCTCGTCCTGTAAGTTCTACTTCCGGTTTACATCGACCATCACTTCCGTTCGTTTGGTCTTAGTGCACATATACTAGTTGAAAAATATATAATTGAGAGCTGATCGACGATCAGGTAGAGACACATACTAATGATAATTTTAAAAAAAAAAATGAAGAGAAAAATTAAAATAGAAAATCAACAATTATGACAGTAAGTCGTTCAGGATGGCATAAACATTAAATGAACTAACAGAATTAAAGGCGTTTCAGCGGGGTTTTTCTAACGAACAGATTTTTCTAAAATTTTGCAAATAAGTACTTTAGGCTATTACCAAAAGATACAAGAATTAAAAATAGGGGGTCACCATGCTCGTTTTAGAGATTTAGCTTATGGTAAAACATCACTTTTTTCTCTAAAATATGTAAAAAAATCAAGGCATTAAAATTTTGGAAAGATTGAATTCTAAATATTTTAATAACATATCAAAATATGTTCAGAATATTTTATCATTATTAATTTGTAACTTATAATGTGTTTACCCAAAAGCTATAAAAAATTATATATATTTTTCTTGTAAAATTTTTCAACTGACAGATTTTCTTTATTTTTTAGACTCAATTCTCTGGCTTTCTGAAAATGTAAGATAAATGTATACATCACCACTTTTTTTTTTCTTAAATAAAACTGATTTTCTCTTGAGATTTTAATAAAAACACTAAAATTTGACTTTTTGGAGCCTGAACATTTGTTAAATATACTTTTAAATCATGTTTTTAATACGTGAATCTTAAAATCTGGGGTTTCCGTTGACATTCTACTGAAAATAAAATTCATTTTTTTTTACCAAAATCAAAGTCAGTGGTTACCCGCTTCATTTCAGAATCATAGATATTTACTTTTTCAATGATTTGTTTTACAGAAGTACATATTATAAACAAAATACCACATGTACAAAAAATGTATAACCATTTTAAGAGTGTAAAATTAATGATGAAAAGGGACATAAGAATGATTAAGACGCATTATTTTTATCTACTCACTTCTTCATTTGTTGTTTTTCTTTCTTTGCTTCAGCTGTGAGAATGCTATGAGGGAAAAGGTTGCCAACGTTACAATTCCTTACTGGGACAACACCATAGAGCAGGGGTTGGCCAACCCACGGCAATCAATTCTTTTCTCACCCCTTTTTATGGGCACAGCAAATGGACAGGTCACTCAGGGTAGGCTTTTTATGTTAACACCTTATTTGAGCTTCCGTGGCCGTTCATAACTAATTGAAACATGTGTAAAACTTCGACTGTGACATTCACGTGCACATTGCTTTAATAAACTTCCAAACGTTTTTCAACTTAGAAAAGATACACTTTCAGAGTGAATGTTCTCGTTCATTAGTTTCTTACAGTTATTCATGACATGCATTATTTTCAAGAACGATAACTTAGCTGAAGATAATACGCTCACTCTAAAATGCAGTTATCTCCCTTTTAAACATTATAATTTGACAAGTATAGTGATGAAATAGGCGTTTCGTTGTCAAAACGTTTTTTTTTTTTGTCTAAATATTATTTTCAGTCATGAGCGATTTCATGTACACAAAATCGCACTGAATACAATTTAGTAAAACACATTTTTATAAACATAAACTACACGTATCTGCTATTCAAACACAATAAAGGTTGATTCCTCTCAGGTTTAATGTTCATTATCGTTTGTGTAAGTAATTAATGTTAAAACAGAGTAACTCGATGCAATATGACTTCTGTCCATAATTTGACTCGATGAATTTCTTTCGGCAATTTCTTAATTGCGATAGAGCAGGATTGAAAACATCAAATACATGTATGATTGTTTATAGGAGGTACTTGGTATTGATTTATTTATGGTGATTTTTATTGTATTGTGGCCATAATGGATAGCAAACACTGTTTTATCGGCTGGCAGGTTTTTACTATGGTGAGGTGGTTTCTATTCTCAGCTCAGGTCAAGAACATGATGTTAAAAGATCACACAAAAGGCTTATGTATTATTGGGCCAAAAAAGTGCCGAAAATGGACACAAATGGTTCAGATCTCACCGGCTCTCTTAGTGCCGAAAAGTAACACATCCGTTAAACTTTATGTAGAAATATAACAAAAGTGATTAAGATATCGACCTGTCACGCTGTATCAAAAATAAATCTCTGGAGAAACATAACTCGAATGGCCTAAATATAGACGGATCACTTAGTGCCGAAAGAGAATGAAAACAGCTTAGATACCAACAGGCCACTAAGCAATGGTTTTGTTACATTCTCTAAATGACACAAGGCTAAGTATATAGGCAAAAACAGTATAACTACACTGAGAGACTAAGTTAGTGAAAAAACAAATACACAGTAAACACTTATATATTTTATTGAAACTTGACAAAACAACAACGACAACAACAAAAACATTAATATCTGTTCAACGACTTCTGGAAAATTCATTTCAAACATTAGTTAGAAAGAGAAATATAACATACCAATGAGCAACAATTAAACAAGGTTTAAATTGTTCGTGAACCACATGCAAAAAATACCTCAAGCGTTATTACAATTAGCATGTACAGTAATAATTTTAATACCTTACATGTAACTTATACATTTAATCAGTATGTGACGTGTAACTTATACGACAGCATTTTAATCAGTACGTGACGTGTAACTTATACGACAGCATTTTAATCAGTACGTGACGTGTAACTTATACGACAGCATTTTAATCAGTATGTGACGTGTAACTTTTACGACAGCATTTTAATCAGTACGTGACGTGTAACTTATACGACAGCATTTTAATCAGTACGTGACGTGTTACCTATATGACAGCATCTTCAGCAAAACGAAACATGAAATTATTAATAATTCATAAACACATGACTCCTAGTTATCAATACTTGTATACTTATGAATGATTTCTCGAATATGGCGATTCATCGAGATTTTTGACCTTGAGGAAATCGCAAGGCGAATGTATATAAAAGTTTCTTAATTAGTATATGCCGTCTTTGTTATATGACTGACAACATCTTCATTTCAGGTCCTTTTTCCTTTTGGTCAACCCCTTTTGGACCGCTAAGAAGAGACGTTGGAAACGACCGTCGTCTCATGAGTCCCTCGGATATAGCGGCCATCATGTCGCAAAGGATTTTGGCCGATATTACTAATCCAAATGCTGCCGACCCTACCAACATTGAAGAACTCCATAACGATGTCCACGTGTTTATTGGGGAGCAAATGAGTAGGATCGAATCAGCTTCCTACGATCCGTTGTTCTTCCTTCACCACGCTTTTATTGATTATTTGTGGGAAGAATTTAGAGCCAATCAACGCATGCGCGGAATAGACCCGTCACGTGACTACCCAAGAATAGTCGGCGAGCAAACACATCGGCCGTTGGCCACCATGGGTCTCGGCAGACTTCTTGTGATTGATGGAATAAATGATATTTTTACTCGTAGAATTTACAGGTATGATCGTCGACCGACGTGTAGATCTAATTCAAACACTTGTGGTTCTCAGTATTTGAGGTGCGATTGGAACAGGCAAAGGTGCGTGCCTTTAATAATGAACAATGGCCCGGCCGCCGGAGGACCCGTGGTTCAACGACTGCCATGGTGGGCCCGCCAAGGAATGTCTACTGTTGACAACAACCAGTTTGTGTTCGGATAGGTTTTATAAATGCTCTGTCGACAATGCAAGTATTTCTATGCAATTTATATAAACTAAAGTAATAATGATGCATTTTCTTTTTTCTTTGATAGTTTAATTTCCCGAATGTCTTAGTTGTCCGAAATATTGCGAGTTGACGAAGGGACGATAATATTGCATATTAATTATTTATTGTATCTAATAAACTATCTTTTATTAAAAATGAAATAACGTTGAAAATCAGGTTCAATTTATAAGGTTTGGGAGAAGAAGAATGGATCAGAAAGGATATGTTTAATGCTCATGGTTACAATACATGCAATATTTACAATTAAATTACCGCTTAGATAAACCAAGTCAAACCATGCTAGGTCACTGATAAGCCAGGCCGAGCTGCAAGTCACCCAATGTTCAAATAGTGTTACCTTCCCATATATAAAGGCCTGGGTCAGTTAGCAAACTGTATAAAACAAGATCAGCCTGCAAGTTAATCTCAGGCGGATCAAGGCTATGTTAGATTTCGCAAAATATCAGCTAGATAACGTGTTAAGTATTGTCTTTTTTTAAAAAAGGTGAAAAGAGTGAATGTGATATTTCAGTTTTACAAAACAGTTCTGCTGATTAACATTGTCTTAAGAATGTATGAACGTGCCTTTAATAATGTCACTTTCACAGTATACGTATTCATGATGCAATGTTTCTTTTTAATCTTTTTATAGATATATGTATACATTTTCTTTCGAATAAGATGTTGATAGTTTGGCAGAATGAAGTGATAAACGATGTGATGAACGGAGATAAATACATGCGATTCAGAGATAAATACATGCGATTCAGAGATGAATACATGCGATTCAGATAAATAAATGCGATGCGATACAGAGATGAAAACATGCGATTCAGAGATAAAATACAGCGAAAAATACAGGTAAAAAATACAGAATTTAAAAATCCCTGTACAGAATAGAATTTGAAAGACGTGTATCACAGCGAGATAGGAAAACGATTATATCAAAGAAGATAAAAACGCAGGGTAATCTGTTTTGTTTGTATAAAGGAATGTATTATAAGTCGTTTGAATTATGTTAATACTGGAAAAAAAAACGCAAAAAGTTTTTAATTAAGTATGGTCCCTTAAAAAACGAGGCTTCAAGAGGTGGGGTTAAGACAGGGATCTGGTTATTTGTGAGTAACAAGAAGGACGGTCAAATCTTTAATTTGGCTTCTTAAGTTCACCCTTCAACGAAATGCTACGGTTTGTGTTAGATTTAAATTATTAATAAAATTTGAAATTGGTTAGAATCTTCTTGATTAACATTCAAATAATTAAAATCTCATATTTCGAAACTTATTTTAGTAAAGAGATTATATATCCTTTGTATTTGAAAGATCATTCAGATTACGAAAAATATTTAGGGGTGGTGGGGTGGGGGTCACTTTATTCAGTTCACGAATAAACTAGACGTGTTTACAGAAGTCTGTGTCAGGAATGTTCGAGTGAAAATGAACACGTACTGTAGACCTGAAATGTGTATTGGTTATAAATGTGTTGACTGAAGTAATACATAAGACACGGTCGATTTCGCATCGCTTGAGACAATGGGTTAACAAATGTCGTATTTATTACAAAACAACCGCTATATTGGCAGACTATGGTGGATGTAGTTTGACTAATACATAACTCGAGAAATTCAGTGAAACCTGTCTTACGTGTCCAGTCGAGGAATAAGAGAATATGGTCGCTAAATGGAGGTTAGGCATATAAGCAACAAATATGTCTGCTTGTTACAGATGAACCCTAACACAGGTGTAAATGTGGCGAAATATTGACGTGAAGATACGATGTTCAGTGCTCTACAAGCATTACACGTGATATAATGCGTTTGTAGTGGTTCGATTATCAAACATAGTGCTTGAAATGTTTTTTTTAATATACAACACTCATAAGAAAATGTTAGATTTTATTTCTATCGTGAGAGAGGGGAATATTGCGATCTTTTTTTTCCTTTATCTAAAGATAGAAGTATTTTATTTTATATTTAGGTTTCTTTTTCTAGAAGAGCAGTTTTTTTATCAAAATGAATCCATTTTAGTTTGAAATATATTTGTATCATAATGAGTTTCAAATCAGAAGCATTATGTGTTGTACACTGACATTATTCTGTCTGAATAAAACAACATATCATGTTGTGTATTAAATGAAGAAAGGAATGTTCTGTTGTTGTATGTTGTTAATATGCAAGATTAAGCTATAAGAAGGGCGATTCTATGTTCCTGTTACAGTAAAGTGTCGGTGTCTCGAAGAATTAAATTTCGACCTTCAAGCACAATGCGGGGTCTGTCCCGATGTCGACTATATTTTTTTACCCTAAAAAAAGGAGGGGGGGGGAATGATAAGCTAATGATGAAAAAATCCCTTGGTTAAACGTGCCTCGCGATATCCCGAGTAATTGGTTATCCCGTCATGTCCTTTGACTTTTGTATGTCGGCTTTATTTTGTCAGGTCTTTAATTTATATATTCTAGATAAAGAAAAACTCAGACGTTTGGATTGTCTACCTTTAAGATATGGGTTGTCTGCCTTTGATTTTCAGGACTTGATTTGGGATGTCTACCTTTTATTTCAGTGATATATTTTGATATATAGGAATATAAAAAGATAACTCACTTAATATTATTTAATATATCGGAGGATGGAATCGTAGTTTGCAAGTGAACATGTTAAAGATAAAAAAAGGAAGAAAAATTATAAAAGAAGCTGAAATAAAAGTTGAATAAAAATAACTTATGATTTGAATTACTCGACAAATGAGAATTTGATTTATTTAAGTACCGTGAGTTATTTATTAGGTTTGTTGCTTTAAATATACAAGCATTTTATCGGTCAAGGTAATATTTTACAATAAACAGTTTTGTGTCTGTTGTATTATGTATAACAACAAAGCACGAAGAAGCATGATTTCTTGATTAAAAAAGAAAGTGTGTTAAAAACGATGGATGAATAAATTAATATTGTTTCGTTGAATTTGCTTATTTTTTTTTATTTTTTTATCCCATCTGAGCCGTATCTTTTTTTCCTTTTTTCATCTCCCCCTCTCTATCTTTCTCCTTCTCTCTCTCCCACTACACAGTCTTGTTTTTTTTTTCTATATAAATAGAATATCCTAGCCCTAACCTGACCCAATAACCCTGACCCATACCCATACCCATACCCTTACCTAACCACTACGAAATGAATCGAAGTCAAACTAAGTGGGGACGTCCTCAGTGGTGAGTGTACTGTCATACTCGCACTAAGTGAAAACAAAATTGAACTCATTTACTGATGTGCAGGAGCACACACACACACACACACACACACACACACACACACATTGGTGATAAATGTAATTTATATATCAGCAGACCAACAAACACTACCAAAAGAGCATTTTGATTATTTATCGAATGTACATAACTGTTTATTTACCTGATCTGCATTAAGAAACAATATATTGACTTCTAAAGAGCAAAGAGGTATACACGTATGTATATGAAGGAGATACATAGTTTCACAAAGTCACAATCTAGGGTGGATGGAGGGATGGGAAAATAGACTGAAGAAAAGGAGAAAGAACAGACAGGCTTTATTCTCCCTTTCTTCATCAGAAAAAAAAATGTCTAAAATAACCAGAAAACAAACAACCAACAAACAACTTAAACAACAAAACAAAACCCCAAACAACAACAACAACGACAACAAAAAGGCGCAACACAAACACCGACACTCACTTACAAATCATCCGGCTATGTGAATCAGCCATTTTTTATACTTGTCAATTATTTCGACGTTATCGACAAATAAAGTGATCGCACGACTTCCCGCTATAAACATGAAAACAATGATACGTCTGTTTTTAGGTCATAAATTAAAAATCTGGGCCCAGGTACGCAATATAAATTCAGCCACACCGGTTTGGTTTAAAACTTTTTAATGAGTTTTAATTCTACTGATGCTTTCCTTAACTTCGCTTGCTATAATATTGGTCGGTGTAAAATATAATTTCACACATTGTGTAGAAAATTGGTCTCTCTGACGCGTAGTTACGTACAATATTTTGTCTAGTTCTTCATATATTTTCCAGATATGTCCTAAATAGATTCGCCAGAATAATTTAGATTGCTTGTAGAAACTACCGGATTCACATTTAGTTTTAAAAATTCATGGGATTTTACTTTCGACACTACTAATTAACACTTACATATACCTGGCCATAAGACTGTGTCACGGTTGGGACATATGCAGAATTTTAATTTAAGAAGTATCCCCTGTAAAAACGATGATAACATAAACACTGTCAGTTTCATAAGATGTACATGTATGTGTCAATTCACCATCATTGAACTTCCATGTTCGACATTATTTCTTTTGTCACACCTTTAATGACCCCCCTCTTAAAAAAAAAAAAAAAAAAAAAAAAAAAAAAAAAAAAAAAAAAAAGAAAAGAAAGAAAAAAGATACACGTATATATACATATTGTCTGTCAAAAGGGTGAGGGTAAGATCAAATGGAAATTAAACATCAAATTAAAAACAACTGATAACCTTTATGGAACTCAGATCGGCCCTGGGTTATTGTTTATATACTCAACAACTTTTCTAATTGGTCACCTGATAATTTCATCAAAATATCACAAGGAAAATAAGTGTATGAAAATCTAACGTATTTAAATAAGAATTGTTTATTACAAATAGAATCATAGGTTAATTCACGATGTTTTGTGGGCAAAATCAATGTACCTCAAGGTTATGTTCATGTAACTCATTGTGATGGTTACCATCAATATATTCACCAGTATTGAAAAATATCAAAATCAAAGGGTGACCAATTAGAAAAGTTGTTGAGTATATATACCTGTGCTTATCAAGGTATCCGCATATTACACTGTGTGCCCTAGGGTAGAACGGACTACCGAATTAAGGTATAGGATTTATGAAGGTATGTAAAGGCGATTTTAGTTTTCTTTATGTAAGAAAGAGATAATGTATATTTTGATGCATAAAATATATGCTTTTTATTTTCGATGATTCAGACAAAGTATGCATATTTTTCTACAGAAGGACAGTATCGTTTTAATTAATTGATTTAGAAAGGGGAATAAGGAAAATTTGACAAAACTCTTGTCAAAAAGAAAACCAGTTGTTAAAAAAGAAAAGTGTTGCAGAAGAAGATTAGTGTTTTCTTTTAGAAACTGTTGTGATATTGGTCACATTATCAGGATACTTGTTAAACAATATGACTACTCTTAATTACTGAGTGCAAATGGCTGGAACTACGTGTACAATTCTGACGGGTTTTGGTACCTCGCGGTCGGGACTCTTACCCATGACACCTCGATGCCATCGGTACAGATTCAAACGCATACTAGAACTAAAAATAGTCCTGAATAAGAATTGGATCCCGCCATCAATTGACACGTATGTAAGTGATATTTCTCAAATTGGTATTAAGGTCAATACATTATTAACAACATAAGTCCAGTCCAAGTTAACGTCTTCGAAAAAGATTATAATTGACGACAGAGAAATGCATAAAATTCGAAAATTTAGTCATATCCCGCACTTCAGATATAGTCATAGTCATCCATTCTAAATTATCTATATTTAGCACTAGTATCCTTGGCATTGACCCGTCTTAATCGGAGCACCTAGTGGATCTAGGTGTGTACTTCAAAATAATTTAAAAAGTAACATTTATTCAAACAGTTTAGCAATATCGATCACAAATCATCAAAAAATTGTTTTGCAACATATATAAGTACTTTTATTATTTAAACATTTCTAGGTTCTATCTAAAATCAAATAAAAGGGAATCAAAGGACCGAGAGTACTGATGTTGCATTAAACGTAAACTGGAACAGTACATGGAGAAAGTCTGGTGGCTTGTAATTTGGATTGCTTTTCCTTATCAAATGTTTTTCTTTTCTTTTCTTAGCTAAAATATATTTTGCTGTGAGGACCGAACATATTTCAATGCACGACATATTTTTTTTCACATACCTGTTAGATTAACATGGTAGAGGTGCGTGAACTGCTGCACTTACTGGCTTACGTCGCACAATTTACCGCTTACGCATAAACTTGGCGCAGTCGTTTGGCTTAGAATCAATCGATGCGACTTTGAGTTACCACATAAACATGGTGTGTACCAAAAGTCACGCTATTGATCACCCGTGATTTAGCTGAGACTCAGCTATTTTCCACCTCACTGTGGCAGTGATCTCTGAGAGATCTCCTGCGTTGGAGATTGGTTTAGAGTTATCGTCCGTTATGTGCCGTGATAACTTCCATAATGAAATGATAAATAAATCGAATAAAAAATTGTTTTGCATTTTTTTCACGTAAGATATGTAAAAAAAAGTCACACGCCTAAACAGGAGCTCGTCATGCAAGCATATTTATCTAATTTATAACTATGGTACGAGCAAACAGGTGTACGTATATCTTACCCGCTAGAATTGAATTAGTGATTCCTGCGGCCAGTTATAATATGAAAACAACCTCTCTGTTATATCCCCCTTTTAACAACATTTATATAGCTTAGTGAAGTACAGGACGAGGCATACTGCCAGATGAGATGACGTCATCAAAGTCAAGCATGGAGCAAAGCCTACTGGACGCTGCACGGAAGTGTGACAGCGCCGCCATTGAACTCATTTACCAGAAAAGCGGCGGTAAAATAAACCTCAATGCTACAGGCCAGGTAAGAGATCGTCATTTGAAAAGTTGCATTTGTGTGCATGTAAGGAAAATATCCGACTTGAAGGTCAAGTTGTAACGTACATGATTGTGGTTGGTTCGAACCACAATTTGGCGAGGACGTTTAATGGCTTTTCCAGGTGCAGAGTACTGGTCCAACCCTACTGATATAAGTGGTAAGAACTTGTTTTGCAATCGACGTGAACAAGTTAATATAAGCTTGCGAGAAATAAATTGATTATACAAGAACGTCATGGTCCTTGGTAGAGTGCTGGATTACAAAACCAAAGTTGGTAATTTAAAGCAGATGGTATTTTAAGGCAGTTGGTATTTTAAAGAAGATAGTATTTTAAGGCAGTTTGTAGTTTAAAGCAGATGGTATTTTAAGGCAGTTGGTATTTTAAAGCAGATGGTATTTTAAGGCAGTTTGTAGTTTAAAGCAGATGGTACTTTAAGGCAGTTGGAACTTTAAGGCAGATGGTATTTTAACGCAGTATGTAGTTTAAAGCATATAGTATTTTAAGGCAGTTGGTATTTTTAAGGCAGTTGGTATTTTAAAGCAGATGGTATTTTAAAACAGATGGTATTTTAAGGCAGATAGTATTTTATGGCAGATAGTATTTTAAAGCAGATAGTATTTTAAGGCAGTTGGTATTTTTTTAAAAAAAAGGATGAGTCATCGTTTGAAAGTTTTGCATTTGGCAAATCATTTTGTGTCGAACTTTTATCAGGAAGTGACTCTCCACAATTAGATGAAGGCACTTGAAATCGAATTGCACTTCGGTCAGTACCAGGTTCTTCCCAGGGAATATTTTAATGTGGCATAAAAGCAGGTCATAACGTGTTTATATCAAGGGAACATTTGATAAAGTAGAAGTGTAATAACATGCTTTCGAAGAACAGTAAAGTAAATATTTAATGATTTAAAATGAGAAAATGTTTAATTATTTTTATATACAATCCTATCCTGTAACACAAACCAGTACAGATAAGAAGGTTGATTGTTCAGATGGAATATTTATGAGCTTAAACTTTATTTGTTTAACGTCAGTTCTCGCATTCTCAGATAATCTCTCTCGAGTGCACGAGTGAGGCCTACTGTTCATTGTTATATATCGCATTTGTCCACGCAAACAAAACATCTTTATTTCATATTACTCACTCTTTTCTTTCGCATATTTTGAAATTTATACTCAAGATATGTTAATACATGTACTCTACTTCAATTGCATGATGACCGCATTCTATATAGGAACGAATGCATTGTGTATTGATTCGTATCAAATAAACGAACAACTTAGAAAACAGCAAGGAATTAATCCGTTGGAAAATGTAACATCAAGATCTAAGTCTATGAGCGACTTCGATCACCTACCATAGTAACTATGGTCAATGATAGAACGCACTTTAGTTCATCTATATTCTAGTTACTCTGGTCACACTCTTCAATCTGGAGAGATGAAGACTATACAGAGACGCTCCGAATATCGACCATGGTACGACCAGAGAAAATCGGTGGTTGAACCATAGTTAATATGCAGATAACTTCTGTACATGTTTCTCTCTTTCTACTGAAGAGTTTGACAGAGTAACGAGACTAAAGTGCATTCTATCATTGACCATAGTTACTGTGGTAGGTGATCGAAGTCGCCCATATGTGTATGTTCCGCTGGTTTCTGATCGCTGTACCCCTGCTGCAAGTTAATACGTACTTCCTGTAAATGATGCAGGGTGCCAGCACGGCTATCCATCTGTGTTGCAAGTCGGCCAACTTGACGTCTGTTGCGTTCCTGCTGGAACATGGGGCCAAAACGGACGTTTTTGACGAGGTACCCGTTTCAATCATGTGTTTCACGCACAGGGGGGACCGAATCATATCGTATACTATATAATGGTTACATTAAAAGGAAAGGGACACTGTTTTAAGACCAAACTATGGCATTGTAAATGGGCCAAGTTCTGTTTAAAATGAAAGAAATAAGAACAACCTAAACGTTTTTGTGACGGGCTTTTCTTAAAATGATATCAAACCAAATATTAACAACTATTTTAAAAGAAATATTTTCCATGAAACTGGAGATCAAGTCCTAAAAAATGTCACTTTCTGTGTTTCGGGCAACCCGACTTTACCTAGCGAAAACCTGTCAACCCTTAAGTTTTTACCTGTCGTTTTTAGAGGACATTTTGAGGCCACCGTTTTCCGTGATTCATTAATTATTTTGACTGAACTTTTAAAATAAAAAATAAATAAATAAATAAAAAAAAAACTTAATCCCACCCTACATATTTTTGAGACCGTTCCCCGAAACATAGAATTGTTTACGCCCAAACATACTGATGTACATCTATCATTTTTATCCAGATTTTGAAATTTCCGCTGCAATTACAAAATTCAATTTAAATGTTTTGACCATTGAGAACTGAACCTTTCATTCACTGCAAATGAAACCGGAAGTAGCCTGCCCTGGCAGTTGTAATGCTCGGCTGGAACATTAAAATACTTTTTTTTTATTCTCAAATAAGACTAAAACACGGGAACTATATAAATTCTTTATTTCAACTCATTTCAAACGTAAATAAACACATTACAGAGCGAAATTTGCATAGAAATGCGATATAAAAAAATAAGCCGAAATCATTGTCCTCCATTCCATTTTTATGCTACCATTATGATATATATGGTATGATCAACACCTTCAAGCTCGAGCCCCTGTGATTTTCACGCGCATGTTATTGTACTTATTAAAAAAAAGTTTTTCCTTTAGAACTACACGAATAATTTAATTATTTTTAAGATATAATACGAAGATTTTTTTTCTTCATGTAGATGAAGAGTTATTCGCCTTTATCATCTTTAGTGAATCTATACTTTATAGTGAATTTTAACACTTTATGCCTAATTTTCCCTTTAGTGAATCTATACAAATTTATAGTGAATTTTAACAATTTATACCTAATTTTCCCTTTTAGAATGGAATGGCCCCCATACATTACGCTGCAGATAAGGATTATATTGAAACCATGGCAACCCTAGTTGCTTACAACGCAGATGTCAATATATCGGACAAAGTAGATCTCTCTGTCTGTTTCTCTCTCTGTCTGTTTCTCTCTTTATCTGTACGTCATTCCGCCCATCTGTTCATCAATTCTAAACAAAAGAGTGTCGCTTAATTTAAGAATATTTTAATTAGGTGATAA
>CM037785.1:45552914-45602914 GCA_021229015.1 Solen grandis | reverse complement strand
AACACTTTAATTCTTATAAGAAAACGAAAAACAATTACAGAAAGTTAAAAAGATTATGCTTTTATTACATCAGTCTTATGTAAATAACAACAAAACCAACAACATTTTATAGTCAAAAAAAAAAGAAGATAAAACAAGAACAGTAGCATACTTTCAATAACGAAATTCATGAATCTGAAAATTGCTGAAAATGTTAAATCATTAATATTTAAAAAAAAAAAAAAAAAACTGATTATTGCAGAAATATGGCAAGACGCCGTTACATTTTGCTGACAGAAAGCTTCAGGTCACAAACTTTCTACTGTTCTGTGGGGCTGATCCGACGAAAAGAGATTTGGTATGTAAATAAATATAATGTGACGGTAGTTAATTATCTTTGAGAATCGTCACCACGTGACATTCACCTCCCCACCGGCCCTAGAGCCGCAGAATTACCACACATATTGACTTGACTTGACTATTTGAGTTTACCGTCGCTTCGACAGTATTTCAGTCATATAGCGACGTCCAGCTAATTACAGGTGGAAGAAGACCTTGAATGCACGGAGGCATCCTAGTAAAACCACCGATCTACTGCAAGCAAGCTGGAAGGTTTCCTCACATGAAAATCCGAATGATTCTGCCGGGATATGAACCCACGCGGTGAGGGGCTGAGTGAGCCACACACATTAAATCTTGATTAATATCAAAGATATAAACGATTAAAAAAGTTTTGTTATCCTTCACTGTATATTGAAACATGGTAAGGAACGGAATCTGACATTACTAGACCTATGCACGCTTCGATCTGTCTGATATTCAATTAACATATGGTATAACGAGTCATTGTCAAATAGCAACCTTAACGAAGAAACAACATGAAATGACAACAGTTTGTCAATTTTCATGTCTGCTCCACGATCAAATTCTGTTTTTGTTCGATTGATTTTGAATCGAGAGATATGATTGGACGGTGTGAAATTGACATCGTCAGATTGCCGGAAATGGCTTGCGTCTAGATGTATTTCGTCATCCAATGGGAATTGCCGAAAAAAACAAACAAACATGAAGTTGTGAGTGGAGCAAATTTTAAAAAAAAGTATGCACATGTACATATTGTTACATTTCGCGTTATTACCTCGTTAATGTTGCCTTTTCACAATGAGTCGTTACAACATATGTTAATTGAATTCAGACAGATCGAAGCGTGCATAGAATATAATGTTACGACTTCCGTAATCCGTTCCTTACCATGTTCATAAAACAGTTTAAAGGAACAAAAAATTCGAAAATCTGCCAGTGCACCTTCCCCACTCTAATCAGTTATAATAAGGCTACTGGTTCCTAACTATAAACTATAAATTTTGATAATCAGCTACAACAAAAACTCTGATGAATTCATTAGGAACTACTCGGTCACTTACGCTACTCTGACGTCATTAGCGACGTCATAGGCGAAGAAATAATAACCGATGAGTTCCGAGTAAAATGAACTATAAAATACACGCCCATCGATGAACTTGAGGTGAAGACAAATCCCTTGATCCTTGAATCTTAGGGTGCACAGGATAATATCGATACTGCGAGTCCGGTGTCAGGATAAAGTGATAAAGTGTTGGCAGGCCATATGTATAAGGTGTGATAGCTTAATCGAAATCTCATTTGGGCACGATACTGCTGGTTTGGTGATGTTGATCCAAGTTAAAATAAATGTGATGTTGATCCAAATAAAAATAAATGTGTTCTGATAAAATATTTTAGAGCAAGAACTTGCCAGTCATAAACCTCACTGAGGAACAATTGCGGGATCACGAGGCAGTGAGAGAAGCTTTTAAAAATGGGTGAGTATGTAAATAAGCAATTAAAGGTGCATTGGTTTGGTGATACAGCGTAAATCAGCTGGTTATTTAAAATAGAAAACCCCGAAAATCAAACACGCTTGGGATATTTTCCTAGTTTCCATACCATTTGCGTTTAAAAACGTGACTTGCTGTGTACTAACATGAATAGACATCAGTACATGTAAACCATCTTGATATTGCTATTTTATTACCCTAATGTAGAAAGAGGATCCTACTCGATCAAAATTTGTATTTACATAATTATGCACGCGTCCTTCACAGTTGCAAACATACATTCATATATGTTAAGTTTTAACCATGCCTGGCGTTACGTGGCTATTGTTCAATGAAATTTCACAAGGACCTGTCAGGTCTCAAAAAGTAGAATAATGACCCTCAATTTTTTCCTTTAAATTTGTTTCTAGTATAATTCTCTATCATCATGCAAAGTTTAAGAAATTGCACTTGGCTAGTTTTAATTTTCCTTCTTTGTCTATATAGTAAAAACGGAATTGGACGCGTATGCTTTTAAATGTTTTAAATTTAAATTATGTCCGCGACATCTATTTGCTTTTATTGATTTTTTCTTTTGTCTTCTAGGAAAATTGGTATCTGCGGAAAACACATCAAGAAAAACGAAAAACAAGAATTTCACAAGCCTTTCTTGCTGAAAATCCAAAACAACTCGAATGACCGGAAGTATTTTACCTTCTTCTGTCGAAAGATTCCTTTCGAATACGTTTCTCTTCATCACGCATCTAAATGCCAGATCCTGGAACATATAAAGAACATGCAAGAAACAGTCATCAGTGATGTTTATGAGTACCTTGTCAATGAGACGGCGGACCAGATTCTATTGACGTTTCCGGCGTATGTCAAGCCAGATGAATTTGATGAAGTTCACGTCATCGATAACTTTGGAGCTCGATATCCTGCCACTATTGTTGAAGAAAATGAATCGGTAATTATTACTGGGTCCTGAGCCAGCAACCTTCCGAGTCTTATCTTTAGTTTCAGACCAAGGATTCTAGCATTTTGTCATATTTTATAATAAATTTAAAGAAACACAACCTTCCAGTTCTTTTGGTATTCAATTTTGCTAAATTGTATTTATGTGAAGTTAAGATAAAGCTGTTGAAGCTCACCTAACCCGGGAACTTAAGACGTTTTCAAATGACCCCTTCCCCCGTATTTCTTCGTTGGAAATGTTTAAATCTTATTTTATTACTTATATTTCAATGTGTCGTAAGCATGTATGAATTAGTATTTGATGTTCCTAAACTAATCTGTATGATGTTTTCAAATTCTCCCGGGGTTACATGTAGATTCCTTGGTAAGACTTTTGAAAATGGGGTGGTGGGGATCTCAGTATCTTTAAGTACACTAGAAAGGTCCATTATCACAGTGAATCAAATGGATAACATATACCGGTATATAAATTTGATTACATTTAAAATTGTCCATTACGTTCACAGGGAAGTCTTTTATGCTCAGCAGTACTGACCTTGAAGGTGCACAAAGACATTTTTCATTCCTTTGTGGCTATCAGGGATTTAAAAACCGACCGATTTAAAACGACGAACCGGGACGAGATTCTAAAATCCAGCACACAGACAAACTTCACCGTCTGTATACCGACCGGGAGTCTTCCCAAAGAAACTTCTGTCGAAATGAGGGCAAGTATATATCTTGTCTTGAGCGGTCAGTCTCTGGAAAAAGACAAGTGACTACAGGTGGTTGCTTAAATAGAGGTATTTTCCGAAATGTCAATGTTGGCTGCTTTTTAGTTGTGTTTGACGTCAGTTTTTACGTCACTATTTTCTTGGTGTAAGATTTTAAAAAATAATTCGTTCACAGTCCGTTCATTTAAATTGTGTTTTTGTTCTTGTGTTATAACCGCATTTTACTGAGTCTAGGACATGTGGTAAAATATTCTGACATGAATTTTATATCAATATATTTGCCAGAGGCTCGCTTCATAACATTTTCATGAACTCGTTTATACAACTTGATATGAAACAGTTGCGCCAGATCCTATATTAATTAAAAAATGTAGATTTAACCTCGATTAAGCAGCTACCTATGACTTGCTCCAGACACAGGTATTTTTAGACAGGATTAAAGAAATAATCACATGTATATATATTGATATCCATTTAAGAGTCAGATTCAGGATTTAGATTTCTTGATCATAAGGCTAGTTGTACTATCTGAACCCACGTCCGCTCTATACGCATTGCTTCTTAATTTATCGTTGATTATTTGTTAAGCAGAACTTCGTACTCATAAATTATTAATTAGACATTTCATTGCATCCGAGGAAAGAGACAACACGGAGACGGAATGGATCATTTGACAAATGAAATGGCGTTACTTATACTTGTTTAGATTTTGAAAGTCAGCTCTTGCTTTTGTAACTTCAATGTAGAGTATTCAAAATACTATAATACGTGGTTTCACTGGTCAGTAAGTAGCTGATAAATATTTATGAAAACGAAGTTATTTCCAATTAAAAATCCCACGATATATACGGTATTGACAACGGAATATATTCCGTGGGTTCTGCCACTACCGATGATCTTCTTGTTGAAATAATATACACCAGGTTGCGAAACACAGAATTTCTATGTATTATTTCTTTAAGAAAATGTATTGCTATGATAGGAAAATTTAAATTAATGCATACGTACTGTTGAATTTATGATATAATCGTGTTGTTATACCTGAACATTTAATATAACAGCACGCGTTTTCACACATTTTTCATTGAGCAGGTAATACCAGTTGAAGATTACAAGGGAACCCTCAATTCGGAATACATAACAAGAATTTCAAACTTCTGTGAAGTTCAGATCGGCCATGCGATCAGACGACCTTTAACCATCACTTTGCCACTTCCGGAAAACTGCGTCTCAGCAGACGATAAAACTATCGGCGTATACCACGCGGTTGGTGATTTGTCGCAGACGACACCCGATTTCAAGGCTGTAGAATCAAAGGTGGAATGGGGGCAGCGATCAGTGACAGTGACTGACCATTCGGTCACCAGTGGAACGTAAGTAGCATACTTAGCATATGACCCTCATGCTGATATTCGTTTATAATCACCGTGGTCTATAAAGCGTAGTAAATTACTTATGAACAAAAGAGTGGTTCCTTGTAGCTGGCGTGCCCACATAACTCACTCTTTTGTCGCTATTCATCATACGTTTTCGTCAAGTCCTTGGAAACGCTTTCCGGACACCATTTCGGCAAGACCCGAACATTAATTAGCACTGTGGGAAAGTTGCAGTCGGGTGCAATTTACCCTAGGTGTATTGAAAAATAAAGTGCAATAGACGTCATATACCTTTTTTTATTTTAGACGATCGTAAAATGGAATGTTTTTAGAAGAATAAATGCCTGTTGGAAGGGTTGTTAACGTTATTGCGAAAAACGCTGAACGTTGCGGTATCTTTTTAAAGTGGCCCCTGCAAAGTGATTTATTCAAAACCCTTTAAACTAGATCTTTGACCTTGAAACAAATCACTTATTGCAGTTTTATTCTAGTGGTTTGCAGTTTTCGGCAGGGGGTAAAAAAGTCATTGGATTTGCTTAAATTTCTTTCTTATTTACGTCTTGTTTGTTTTTGTATTGATCTGTACTTAGTTTTGTTTTATTTACAATGTTTTAATCATTTTTACCAGATGCGTCGTTGCGGAAATTCCGAAGCAAAAGAAAGACGGATTTCTGAGCAATATAACCAAGTTCATTGAATGGTTGTACAGTATAGCCAAACACCGACAGAAGTCTTGTCGCTTTGTTGGCCTAACTAAAGGCACTGCTGAATCCAGAGAGTTCATTGTCCGAATCATGCTCGTTGAAGAAAAACATGCACATAAGGAAATAAAAAAACTAGCAGACGGAAGTTTCGTGACACAAGATTCTCAGATGTCGGGGTGTCAGCTGATGAAGATGAACAGTTCGTTCGTTGCCAAGGTTGAGGAAACTAAGGATATCAGTGTCAAAGGGACAGAAACAAATGTTACTTGTGTATCAGGGACTCAGGGAATGCTGTCAGGACTTTATGGTTCACGGACAAGAAGAAAAGACAGTGACTGTCTCGGTGTTCAGGGACGAAGCAACGGAAAAGCACATCAGCCCGGACAGAGGCTCTGAAAGGTAATATCATATTTAATGATAGAAATGGTAAAAACAGAGCACTTTCCATTAACATTTCCCCAAAGGTGTAGGGCATTGTGTCGGCTGATGAGAGAACAAACTTTACTTGCCTTTATCATTATGCAGTTGTTAGATGACCTGATAAAGCCAGTTAAATTCTCACCTCTCCATTACGCGATATGAATGTCCTCAAAAAAACAAATATACTAAAACTTGTATAATTATGTTGTAAAACCATGCAAATAATTATAATGACTTAATTACCATTATATCGGGACATTTTTAAATTCCTTGACCTGCACCTAAATCCTTGTAATAGATTTTTTTTTGGTTATTTGTTTGTTGTTGGTTATTAAGATTTTCAACTTTACTTAACATTAACACCACCGTAAAAACATACTGGTTGGAAATTCCATGCAACTTCCGAATCCAAACATATCCAGTATTTTTTATTAAATAGGAATAACCTGCCTTTATAGATAATGAGTCTCATATCATCATCATATACTATAATAAAAGTAAACAGGTAATTTATGTACTTCGTTGATATATACTTCAGAAAAGTTTGATAATAAAAGTTTTTTTCCGACCTTATTTTCCATATTTTAATGATATTTTCACATTTAGTAAATGAAAACATGTAATGGAAAAATGCAAACATGTATGGACATCTGGTAAAGAAACTCTTGTTACACACTATACAGTGTATAACCGATCCCCGGCCGCGACATATCAAAGTCGTAAACAATGGTACTGGTATAGCTTCCTTGCTTGGACCTCAGCTTATTTGGGTAGTTCCAGGACTGTTTGGTCCGGTGTCAGGATGTGACTGGGTGTGGTATCATGCCACATTTATACGCCGTGATACTGCAGTGTGGCAGCACTATATCTGTCTCAAAAGTGACATAGTTTCCAAATGACGGAAATATTGTCAGTTGGACGTTAAACCAAACAAACAAACAAACAAACAAACAGACAAAAACAAAATCCAAGAACATAATTCAGTGACCCAATTTTAAACAATATTTAAAAAAAATGTTTACAGAGATATATTGTTTTGACCTTATGGTCCCATTCCTCTATTCGTGTTATTGACAGCCATTTATCTTTAAGAAACCATCTTACTATATCCTCCATATAGCGATCACCTGTGTACATTCAAATGACCTACTCTTGTGTAGTTGTATTTTTATTTATAGAAGTACTTACCTCCCCTGAACCTTCACGCGCCACATGTCACTCTGTTGATACGCCGTAGAGAAGTAGCATGATGTCACAACAAGAAATTTTATTCTGACATCGGGCCAAGCAATCCTGGAATAATCCTCGAACTATTTATAAACATTTAAAGCGCTAATGGCACTGAAGACTCAACATGATTTACATGAATACCAAGATAAACCCAGCGTTTCAGCTAAGTTGAACTCGATAGAGGCAAAGGTCATATGACGCCAAACACTCCACATATTTTCCTGCAACCCTAACTATAACACGATAGCCCCGCCGGCAGTTTATCAGTACCTTAAGAGCTTTAATTTGTTTCATAGAGATTCTGAATGAGGGTCATGATTCTTATTCTATTTATAAGTTGCATAAGCTGGTCATGTATTCAATATGTTGTTGATGACGTGTGAAATTCCACAAGATAAATTTGAAAAGACATTTGAAAATTTATGATATTAAAATGTTTGCCTTTCTATTTCAATGTAAACAAATGCTCTGGGTGAAACTTTTGGAGGGCTTGGACCCCGTGCACATGTTCCTATTTGCACATGTTAGTAAATTATGGGACAGAAATGCAGAAAAGTGTTGGCTTAATATGAAAACTCCAATGCAAAGCCCACTATGAAATTCTGAAAATTCAGTGTTCGTGTGTGTGTGTGGGGGGGGGGGAGGGAGACCCGGCCTCCTTGCCTTCTGCCATACCCATATTTTCTAACGGTTTTTCCAGTGGGGGATTGTTTTCTTCTTTACTTAGTTTAATAGCCATATCTCGGGGGAGATATAACCCCCTTTTGATCCGCGCATGGCTTAAATAGTTAAATTCAAGCAAACATGCAAAGTATGACAAAAACACGGCAAACTTATCCCCCTAAAAGACCCACAAGTATCATAGTATCATATAATTTTCGCTTATTCATTATCATGTATTTCAGACGTTGCCTGTCTCAGATGTTTGTAGAACTAGTCAAAAAGCAGAAACAACGAAGCAGTTTCCAGTCGGATATCTCATTTAAAGGTTTGCATCCTTCAGATTTTGTTAAAAACATAAGTTTATATTAAAAAAAAAAGGAAATATTTTTCTTTCATGTTGATTGGAATACAAATTCTCAGGTTGGTATCTCTGCTCTCTCCTCTCTCTCTCTCTCTCTCTCTCTGCGCCGTGGTCCTGAGGTAGCGTATCGGACTGCGGATTCGAAGGTTGCCGGCTCAAATCCTGATGTGATAAAAACATTTTGATAGCCTTCCTAGACGCAAAGTACTAGTTTAACACAGGAACTCCCACTAAAGGAATTGATTTAAGTCTAAAGACTGTGTTTTTCCAAGGGATTAAAAAAATTATACTAAAGATGAATTGGGTGGTAATTCTGAGTGATTTTGTGCAATTCTAAAATATCTAATTTAAAACATAATGAGTATAATTCACAAATACTGGCGTTATCTTAATGGGAAAATAGCGTGCTTTTCAGTACACTTTAATGATGATGCAAGCGCAGGCAATATCTTGATATATGCTATGTTGAATGACATAGCAAAGTTGCAGCACTAATACATATGTATATTCATTGTCCTGATTTTTCTTGAGTGAAGTCACGTGATATGTATTTTTGCGTTGAGTGGTGTTATTATGAAATATACATGCTGATGAATTCATCATTTATAAAACCTTCATATCAAAAGTTATTACAGATTTAATGAGTAAGAACAAAACTCTATATTACAAAGCAATACCTGTCGAGTGAATATGATATATCGACAAAGAAATAATCAAAGTGCACTGATTTGAATAATTGTACGGAAGTTTGAAAGCCAAAAATACAAACGAGCGGCACAGCTGTAAAAAAACGGTTACTCTGTATTCACTCCATGTTTCATTTTTTCCTATAGATTTCCCGGATCAAGCATTTCTCAACTGGCTGGCCAGTGAGATCGGAAGTGAATGGATCATGATCGGGATAGCGCTCGGACTTCGCTACAGTTTTCTTGAAAAAATTGAAATGGACAATGCTAGTGTACACAGGGCTATTATCACGGTGTGTAAATCTCATGTTTACTTCTACGATGTGAACATATCGTCTGTGTAGCGACGTCTAGCTGGCACAGTAAATGATTTACTTTCCAAATAAATAAATAAATAAATAAATAAACAAATAAAAAGCGCCCGTTGAAATTTTAGTTAGTTGTTCCATATTATACGTATACTTTTTAGGTTTATTTCCTCGTCCATTATAAAACATTTTCACTTGAAATGACTTCATAAACGGTGGGAAAAATCAGTTAAAAGCTAGACGTTTGATCGCTGTTCGAATGACGAGGTGTCTGTCCTGGTTTTAAGAAAGAAAAACATTAAACAGAAAGCTGCAGTCTATGAAGTTTCATTACACATTTGTTAAAAATCTTAAATTAAAGCCAGAAAGATGAGATCGTCAATACCATCTTAAATGAAAGTTTTGAAGTTTGTTTAGCATAATAAAACTTGATGATTCAGATGTTAACTTCGTGGCGGGAAGAGAATGATGGAGCAGACGACTTTGGGCTCACGCGACTGTTTCACAGTTTGACGTCAGTTGAGCGGATGGACCTCATCTCTGAAGTCAACCAAAGAGTTCGGATCGTGTACGTTGTGTGTGTGAATGTGTATATGTCACAGCCAATCTGTGAAATCAGCCGTTTCATGAAATGGCTAAAAATTTTAGCCTTTTCGTGAAATGACTAATTCACTCAGCCGTTTCATGAAACGGCTAAATATTTCAGCTATTTCATGAAATGGCTAAAAACTTGCTTTAGTCATTTCATGAAATGGCTAAACTAAGAAACAAGCCTTTAAAACAACACAAGACAAAGACTGATGTGTATGATACAGTCTGAAACTGTTTTGAGTCCCATGTGGACTCAAGCATGGTCGTTTCAGATTGCTGATCGACGTTCTCTTCAGTATGGTGTCCCTCCGTCATCGATGTTTCGCCCCTGAACCATAGACATCTGATGGAGGGTGGGGCCCACCGCAACACGGTGTGAACGTCGATGGCTTACTTCTTCCAGCTTGTCTCCTCTCGTCGTAGCCACAGCCAGCTAGACGAACGCTCTGCAGCTTGGCTCAGTTTCTGGATAAGCCGCCGTCTGTCTCTGCCAGTAGTCCCAATCGCTGTCATCAGTCGACACATAGACTGAGCGCAAAACCCTCTGACGCCTACTTCTATCGGGAACAGCCATGTACGCCAGCCTAGTTGCTTACAGCCGTTCAGAAGCTCTGTGTACTTGGCGTTCTTTCTTTCATAGGCCTCCTCGCATCTGGTCTCCCATGGTACTGTCAACTCAATCACGATGAGTCGCTTTCCTGTCTCAGACCACAGTACTATGTCGGGTCTTAGGTTTGTGTGCACTATGTCTGGGAACACCAGCTTCTTATCTAGGTCGACCCTCATGTTCCACTCACTTGTGCCATCCAGGATTGATGATTTCTGTGGGAACTTAGCGCTTGCAGTTTCACCCTGCTTCACAAAATTGATGTGCTGTCTCTGGGAGTTACTCCTGCGTTCCTTTTTTCTCTCTTGTTCAAGCCAGTCAGCCACCTCTCTGAGGACGTAGTCATGACGCCATCTGTATCTTCCTTGAGATAGTGCTGTGGAACAGGAAGAAAGAACATGCTCTAAGGTGCCTGGACGCTCACAGAGGTGGCATTTTGGATTATCTGTGAGTCCCCATCGGCAAAGATTAGCTGGGGATGGCAGAAGGTCATGAACTGACCTGAGTAGGAAGGAAAGTCTTAATGGTTCATATTTCCATATGTCCTCCCAGGTCAGCTTCCTGTCCATGGAGTTCCAATTTGTCCATGCCCCCTGCGATCCCATATCTACTGCCCTAGCTTGTCTCCTGTTCTCTTCTGTCCTCCTGACTTCTGCCTGGATCATGGCTCGCCTATCTTTCTGGTCTGCCCGGCTCCACAGGTTGATTTTCTTTACACCAATCCCTTGACGTCCAACAGCGTTTATACCAACAATGTCTCTGTGCCTGAGATCACTCTCCGCCTGGCCGACCGTCTCTGTGACTGCCCATTTCCTGCCCGTACGTGTAACAATACCAGCATCTCGAATCTGCTCATCTGGGGAGTCTCTTAGAGTAAGTACCAGTCTCGTTTTGGCTGTCTTGAATTCCTCGACCAGTGATGAAAGCGGTAGTTGAAGCTTATTGCTCTTTCCATATAGCCCTACACTGGAAAAGCTTGGTTGAATTCCTAGCCACTTTCTTGACGACTGGTGATCCTCTCCAAGGCTTCTATTGTTGAGCTTGGGATGTCGTACAGCATCATGGGCCAGATCAGCCTAGGTAGTAAGGCATGCTGGTACATCAAGGCTTTGAACTTTCCAGGTAGGTTGCTTAGGTCTATCTTCTTCAGTCCCTCTTCTACCTGGGTCTCTAGTTTTTTGACATTATCTCTGTCTTCAAGGCTTGCATCAAACCACTTCCCTAGGCATTTGATTGGACTGTTGGTAATTGATGGGATCTCCTCATTCTGTACACGAAGAGAGAATCTGTCTGTTGGTTTGCCCTTCCTGATGATGAGAGATCTGGACTTTGCGGCCTTGAATTTCATTCTAGCCCATGACGCGACGTCTGTCAGAGCTGTTAGCATCCATCTTGCCTGTACATGTGTAGTTGTTGTTAGAGTGAGGTCGTCCATGAAACCTCTACCAGATGGAAGATATATCCCTGATTCCGTCTTTGGTCCGCGTGTCTCTCTGAGGGCTGCATTGATCAATAGGTTCATGCCCATGATGAAAAGTACCACAGAAACTGTACATCCTGTGACAATTCCTTTCTCCAACTTCTGCCAGTCTGTCAGCTGGTCACCAACAGAGAACCTGAGTCTTATCCCGTCAAGGTAGCTGGTGAGGATTTTCTGTACATGCTGCGGTATGTGGTAGTGCTGGAGAGCTGTGTAGATCAGCTGGTGAGGAATGGAGCCATATGCGTTGGCTAGATCGAGCCAAACCACTGTAAGGTCTTTTTTCCTGCCTTTGCCTCTCGTATTAGTTGAGTTATGGCACTTGTGTGTTCTACACAGCCGGAGAATCCTGGAACTCCTCCCTTTTGGACCGAGGTATTGATGTACTTGTTGGCTGTGAGGTAGGTCGTACACCTTCTGGCTAGTTCAGCAAAGAATATCTTCCCTTCTACATTTAGCATAGAGATGGTCCGGAACTGGTTGATAGTTGTAGAGTTCCTTTCCTTGGGAGTGAATATTCCCTCTGCTTCCTTCCAGGCCTCTGGTATTTCCCCTTTCCTCCAAACCACCTTAAAGATCCTCCATAACCGTTTCAGTATGAGAGGGCACATCTTGTAAACTTTATACGGGATGGCATTGGGTCCAGGAGCAGAACCATATCAAGCTTTCTTGACAATATCCTTTACGTCACTCAGAGTTGGTTCTGATGTCGGGAACTCAACTTCTGGAGGAGGTGCTGGTTCAATCCTTTCACAGTCCCCTAGTGCGTCGTTTCTTATGGCGTCGGAGTGTGTCTCGTGAAGGTATCTTTGGACCTCTTCAACTGGTGATTCTAAAACTCCGGACCGCTCTTTGTCTAGAAGATTGCGCGCAAACTTGTATGGGTTGGCTGTGAATGCCATTCTCTTTCTGGTTCTCTCCCTTGCCTTTCTCATTGTAGTTTCGGCTTTCCGCAGAGACTTCAGTTGAGTGCGAACTGTTTCCCTAAGTTGGGCTATTCCAAGACGTTCCAATGATGAACTCTCTCGGTAGCGGCGCTTTAACTGCCTAAGTTCACGTCTCAGGTTCTTGATTCGGGATTGCCGTCTGTTGGGTTTTGGAGGCTCTTTCTGTACCTTTTCCTCCTCAAGACCAAACCGTTCCTTTGCCACTGAGTAGGTTAACGTGGTAAGAGCATGCAGCTTCCGGTCCACTTATCCTTGCATGGACGCTTCGAGGATTGCATCTAGGTCCTCATCGAATTGGTTCCAGGTTTTCTTGTCTGATGCCTTGGGCCACTTGATCCTTTATTTCTTGGTTCTAGTAGCAGGGTCTAAGCGTGGTCTATCCAGATCAGCTTCCTGTTGTGTTTCATGGCTGCGGTCGAGCTCAAGTAGCTCCATGAGGGGGTCCTCTACACCCATCTCTGGGTCCTGGAAGATATCATCATGTGTTGTCTCGATTACAGAGAGTTCCTCAGTAATGTGGGTTTCGTCCGGACTGTGGTACTCCTGCGTCTCACTAGTCAAAGCGACTAAGTGCTGCATTCGTGGCTTCACACGTTGACACCCAGTTTTTCCTTGATGGATTCGGAGTCCTCGTTGGTTTTTGCACACCTTTCCACACGAGCAGGTTACTGTTCCTGGTGCTGTATTCGTAGTCGATTGAGCAGGCCGTGTCGATTCCATGAATTCCGTCCATTTGAGTCTATCCTCCTCCCCCTCTCGGTAGACTCTGGGGGTGTCTTTCTGTATTGGAGTCTGTAGCTTGAAGTTGGGTGTCCTCTCACGAAGACTGCACATCGGGCTGCTAACCCTAGTGCCCCGGTTCCAGTCTATTCCTGTTGGTCATCTGTCTTTCCAGCGTCACAGATCTATTCTCTGTTGTCATCTAGTCTTTCCTAGAAGTCACTGGTAGTCCAGTCAGTAAATGTGTATGATACAGTCTGAAACTGTTTTGAGTCCCATGTGGACTCAAGCATGGTCGTTTCAGATTGCTGATCGACGTTCTCTTCAGTATGGTGTCCCTCCGTCATCGATGTTTCGCCCCTGAACCATAGACATCTGATGGAGGGTGGGGCCCATCGCAACACGGTGTGAACGTCGATAGCTTACTTCTTCCAGCTTGTCTCCTCTCGTCGTAGCCACAGCCAGCTAGACGAACGCTCTGCAGCTTGGCTCAGTTTCTGGATAAGCCGCCGTCTGTCTCTGCCAGTAGTCCCAATTGCTGTCATCAGTCGACACATAGACTGAGCGCAAAACCCTCTGACGCCTACTTCTATCGGGAACAGCCATATACGCCAGCCTAGTTGCTTACAGCCGTTCAGAAGCTCTGTGTACTTGGCGTTCTTTCTTTCATAGGCCTCCTCGCATCTGGTCTCCCATGGTACTGTCAACTCAAACTGAAGTTTACACCATCTTTTATTTTTATTAAAGTTCTGAACATTGGATAAAACAATTGGCATAATAAAGCACATTATGTAAGCACATCAAATGATCAGTTGTATGTGCCATGAGTGATCCAGATAATATAATGAGATTTTCAATTTCCTACTGGCACAATAATTACATTACAATTTTTTCCTATTATCTTGGGCAAAAGATTTTAAATTGTCATCTAATTTTCAAAGTAATTGAATCACACAGTATGAGATACTAAGAGCTCACTTTTGCACAGAAACTATTTTCCTTCACCTATAAAAGAACACAATATCAGCAACATACCATTATCAGACCCTAGAAGCACATATCAATAATGTACATTTTCAACACCACACAAAATGTTCATGTTTAATTCACATACATCATTCTACTTATTCTTACACGTGAGACTGTTGTGGCATCTGCTGTTACACATTTTACCAGCCTTAAAACACTTACATCTGTTGGTTTGACATTGTTTTTTACCATTTGCACAATCACATCGAAAAAACCCTTGACCGCCTGATGTTGTTGCTTTCACAGCTTGGCGAAGTGTCACTGTACATTCCATGTTAACATCACAATTAGTCAGCAGCTTTTGTGGACATAGATCAAATTGATTCCTTGCGTATTTGGAACTTATTATTCCAGACTTGACAGCAATAGTGTACATATTTTGTTCATCACAATCCAGAATTACACCAAGAATGTTTCGTGGGTCACCTCTTCTTCTGTCAACCATAGGTATAGGAATAGCAACATTGTCTCCTACTTCGCCAGACTTTAGATCTACACGTGATCTTTTGACCATTCTCTCAGCTTGCGACAACTGAGAATCACGAGCCCTCTTTCTCTGCTGGAGTATTGTTTCGTGCCGTTGAGCCAAGTTGTAATCAGATGCAAGTAATTAAATTCAGAACAAGTAACTATTAATAATACTTTAGTAAACCAATTATAATTATCCAATTATTAATAATGATTAGTTGCACAATTAGTCACTTAAGCCATGATCAAAGCAATCAATGTAGATAATCAAAGGGTAGTGGGAGTGGGGTTTATCATACGTTTTAATTAGCTTGCACAATGCTGTGTTGATTTAATTTGACTATGATCATTTTAAATATGTTCTTTTTTTCTTATTTTGTTTTTTGTGGTATATTCAAATAAATTATACCAGTTATGATATCTAAGGCATAACTAAACTCAAGACATTATTACATAGATTGGCTGAAACTGAACCAGTCAATCTGTGTAACACTGACATGGAGATTTTAGCCATTTCATGAAACGGCTGAGTGAATTAGTCATTTCACGAAAAGGCTAAAGAATTTAGCCATTTCATGAAACGGCTGATTTCACAGATTGGCTGTAATGTTTAAGCACGTTTAAGTGAGGATTGAGATTTTATGATATCTGGCGGGACAATTATGTTCTTTAAATCACCAACTTCATGTATATGGTTATATCTGAGAGAAATAATGGGATATTACATTTAAATTTCAAATATTAGATGCTTTATGGAATTATGGCCTGCTTCAAAAAATTCCAAATTGAAATAATGTACAGAAGAAGTTATATAAACATGTAGATTAAATGTGTAAAGAGATTACCGCTGTAATTATTGGCCTTGATGCGGCTCTTGAAAAATGTGTGTGATTTTAAACTTACCAATATTCCGTTAATTATTGTGACACCACAACGAGTTTCCTGCAGGTATATGTACAACAACAACAACAACTGAATTTAAACGAGTTCCTGCAGATACATTGCCAATTGATTGAAATAAAACGAGTCTCCTGCAGATACATTGCCAATTAATTGAAATAAAACGGGTTCCTGCAAATACTCTGTCAGAATCTGATAATAAACGGGTTCCTGCAAATACTCTGTCAAAATCACTGAAAAACAGCGAGTATCCTTCAAGTCTGAGACAATGTGAATCTGTAGAAATCTTCAAAATACAACTGAAGTCATTTTACTTCAAGGACTATTTTGCATTGTTTTAAGTGATGCTAACGGCATCGCTGACTGTTGCTTATTGTTTTATGTATGTGTGTATATCTCATCAGCTTTTATCATTTTCATTGTACAACGCAACTGAATATGTATTTTATATGTAGAAATAGGCCTTTAATCAAATTTGAAAGTTTCAAGGTACACTTCCAAATCACCAGATACACTTCCAAATCACCAGATACACTGCCAAATCACTGAAAAACAGCGAGTATCCTTCAGGTACACTGCCAAATCACCAGATACACTGCCAAATCACAGATACACTGCCAAAATCAACAGTCACACTGCCATATCAACAGATACACTGCCAAATCACCATATACACTGCCAAATCAACACTGCCAAATCAACAGATACACTGCTAAATCAACAGTCCCAATGCCAAATCACTGAAAAAGAAGAAGAAGAGAGGGATAAAAAGAAAACAACAAATCACTAAAAGTTAAACATTATAAGAAGAACTCCTTTTTTGAAGTCCAGTTGTTATTCAAAAACAACAAAGGGCTCGATGCCTGTGTTAATCCATGGTCAACTATAATGTTTTCTATAGAGCAAATTTCTGAATTTCATCACACTTTTCCTGATTTTATTTTAGACAAATTTGAGTAGTACATTGTCCAGTAGAAGCTAAATTTGGCAGTAACCTTCATGTTAAACCACATCATATAGACTCTTGCTTAAGTTCATATTTTCGAACAAAATAAATTGTTATAATGTTCAGGGTAAACCGATGTAGCCATATATTTTTTAAGCATCAATTTGAAATTGTTACTGATTCAAAGTCGTAAGTATAAATTCAAAGGATTAGTGAACTTGAACTCAGCTTTTGATGTCTCCAGCAGCGATTGATAACTTATTTCTCCTGAAAATGACAGTGCGGTTAGATTGTTTCGTCTAATAGTTTAATCTTCATTTTGCAAAGCAACGGGAGGGGTTTGCAAACCAGAAAATTCCCTCCAAGGTAAAGTCCCTGTACTCGTTCTCTACATTTCGGCCTTTCATGAAGATAACCAAGGTTTCCTAATGTTAGGGTACTTTTGGTTATCTTGGTAGATGTTAAGTAATCCAAGACGTAGCGGAACCATAAGAGGGTCTATACCTTAAAAAGGGTCGAAGTTTCATTGCCTCCGATGCAAGAGAAAGCACTGTTAAGGAATTTGACGTGTTTCAGGTTGAAGAAGAAGCCAGGGGAGAAGATCTGTCGGTGGGTGCAGGGCCTGTGTGGGGGTCTGGATGATGTGGACTCTTCCCATGGGGGTTACGATTACGAAGATGAAGGAGTCTGTATCAGCTGTCTTGTTAAGCAGGAGGAAGGTACATCACTCCCTCGTTGGCATGCTATATTAAAAAAAAAAAAAAAAAAAAAAAATAAAAAACGGAACCAGATTATCCCTGCCAAAAATAAAAGATACAAACCAACATTACCATAAGCAACATTAAGAACGAAATAACCTAAACCATAAACATACAAGGTATTTTTTTTCTTCATTTTTTAAAGGAAAAATATCAGTGAAAAACTAAACAAATTATTCCACAGTGAGACTGGTTACAGAAAGGAGATATAACAAATGTAAAGACGCACAATAGTATGTTATGGCCATGCAATTTGATATATAGACTTTATACAATGTATCTCTCCGATTCCTTCCCTTTAAGTTAATTAATAAATGCATTAGTATTTAATGTTCAATGTCGGTGTTTTAATAAGGTATAAATAGGACCAAAAATCGAAAAGAAAAAGAAATTGCAGTTCATTGACATTTTTCTTCAGCAATATCACCTTTGAGTGAGCAGTTTGTATTAAAGTTGGCAGCGGTTTTGAAGACCGATCTAAGAGCGTTGTCGCATATGATTGCTACAGATACAAATATCGCCCACCCTCAAACTACTTCTCAAAATTTGGAAGTTACGACTCTTAGGGTAAGTTATGTCTCTTCAAACTTGGTCAGTTGTTTCCCATACGCTGGACTCGTAGCTTCTCATCAAATAAATGTGAACTTGTGCTGGTGTTTGTCATGCAGTTAGCAAGATTAATTGAAATCGTCTTATATTTATTTTACTTTATCCTAAATTGTTTATACTCTCTGATTGAAGAAGTGTGTGAATGGTGTCTTATTTGCTTTAATACACACGCAATCGTTTATACCTTTACCCTTGGTATCTTGGATTGTTCGTGATTTCTTACATTGCTACAGATAGTGTATTAATTTATAATACCTCAACTTCCTGTCTGAAATTCTTTTAGTTTTTGACCTTACTCGTTTACTGAATAACTCGCACTTTATTCCATTGCTTTTCAAACAACTCGTAATTTTTTACCAGACTTTCTAAATTACAGTGCCTTCTGAAGTTATGAAGTTTTATGCGCCTGTTTATTTTATAGTGCCTTATGAAGTTATATAGTTTATGCGCCTGTTTATTTTACAGTGCCTTATGAAGTTATGAAGTTTTATGTGCCCGTTTAGCCTACAGTGCCTTCTGAAGTTATATAGTTTTATGTGCCTGTTTATTTTACAGTGCCTTCTGAAGTCATGAAGTTTTATGCGCCTATTTATTTTACAGTGCCTTCTGAAGTCATGAAGTTTTATGCGCCTATTTATTTTACATTGCCTTCTGAAGTTATGAAGTTTTATGTGCCTGTTTATTTTACAGTGCCTTCTGAAGTTATGAAGTTTTATGCGCCTGTTTATTTTACAGTGCCTTCTGAAGTTATGAAGTTTTATGCGCCTGTTTATTTTACAGTGCCTTCTGAAGTTATATAGTTTTATGCGCCTGTTTATTTTACAGTGCCTTCTGAAGTTATGAAGTTTTATGCGCCTGTTTATTTTACAGTGCCTTCTGAAGTTATATAGTTTTATGCGCCTGTTTATTTTACATTGCCTTCTGACGTTATGAAGTTTTATGCGCCTGTTTATTTTACAGTGCCTTCTGAAGTTATATAGTTTTATGCGCCTGTTTATTTTACAGTGCCTTCTGAAGTTATGTAGTTTTATGCGCCTGTTTATTTTACAGTGCCTTCTGAAGTTATATAGTTTTATGCGCCTGTTTATTTTACATTGCCTTCTGAAGTTATGAAGTTTTATGTGCCTGTTTATTTTACAGTGCCTTCTGAAGTTATGAAGTTTTATGCGCCCGTTTATTTTACATTGCCTTCTGAAGTTATGTAGTTTTATGCGCCTGTTTATTTTACAGTGCCTTCTGAAGTTATATAGTTTTATGCGCCTGTTTATTTTACATTGCCTTCTGAAGTTATATAGTTTTATGCGCCTGTTTATTTTACAGTGCCTTCTGAAGTTATATAGTTTTATGCGCCTGTTTATTTGACAGTTCCTTCTGAAGTTATATAGTTTTATGCGCCTGTTTATATTACAGTGCCTTCTGAAGTTATATAGTTTTATGCGCCTGTTTTTTTTACAGTGCCTTATGAAGTTAAGGTATAAACATGACAATCCCATCAACTTTTTGCGTAAAGTCTTGGAAGCGTTAAAAGACTCCGAAAATAATGTAGCAGTTGAAGAAATTATCAAGGAATGCCATAAGTGGTAAGGTTCTACTTTCCAACTTTCTTAACTGCTTTAAGAAGTATTTGTCGTCTTTAAGTATTGAGACATATCCCAGCTTTGTATCAGAATGATGTTTTAACTTATATAACGGTATTTTGATATGTTGAAATGTAATTTTGTTTTGAGATTTATCCACAGGCCTTTCAATTTTCCTTAATATTGATTTTAATTTTACATTCACCGCAATTCAGCGACCATCTCGGTGAGCGGCCACTTTGTCTTGTTCCCTTGACTCAGGTGTTCCTACAGTTCTTTTTTCCTTCTGAGGAATCGACACAAATAATTTGTGTTTTTCAGGCTACGGACACAACGTCAAAAGAAGCCAGAGTTTAGAAAACTTGAACAGCTTTTGAAGTCTTTTACATAGATGGTGATTTATTATTGTAGTGAAGCGGAAGATTAATAAGGAAGGATAAACAGGTCCTATGAGAAATCCCACATTTATCAAAAATGAATAACCGGGTCCGGACTCTGGACCCGGGGACATGCCTCTTACCCCGGTGGGTGGGGGGACATGCCTCTTACCCCGGTGGGTGGGGGGACATGCCCATTTTCGCACCCCTTTTATGCATGTTTTAGGCCTAACAGCTAAATCTCAGGGGGTCCGGACTTCTGGACCCCCACCCCTCTGTATCCGCGCATGTATATGAAGTAGCGGTCAGTTTTCAGATTCTAAAACCAATATTGTAATAAAGTATGTAAAGCATAACCATAATATTGGAGATATTCTGATAGATGTACATCTTATTTAGAAGCACAAATAATTGAAATATTCTTATAAAGTTGTAAGAGTACATTTTATGTTTGTATTCTGAGTAATCTGTATTTGTCCATAATGTAAGAGATTAAAATAATGTTCATATTTCTAAAGAAAGTGTGTAAAGACTTCCAGATATGATTTGTTTGTAAAATGAATTTTTTTTATTACGATTTTGAAACAGATGGAAGAAAACGTGTAAACTAGACGTTTGAACTTCACTGAAAATTTAATTTGTAATAAATAATTATCATGTACATTTTCTACATTAAATAGTATTGACTATACTGCATTGTGTTTTAATTGTATGGGTATTCTTTTTTTTTTTCGGAATCACATTATCAAAAGGAGGAACCACAGAGAAAGAGAGAGATAGACAGAGAGAATTCAAAGCTGAAGAGAGAGAGAGAGAGAGAGGGAGAGACTTCTGAAGAGAGAGAGAGAGAGAGAGGGGGAGAGAGAGAGTGAATACCAAGATTTTACATAAATTTGAGATTTAAACTTAATCGGTAAATTAGGGTTTAAAACAACATCACTTTTTCCGATGCTAAACTTCAGTAAGAAATGTAAAGAGTGATTATAATGTCATCATAATTCAAACCGATTAGATGATGGATTTATTCCTCACCACGATATGGCATAAATACCAAAATTGTAAATATGGAAGCTTCCTGGATTGGCACCAAGCATGGATAGGGATTGTTTGTTTGTTGGGTTTAGCGTCCCACCGACAGTATTTTCAGTCATGTGGAGACGATGTCTACTTAAGACAGATATAGATCTGCCACACTGCAGTATCACGTCGTAGACATGTGGCATGATACCACACATTACCAGTCACATTATCCTGACACCCGGCCAACCAGTCCTGCAACTGCCCTTATAAGCAAGGGAGCTATAACAGTACCATTTTTACGACTTTAGTATGTCGCGGCCGGGGATCGAACCCACAACCTCCCGCTCCCGAGACGGACGCTCTAACCACTCGGCCACCGGGGACGATCATGGATAGGGAAGATACAGGACTATTTGCTCTTGTGTCAGGATAATGAGACCGGATGCTGCTGTATCCTGCTACTTTCCATGCTTTCCATGGCGTGATATTGATAGATTAAGATACTAATCGACTTGGCTACAAATTTTATTGGTGAAAATGAATACAAGAAATGAAAAAAAAAATAACCGGTTTATTAAATAATTTAATGTAAATCACCAGGGCCATATCGACTTTGCGTCACAAACAATTTTTACATATAATTCTTCATCGTTAAGCATCGGTATTTCGTAGCCATTTTCCTTCCAAAGCATTTTCGTCACTGAGTTCCGATCACTGCCGAACTGTTTTGGTGCTTCCGGTGTGATGCGCAGAGCGCCGGGACAAGGTTTATGTGCATTTCCAGTTCTTTCTTTACAATATGGCCGGCATATTCGACCACACGAATCATAAGCTGTTAGAATGAATTCAGACGGATGTTTATCCGGTTTTTTAAATGCTATAAACGACATCGATGACGTCACTGACAAATCTTTGCGCACGTGAACAATTTCTTTATGAAATCCGCGATAATTTAATCCATTCGTTTCAATAAACATTCGATATGGAAGATTGACACCGCCATCGCATTTTGGATACATAGCAGATGTGTTCCCCGTGGCAGGATCATAATTTTTGTGGCTATGCCGTATAGTGACGTCAACGGGAATGTACGCCCATAAAGAGGCATTTGTGACGCCATCGATGTTAAAGTTATTCACGTAATGATCATTTATATTTTCGGGCTGACATTTAATATCCGCTGCCGACTGCAACTGGTATGCATATCTTTTTCCCTGAAATTTAATGTTCCTGAAGCGATTCATATTATTTCTGATATATACATTATCAGCTTGCCTAGCTTGCCTTTTCTCTCGAGAAATTCTTGTGTTAGTATTATCCTCAAACAAGCTTTTAGTGAATGCTGCAACGTCATTGTCGTTGTTTACAAACGTTTCGCGAAATTCAACTGGGCTTCTTTTCTGTCTGATATTAGCGATGATACTATCGATATCAAACACTTGGCCTTCCGGTATATCGAAAATCGATGCTGAGGTGCAATAAGGTCGAGGGCTGGTTGTGTTGCAGTGAATGTACGGAGACCCGCAAGTTGGTCTATCAAAAGAGCATGTCGGAGGCAGCTGGTACGTATACATCTCCGTGGTGAAGATATCACTCAAAGAATCCCGGTTCAGCAAAGTTCCAAACCCCGACGGGTCGTTGTAAGCATGGCCCGGCGGACCGGTGTTCATTGTAGGGTAATCTGTAGTCGGATCAACGCCTCTCCGACGTTGAATCCGTCGGAAAAGTTCCCAGAGTAAATCCATGAACGAATGGTGCATTAAAAAGACGGGATCAAACCCGGCCAAGGCTTGAGGCGACATATGTCCCCCAACCCAAAGATGAGGCTCACCATGGTGATCTTCTAGGTTGTACAGTGGGTCCGCGTTTGGGTGACTTATCTCAGCCAAATGACTTCTTGAGAAAGAGTCCCGGATGCTTGTCCAGTTCATGGTTGTACCGCCATCGCCAAAGTTTCGTATCAATGGGCCATATGGCGTAACCCAGCCTGCGAAAGGTCCATTCCGAATGTGTCCATTTCCATTGCCAAGGAAAGTCTTCTGTCCATATGATAGAGGATCTCGGATCATGGAGAACGCCATCTAGTGTCGAATCCCAGTAAGGAATTGTTATTCCGGGGACTTTTTCTCGCATTGCGTTTTCCGCCCTAAAATGACAAGATTACAAAACCATAAAGATATATTTCTGTGAGATCAGGCGGTTTTTACTTACATATGAACGTGCCGATTCATATTTTGGTACACCATGCAAATGGATAAACCGCTAATTCCTATATGGATTTAATTTGCTTGAACAAACTAAAAGTTGCAATGAGCAAAGATTAGTTCTGTCAAACAAAAATAAAGTAGCGTTTTCTTATGGCCTGAAATTAAAGTTTTAATTTTGGCCTCAAGTAGAATACTAATTCTATTGGAGCCATATTAAAATTGCCTCGAAATGCTATTTACAGACATTATCTTTGTCATTATTGTAGAGTATAAATACAATGTGTACACAAATTCAAAATAAAGCTTCTCATATCTTTAAAAGGACGTGCAAGTGTATGTATATCTTTTATAAACTTAGATGTTGACATCTTTCACACTAAAATTAATACAACAACAAAATAGTACTATTTCAAGCGTTCGTAAGATAAATAAATGCTTAAAAATTACATGTAAATTGTCTGATGACGCAAATCTTGAGGCCATTAAAATATTGTTTCGTGTATAATACAGTTTTCTTTCCTGCAATAACAGGATATGTTTCGATATCTAGATAAGCAGCATTACCATGGCTAGCGCCTGCTGAGAGTCGTAAGATCAATCTGCTGTATGTGATAGACACCTAAGATGCTGGCTAAATTCTGCACTTTCTATATGTCGTTATTAAAAACAGTATAACCTCGTCGTAACTTGGATGGGTTCGATTCCCGGTTGTGACATATCAAGACTGTTAAATTGCATTGATACATATCCCCCCGGGCCTGGCGCTCAGCACATAAGGGTAGTTCTGGGACTGGATGGTCCAGAGTTAGAGTAATGCGACAGGAAGATTTTATCATGCCACTGGTCTAAGTCGTGATATCCCAGATGGACAGCATTATATGATTCACATGTAGACAAGTATCTCTAAAATGATTGAAATATTGTGAGTGGGATGTAAAACCCAAACAAACGTACACTATCAAGAACAAACGGTGCCATCCCAGGAAGTTCGGGCCGTCATGAGAACGCTCCCCGAGCATCTCGTGCAATTGTCCGAGGGCATCGAACCGGTTAGGAGGGATGGACTGTTAACAGAAAGAGGTGTAGTTTTTTTATGGACCAAAATCATGACATTGGGTCAGAATTAACATTTGATTATATTAAAATATGAATGTAATTTTATTGTCCTCGTAAAATAGTCAGCAGGAAGGCCCTCTGTTCTACTATCATCTAATGGCAGAGGAAACAAAATGTTGTAAAAAAAATGATAAAAAATAAAATGGGACCTATCAACAGTTTTTACAATGTGGTGGGAACATCCGAAGTAGTAAGTGTCAATAAAGGATGATTAATCATATATATTTTATTCTCATTGCATCTGATTATGATAATAAATTATTAAATGGATTAATTACTTTTTTTATTTTAAAAATGCCCTTAAAGCAACATTTGTTTACAGGAATTAATCCGCAGGTAATAAAAATGCAAACATCAAATTATTCAATATTTTGTTTAAAAATATTTAAAAAATAATCTTAATTACTTAATTGACAGGTGAAGCGGTGAGACACTGATTAATAAAGTGTCACATATTGTCAAGTCATACGTTACACGATGATTCAGCGTTTTTCCGCCCTCAAAATAGCATAAAAAGTACACTGAAGGGAAAATAACTTACCTCGTTATTTTTAGACTTTATTATACGGTATTTAATTTATTTTTATAAAGATATAAGTCCACAAGAAATGCTTTAAGAATAATGATCCCTTTAAAATGAAATTAGGCTAAAATCAAAGTGAGATTGACAAATCTTGAACTTAGATATTGAGATGAAACATTTTATATCATACATTAAGAAAAAACAAAAAAAAACAAAAAAAAAAACAACAACAAAAAAAACAGACATCCTCTTTCGCACGGTAATAAATATTTCTATTCTTTTCTCGCTCTTTCTAACATTTAACGTATTAAGACCAGCAATCCTCAAAAACGTCTGCGACCATTCAGGCATTCCCCGGACATTCATTCATTAGTTCTGAAAATAATTCTGACAGCTACTAGAAAGTAATTTATGTAAACTGTGTAGCGTCAATCAGTACCTGGTTACAAACTGCCGAAGTAAAAAAAATCACACACATGACCTCTATTACCTGCAACCACGTTCTCCATCTTCCCTGAACGGTCGCTTAAGAGAGGTTTTACAAATTTACGGATTTTTAACGGAAATAGAAACTATCATACTGTATCGGACTTCAGCATTAAGAGGGATCTGTGAAACATGTTCCTCTGGAAGTCACTCAACATCCGGTATTCCCGACGGATACGGAGCTGCCTCGTCGGCTGACGTCGTTGTGTCGCCTGTCTGCGCATACGGCGACTTCGCTCAGCTTCACTGTAATCAATTGGCTTTAAAGGTTTGGAAAAACAGATCTTTTGTGGGTACACCAGTCTCAGAAACGCACGACCCCTTGGAAGTTGTATAAAATTAAAATATATGTTTTGGAAAAACATTCGATTTAGACTTATGTACACTGAACATCCAGATGGTCGGGATATACGAAAATTCGTGCTAAACCTATTTTTGATAACATGCATCTAGCTTACAGATATTTATTCGTAAGTTTTAGTAAGTCAAAAAATAAATATTTTAATAGACTTTCAGCTATTGGTTTGGTTTGGTAGAAAGAAAGATCAAATTACCGATAACTTTTGTGAATGAGGTCTGAGAACCACCGCAGAGCTTTCTTTGGGACTTCCGCTCCGGTCCGGTTCCTGGCTCGAACCCAGAGGGACCCATGTACACAGCGCCAAACTATCTTTTCTCCAACCATGGTCGTCAAATTCCCTGTCAAAATACCGCATGTACCTCAAATAAGATGTATTTCGTTTATTATGAATGATGTGAAAGTGTCGGCATAATGTAACTAGGTGTGGTTTAATACCGATGGGTGTAATTTCATGCCAGTACCGCGTAGAATGATAGAGTTCCGTAGGAACGGATTGCATTTTGGTTCGATTACCGGTCGCGACATTAACTGCGTTTCAAATTTGTAATATAGTAATACTCCTGTGTTTGTAGATGCGCACATGCTAGAAGTTTCATGGCTAGTTTGCCCTATGTTTTGCATGATGTGATAAGTAGTGGTATCATGCCACTCGTCTATATGGCATGGTACCATTATGAGACATACCTGTTCTTTTGTCTCTCTTATGGAGAATTCCAAAATTACCACGATATTTTAGTTTAAAGTTTGAATATATTTATTTCATGTCGATTGGGAAACAGGTTATTGCAACTTGTTCTAACCCCTCTCGACGGTCCCTGTATTGGACCAGTACTTTGCGTCTGGGAAGGTCAAATCAGATAGTGCCCCAAACGGGATTCGAACCCACAACCTTCGGATCCTCAGTCGGGTACGTTACCACTGAACCACGGTGCCCTTTAGATATGTTGGATGGGACGTTTAAACCAAAACAAACGAAGGTCTAAAAAATCTGTGTTTCAGGCAACGGTCTCAAAATATTAAGGTAGGGTCGAGATTGATTTTTTTTTTTTTTAAAGTCCAGTCATAATAGTGAATAATGAAAACAACGGTCTCAAAATGGCCGCTAAAAACGACCGCTAAAAACTTTAGGGTCGGTGGGTATTCGCTTACCTCGTAGGGTCGGGTTGCCCGAAACACATATTTTTTTAAGTCTAAACACCTAATGGTTATGCTGTTATACTAAGCGATGTCGAAGCACTGTATCTCCTTATGGTAGACTTAGTTGAACCCTTTAAGTGTCGATATGGAAACAAGTCTTTAATATTTATATAAAAAAGTACTTCTAAATAGATAATGTGTTGGATAAACTTGAATCAGTACTTTGCTACTAAAATGTTTTGAAATAGTATTGACCCCGGCAGTGTTGGAAACCATAGCCTTCTAAAAATTGGTTCGATTTATTACAAAATGTGTATCTGAGGTACGATTCATGGGCTCATGTCTTAAATGTCTCAAAATAACTATAATAATAGAGTCGGTGGGTCACTGAACAACAACAACAACAGTGGTTCAAAGGAGCAAAAACGTAATTTGAAAAGAGAGATCTCAAAGAACAAGGTTTATCGGGACAAAGGGAGTATCCTTCATTGCCGAGATGTTCCGATTAATGAAAAGTTGAAAATATCTCGGACGGCTCAATATCTTCAATACACATCCGCTTTGTCAAGAAACAGTTTTTTATGCAACGAACTATCAATAATAATAAATTTGCAAGAAAGCATGCGGTCTGATTTGATTTTGGTCTGAATTAGAATAATTTACATAAAATTAATACAATTATTTAAACATATTGTCTGAAAACAATTTTAAATTCATGTCTCGTAATTTCAGATGCTTAATTAACGATTAATGCACATTTAATTACTCTAATTATAGATGATATATCATTATAATTAAAATAAGAAACGTTTTATATTCTAAATGTTTTGTATCAATGTAACCTCTTCGTGTCACGATATTTGCATCTTTATCCACAAAACATACTTAAAATGTCACGAAGCATAAACAGACATTTTCTGACCTTTTCATGAAGCATTTAAACAACTGAATATACGATTAAAATATAATATGTTATCCTAAAGAGGAATGAAGATATAGCCTATAGGGAATTGGATCTCATGGAGGATCCTTATTTCCACATGTAAGACTCATATTAAATGACCATAATATTATACAGAAATATTTATGTCTGTTAGATGAAAGACATCAAATTTTGAAATTATTTCAATTTTTTCTTTACCCTATTTATTTGTTACACTTTTCTGTATAATTCCAACACGTTTGGACTTTTGACTTCTTTCCACGTTTTTCATCTCTGGTGGAGGAATTTTGACATATGTATACATACATACAAACCTTTTTGGTGTGTTCTCTCAAAGCAGTCTTTTATGTCCGGCGGAAGTGGTATATCTTCTATTCTGCACTTGACCAGTCTAATATAGAACACGAATATTACAGCTATCATTGTCGTCGTCAGCTGAAAGAAGACAAACAGCATTATTATTATTATTATTATTATTATTATTATTTTAATGATGTATTTCCCTCAAACATAAAATCTCAAGGTTTGTTTCACTGCAGTTTTAGATATTTAAAGAATGCAATGGAAACTGTCAGAATATAGTCGCATACATACAAGTAAAATGTTTATTGTTTTATTAAGTCAATAAATGGGGATGTTTTAGAAGGTAAACATGATTATTCGTTGAAATATATTTCATTGAATACAAACTAAAAGGAAATCCAAGGGTGTTCGTGGAGCCATGTTCTAAAAACACGAGGTTTATCAAAGGAACGATTACTCGTGGTAAACTCCCATGAAATCTACGACATATGTGCCCCTCAAAATTTATGTTTTCTCTATTTTCCATAAAGCCCTATTACAAATAAAAAAATGAAAATCTTATTTTATTTTATTAACCAAGTGAGAAGAGTGCACCATATAAATATTTCATTAATTTAGTTATATGTTTCATTCTTCAGAAGTGCCGGACATGGAATGATGATTTTTTCATTATTTGAGTATTTATTTAATGAACCAAGGCGCACTTTCCTTAACTAAGAAAACTCGCATTTCACTCATTGAAGATTTAATATAGAATATACGCAGTCATGTACATAAACAAATTTTACGTCTTTAAAGTTGTTGTTACACTCGAATTTTAAATAAAGATAATGCTTTGCTGTATTTTTAGGTTGTCCGTTTAGTTTTGTTCAAAGGACTTTGATATCTAAATTGCTGATAATTGTGTTTTTCATAACGATGATGGTAAACCAACTGTAGAAGATGTATCTATTGAAATCATGAGCAAAATAAATCAACATCAAGTTTAATTTCGATATTTAAATGATCTGAATAATGCGGCCCTTGTGTGATTGATGAACACGTGGTTTCAATCCATCATGGCGGATGTACCAGTCATACGAAAACTGAGAAAATAATACAGATTGAGTGTAATTGTTTGAATGATCACACCAGTGAAACTACACTTGTGTGTTAATGGCTGTTTACCTGAAAAGTTGCAAATTTGCACGTTTCTGCTATGCAGGGTCCTTTGTAAATATAAAAGTACAAATGAGTAAAGATATTATTGATAGTCATGTCTGCTAGTCACTCGCTCACTGAATGATGACAAAGGATTGTAATGTGTCTTTCAAGCGCTGCAGTTTTATTTAGCAATAATTTAAAATGCATGTTTTGTACAAGCAATATTTTCTTCTAAAAATAACTTAGATGTGTTTTAGGGAGAATTCTAATTTTAGAAAACATAACAAAAGTGTGCTTGTGTTTAACCATCAGTGTATATCAGTCATATAGTGACGTCCAGCTAATTACAGGTGGAGTAAGACCCCGAGTGCCAAGAGGTACCTTGGCAGAACCGTCGACCTAGTATCACAAGCCAGCTGGAAGGCTTCTTTTGCTAGCAATCATTTTCTGATTACTATGGCCATATTTTAAGACCTTACACGGTCATGGATTTCCCACGTGTATGTTCTTTTTTTTTTTTTTATTATTATTATTATTATTATTTTTTTTTTTTTGCATCGGAAGAGACAGTAATTAGGTACAAGGTGCGATACCCTAGCTCATTTTGCGAACCTTGGTTCTTTTGCGTGCCTGGTGTATAACATCAATGCACGGGAGACACGTTCCTGGGTAGAACCAGTACTGATTACTCCGAGTTCCCGTAGCGACCCCATTTTGCCGAATGCCAGGAAAGGGTGCATTTGGTACCAATTTTACGCGGCCATCAGAAAGTGCCCCGGCTGGGATTCGAACCCCAGACCTCCCGAACGAAAAGCGGACACTCTACCACGGAGCTATTACGCCGGGGTTCACACATGAAAATCCGACTGACCTGACTGGGACTCAAACCCAGGACAGAGAGAGGGGTCAAGCGACCCTGTCGGGATTATAAAACACAGCAGCGAGGGCCTTAATTATGGAAAGTCAACGACTGTTAGCGCCCGGGCACGGTGGGACCTGAACAATCGCTCACATTGTGTTTTAAATACGATCAGAAATAGATAGATGGTTTAAGTTCGGTAGTTAAGTGGAAGATTGATAAAATGAAATAAGAAAATAAGGTAAGATATACAAATAATACTCTCATTATGTTCTAAATCCAGTGTCTAATAAAAAGTTCATGAACTTATTTTAATTTTGTTTTTATTTATTTATTTTTTTCATTAATTATTATTTTTTTGCCGAAGGGTTTATACCTATATTCATTCATAGATGTTCACATACCTATGTAGCAACTGACAAACAGTCATCTGCTTTGTGTCATGTCGCGTCTTTGTAAACATTCATCTATTTAGCACATCCTTTGACGTTTGTGGTCATAGCAACGGCTGGCCCCAAACCACCAAAGAACACGATACATCTTCTAACAATTAGAAAAAGCAATACAGACGTCCTGCGTACATGGATCTAGCTCTTTCTTTTATGAGTGTCATTAAAATGTTCAAGACTCTAATTTTTAAAGTTAATGAAATTAAGACATCCAGCATTTGTTCAGAATATAGTGTGTGTGTGTGTGTTAAGAGTTATAAATAAAAAATAATCACTTATTTATTACATGTTGAAGGACGTAGCGAAAAGTGCATTGATTTGACTTTTAAATAATGGTGATATCATTTTTTACCACCGGATACTGGTTAGGATGCTATACACAGTTAATACATGTATATATTTAATTGCATGCAACTAGAAAATGTCATGTCACATCTTGATAAGCATTTCTACGTATCACAACGACTAGCGCCTGTAGCCATGACAACGACTTGTGACTAGAAATACTTAAACAATTAATTTTGTTGCATTATATATAAGGCCTTTTAAGATACACAAAAGGGTCGTTTGATTTGTTTACAGAGGCTAGTGAAAACGTTCAAAGTAATTGACCCACTGAACAATAGTTTTAATTAACCCCCGTGTCATATATATCATATACATGTCATAGACAGTGTCATACACATTGTCATAGACAGTGTCATACACATTGTCATAGACAGTGTCATACACATTGTCATAGACAGTGTCATACACATTGTCATAGACAGTGTCATATACATTGTCATAGACAGTGTCATATACATTGTCATAGACAGTGTCATATACATTGTCATAGACAGTGTCATATACATTGTCATAGACAGTGTTATATACATTGTCATAGACAGTGTCATATACATTGTCATAGACAGTGTCATATACATTGTCATAGACAGTGTCATACACATTGTCATAGACAGTGTCATACACATTGTCATAGACAGTGTTATATACATTGTCATAGATAGTGTCATACACATTGTCATAGACAGTGTTATATACATTGTCATAGACAGTGTCATACACATTGTCATAGACAGTGTCATATACATTGTCATAGACAGTGTTATATACATTGTCATAGACAGTGTCATATACATTGTCATAGACAGTGTCATATACATTGTCATAGACAGTGTCATACACATTGTCATAGACAGTGTCATACACATTGTCATAGACAGTGTATATACATTGTCATAGACAGTGTCATATACAGAGAAATCGCTCTAGTCTCAAGAACGGTTATCTGAGGATCTTGTGTACTGTCCAATCATTTATTTTCGCGGGACGTGGAGGGCTTTTATTTACGAATATTAATCCCCACGAAGACTTGTCTGTCATATAGACCTCAGGTTTTCTAGAACATAGATCCACGAATAAATGTACCAACGAAATTACCTTAGGTACATAATAAATGAAATTTAATGTCAATGAAAATAAATCATTTTACAGTAATTCGAGGTGTTTGTGTGACTAACAGTGGACAATTCTCCTAGCCTCGCGAAATCCCGAGCTAAATTGTCCCAACAGTTCTCGGAATAGCGCTTATTTACATTAACTCTTCACCTCATGAATATTCCTGTGCTAATTTATGAATTGGTGAATATTTATTGTCTGAATTTTAACTGGTATATGAAACAATTGGTTTTTCATTGCCGCATGTGAGCTACAATTTTGTATAAGCAAACAGAAGAGACCCTAATCAGGGTCTGCTCTTTTAACCTATGCGTTGGGTCTATTTGAAGTTAAGTGTTATACTGCATCACTATTGTAAAACGAATTACTAATAAACGTCCAGATTTAACACGTATAATAATGTATTTCATCTTTTACTAAATGTTTGAATGTTATGTCGAATGTTTGAACGTCATTCCGCCCCCCCCCCCCCCCCCGAAGATTAAACAATTACAATTACTGTAATAAAGCAACGATGTCGAACGTGTTCATAATTTGCTCTGGAGTAGCGACAACAAGTGGCTTCTTGACCTTCATCACTGAGTCCTTGCTCAAAACGTGTTTTTGTCTCACGTTAAAAAAAAACGTGTGTCACAGTCTTTAGTCTTTAACATGTCAGTTCAAGCTCCCGGGTTGTAATTCCCTGGTTACATTTTGCCTACATTAAATATTCCAGTCCATTATCACAGAAGACATTTATGAATGACCTGAGGCTGCGAGCCACGTGCAGTCCTAGGACCCCCTGGATCGATCTGTATTTTAGACTCAGGATTCTAAAATTTTTGATAGTGGACGAAATTATGAATGTATGAAAATACCATAATTCCAGTTAATAATTACAGGTGTATATATGGATACCTGCGTGGGTTATTCAGGTCATGCAGCCCACATGTCTCTACTGCTCATACTGGTTTTAAAAATTTACACAATGACCCGGGAATGAAGCATGTAAAGTCATCTGAACGATCACTAGCTTGAAGGATGACTATATCTGTGTAATGTCCCCTATTACCAAAAGTATAAATAGATCCGTTCCCAGGTTTATTTAACAATTCGGTACTCGTCATTATCTTTGCCAATGTCCTTAATAGGTGTGTCTCAAGTAGATGTCAGGCTGGACGGACGGACGGACACCTTACAGACAGACACACGTTCTCTTGAGATGCGCGCGCGCGCGCGCGCGTGCGTGTGTGTGTGTGTGTGTAGTTATCTCTGATAGCATCTGACCATTCGATATTGAATACCTTACTGACTGACCATTCAGCTTGACATGTGACTTAAGCCTATTTCACAAATGGTGACATGAAAATATTCGTGACGTTTGCAGTCTCATCAAAGACATATTTAATGTTTAATAGGTCTTTTGCTGTATTCTATTTTGTATATACATGCTGTTTCTTTCGTCTACATTTCGAATAGAGCCACCCCGGAGATCTTTATTTGAAGTGTGACAACGCCGTGTTTCTAGCTGAAAACGAGATAACTATGTCACTTTAGTCTACTGACCTATTTAAGTGTACTCTATTTCAGTGTGACCTATTTTTTGATGAATGTTTGCGACAGTGTAAAATAGTCAATCTTGAATCAAATAAAACTGACATGTATGTTTGCTACCTTCTTTGATTTAGATAGGCGGAATGAATGAGATGTGCTGGTTCAAAGGTTAAAACCAATTAATCATTCATGTATTTTTATATATTTCTGGAATTAAGTAACACAAAACAAATAAATTAAGACATATTGTCGACCATTCTCTCTCTTTCTCTCTGTCTGACTCTCTCTGTCTCTTCCCCCTTCAACCCCCGCTCTCCCTTTACCTCTCTCTCTCTCTCTCATCTGCCCCGTCTCTCTCATTGTTTTTTCTCTTTCTCTGTGTATCTCTATATTTCTCCCCTCTTTCTATCTGTCGGGGAAAAGTCAATGAGAAGCAATTGCAAGTTCATTGATCTAACATACACAACATTCCCCCAGTCTTACATCAAAACAAAGAGAAATAAACGCCTTTGCAACTCGTATATACACCATGTTAACACCGACTTTATTGCATTATGGCAATTTGGAAGATGTATAGCAAATTAATGCATTATAGCAATTGATATTTATGAATAGTTTTATTATAATTATTATATACAAAAGCAGATTAATGTTTTGTAACAGTCTAAGTTGCGCGTACAGTTTCAGTACTTCCGTATTTCGATTTATATCAAAGAATTTACGTATATTTGAATTAAGTGTCGCTTTAAAAGGACATTATAGAATCGATTAATAAGACTAATGATGATCATGAGGAGGTGAAGAAGACGGAGAGTAATGTTAGTTCAATAATGATAATATAATAGTATGATAATAACAACAATGATAATGATAATAACAACAACAACAATATATAGCAATAACACTAACATCAATGCCATTACCCTCAATATCAATAATAATGATAATTATAATAATTATAAAAACAACAACACGAATAAGGACAATAGAAGTAACAATAACAATATCAATAATGATAATTAATATTAGTTATAATCACATTAACTAAACAACAACAATATTAAGAAGAATTATAACAATAACAATTACATCAAACAACAATAAATCAATAAAACAGCACAAGCCTGGCAGTCTTAATTGCTTCTTTTGTTTACGAGATGAAAGTGAATCCTGTCTTTAGTTTTCTTCCACGATATATATATCTTGCCTGATTTGAATTTAAACACACACATACAAACACCCCCACACAAAAACAACACACTATAAAGCATTGAACAAATGTTTGTTTGTCAACAGAAAAAACAGCAAAATTTACTTGTTCTTAAATAGCGACTGATGATGCATTTATAATGATTTGATGTAAAAAAAAAGGAATAAAAAAAGACGGACATAAATTAGAAATAAGAGAGAAAGAGAGAGAGAGAGTGTGTGTTCGATCATTATTTTACATAAATTAGATAATGAAGTCAACGTGAATAACCATATCTCGCAATTGAACTTACACGGTGCATATTAATGCTGACATTTAACTAAAATTAGCTAATTTATTGTTTCACTTTTTTCAGAAGATGCATGCCTTTTGATGATCAAGATGATAGAATCACAAGACAAACATTTAGCAGGAAATATTAAACAAGGGCAGCAGACTGTGGCTTTTATCAAAGTATTATCTTCTAATATACGGCATTCTCTCTCTCTCTCTTTTTCTCTTTCTCTCTCTTCACGTATCTATGTAATGGGCGCCATGATCTAGCGGTAACAAACCCGATTGTTGTAGGTTCGAGCCCTGTTTGGGAGCAAGGAATTTTCCTTTTCGTAACCTTCCCGGGCGCAAAATACTGATTCAAGACAAACCTTCTTGAGGGATTAGTGAAAGTACTTGTTTCCCATTTGACGCAAAATAACTATTTCCATCCATCCATCTATCTATTTTTCTGTCTGTCCGTCCGTCTCTCTCTCTCTCTTTGAGTTTTCAAATCTATTTAAACACATATATGAAACAGACAATACATGTATTGCTTTTCTTTATCAGAATAATAGTCTCACTCAAGCTAAGACTGGTAATATCTATGTACATTTTTTCATATATTGAAATCGGAATAAAACATCACCGAAAACACTCATGTTTCCAGTTTTAAATTCCATATATCAAAATCACACCTGGATTTAAGGTACGATTTTCTAAAAATAGATATTTCGATATATCGAGATATTGAGGTCAGGGCCAAAGTGGAAACCCTTGTCATAGCATGTCCAAATGCCAAAAAACAGGGTTTGACCACGTGTAATACACGGTGGATCTACGGTCGTCCTACTACGGTCATTGGTAGTAGGACATATAAAACATCAGCATTTTTCTCTACATTCAATTCTGAAGGTCAATCTCGCAGAGTACACAGAAATACTATTTCAAGGTATAAAAATAATCGAAATGATTAAAAAAAAAAGGACACACACACACACACACACACACACACACTTGCACGCTTGAATCTATAACAGAAAACATTTTTTTATATTTCGGTACATTATTGCCTTCTCCTACTTCTATCACTGTTTCTGCTACTACTTCTACTGCTGCTGTTCCTAATACTTCTATTACTTCTTGGACAATATGACCGACAAAATCTCTGTACAAAAATATCGAAATTATCCAAATTTTAATAGTTTGAGTCACAACAACACATTTGTGACCCCGTCATGTCTACTATAAGTAACCACTGTAAACTCCAATAGTGCCAGCACCATTATTATCATCACTGTTTCTACTACTACTACTACCACCACACTTGCTAACTTTACTAAATATCCAAAACAAGAACAACAAGAACAATATTGATGCTGCTGCTACTGATGATGATGGTGATATTCGATCACATCAAAATCATTAATCATACTTAACAATTGCAAAAAAAAAAAAAAAAATGAAAAAAAATAAAAAAATAAATAAAAAAAAAAAAAAAAAGATATTAAGAACGATTTGAAATTTTGAAATTGATGTGATGATGTTTAAATTGCGTTCAACACCGGCATTCGGTATGCATGGTGTATATACACTAGCTATTTTGTATGCATACCTTGCTAAATTACTACAGGTCTGTCTTTTAACTTCAATAATATTGTATCTCACCTTTACCATTTTCCATCATTATGCTATCTGTCACTATTGCGTGAGGTATTGAAAGTGCAAACCTGATAAAGAGTAATTAATAAACTATTTAAGAAAATGAACAACTCGACAATTGCAAAAATCGTACTCACCCTTGGCAAAGTCATTCTTGCCATGTCCGTGTAAGTTCCTTTAGTGCCGATAAAAATCCTTCGAATAAATTGCCCCCGCTTAAATTAAAGTGCGATATCGAAGAAAATCTACAAAAGTTCAATTAATTTGCATATTTTCTTGACCAAATCGAATATTTTAGCACGCGAAACCGACCAACAATTATCCGGGTTCTGGAGTGTCCGGTGTATGTGATTCTCAGTGACCGTTGACATGTAATTGGTTTGGTTGACTGACACAAACCCATTAAACGTAATTAGACATATGCTCTATGCCAGCGTTATCGAAAGAAAATAATTGATACTTTACGACCGGGGTAAGGAGCTAATTTAGATATTGTTGTGGTTTGAAACTAGGCACATGATGTGAAAACTGGTTTGTCTTTAAATTGATTATTTCAATCGCACCAATCAATCACATTGTCTAGCAAAAGGATGTTTCGGATGATCTCTGACCGGAGCGTGCATGCGAGTCAGAGGGGTTGCGATTGATAAAAATCTATACACTTTTACGGGAATTTTAATCGTCGGTTTAGACAAACGAGGTGTTTTTATGGTTGATTTCATCAATAAAATTGAATCGTGATTATCTGAAAAAAAGTAATTTATATTCCTTCCTTATGTTTTACCAATATTTTATTAATATTTTATTGTTACAGATTTTATTACATACACCGGTTGACAAGTTAAACATTATCGACCTGGTCGAATTTCCATATCTAGTTTACCGGTAATTTACTGTACGCTGATTGCTGTGACGTCACCATGACAGATGATTGACAGCTGGTAGCAGGTAGGGCACATTGAGACAATTACCTCCACGGTGAAGAGTGCACTCTCTTGGTAAGTTATTGAGAGTCAATTATATTTCGATAAGTACTAGTTCCGAGTTTCGAGTATGAGTCTTGGATTCGAACTTCTGACTCTACTCACCCTAGTTGATAAAATGGTATCGATACAGAACCATTGCTTGACGCTCAGCTTTCAGATAAAAGTCTCAGGACAATAAACATCCTTCAAGTTTTGGGGTAAGGACAAAAACAAATGACAGGAGACACTTATGTCGGGGTAATGAACCTCTGCATTGTAGAGCTGTCCCGGTCTTAAGCTGGTTCCCGGTGAACAGATGGTCCTTCTTATACCGCAAACAAGTGATTATAATATCTTTTACATCTCTTAACCGTTTGAGCGAATACTTTGAACTATTTTATGTAAAATCGTATTGATTTCATTTCTATATATACGTTCCTTGATTGGTTCAGAAAGTTTTGATGTTATAGTACATGGCCAGTCTGGGACAGCACGGGGGAGGAAGTGTTACAACAGGGATACCGCTACTTCTGAGAACTTGTCATGTATTCTTCTGATACGGAGTTTCTGATTATTTTTTGTTGTTGCTTTTTTACACGTACACAGACAACAGTGGACAAAGTGATATTTACCTGGCGCCGAGTGCCTTCGCTTACTCTATATATGGCGCTGTATAGTCAAATTTCCTATTTAGTAATGTAAATGTGACTGGCGTACATTATGCAATAAAAACTTAATTGATATTATCATAACATCTAACTTAATTCATATAATTTTCTATGACTATAAGCATAGTCTAAAAATTCGTACACAACAGAACGTGATTCGCGCCATTATAATGATCCAGTCAAAATTGCTGAAGAAGCAGAAGTAGCAAAAGTTATCATTTGAACAAAAACACACACATAACCAACGTCGGAAACCCACAAGCGCTCATTCCGTTACTAGGCAACCGTGGGCATCCGACGCTGACACATATCACACATTATATAACCACACAACTGTGCCGTGAATAAACATCTTACATTAGAACATGATTAAAACCCTTTCTAAATAACGAAATTATCTAAAAGGTGTCTTAACACCCCTGCAGTAACAAAAGTTATCATTGGAACTCCAGGACATTGTGACATCTCCAGAGTTATCACAAGAACTCCGAGGCATTTTAAAAATCGGGTAATAAAGTGTAAACTAGGGCTTTACATTGGAATTTTTCTATTAAAATTAGGCATTGTATATGGGGAGGAAGAGAACATGAATGTAAAGTTTAATATGTATAAATAGGCAGACGATATTTTCGATAAAAAGTCTGGATTTCAAAGAAATGGTGCTTTTAATTACACTATACAGACTTATTCTGACGAATAACGCAAAACCTTCATCACCAAACTTTAATATTAAACCCCATTCTCTTCTTTTTTTAAAGTAGATTTTTACCATTTTGTCCACTGTTTTCTGTGAAGGCGTAAAAAGCATCAGCAGTACTCTGTAACTTTGACTTGAATTGACTATTTGAGTTTACAGTCGCTTCGACAGTATTTTAGTCATATAGCGACGTCCAGCTAATTACAGGTGGAGGAAGACCCCGAATGCACGGAGGCATCCGGATAGAAACCGCAAGCCAGCTGGAAGGCTTCCTCACATGAAAATTCGAATGACCCTGCCGGGATTCGAACCCACAGCAGTGAGAGGCTGAGAGATTTGCGTTTACTAGGAACTCCTTGACGTCTTCAAGGAACTCAGCAATAAAAGAATACATGGCAAGTTACCAGAATAACTCCATCCTTCGTTGTAACACTTCTTCCCCCTTGGACATGGATGTCAGAAACAAAAAAATATTTCTAGCACCTCTAGAACTGCGAAAAATCCTGTCCGATATAAAAAAAATAGTTGGTAAAGTTTCAGAAATGCATCGTGGTTTGGCATGTGCAAATTGTCGAAGGCGTTAAACCGCAGCATGACATCATGACAAAGTCAATTATGCTGTAGGTGACTACACTTCGATTAATACAGATCAAAATGGATATTTAGCTACTACTATGAGTTAATATTTATTTTCAAGTAAATGTTTTATGAACAAAATGGCGAGAACATATAACAATCAGATGAATAAATCACTGCTGGATAAAATGTTCGTGAAGTTAGCAGCCAGCAGCCTGGCAATGTGAAGTCAGCAGCAAACAGTCTGGCAGCGTGAAATCAGCAGCAAACAGCCTGGCAGCGTGAAGTTAGCAGCAAACAGCCTGGCAGCGTGAAGTCAGCAGCAAACAGCCTGGCAGCGTGAAGTAGCAGCAAACAGCCTGGCAGCGTGAAGTCAGCAGCAACCCAGCCTGGCAGCGGAAGTCAGCAGCAAACAGCCTGGCAGCGTGAAGTCAGCAGCAAACAGCCTGGCAGCGTGAAGTCAGCAGCAAACAGCCTGGCAGCGTGAAATTATTGTAGATATGTGCATGAATAATGCATGCTTCCATGACATGTGTATAGTTCAGGCTTACAGACATTTCCACTTCTATCTTATTAATGTAATCGCAATTGTAAATTTTAGCTGCCAGATTGATGGGCTGCTGACTTCACTCTGCCAGACTACCATCATCATGAATTTCTGGATAGATATCATTTGTAACTGGATAAATTTTCCCACTTCAGGGGCGAGATTTTGATAAGTCGTAGAGGTTACTTGTCACGTCACCAAGGTCAGCAGCCAAAGCCGTTGTCATGGCGACATGGGTCATTTTTGTAACCTTTAACCACACGAAAGCTATCATGTTAATGTAAACGACCAGTATAAAACCCAATCAACCGGCGAGTAGCTTTAAATACCTCTATATAAAGCATATGCTGTCAGTAACATGTATGGTACAATTCAGATGTCCATGTATAATGATTCAAAATTGGTACTCTTGTAGCTCCCAGCGTGGATTTAAGTATCAAATATTTACATAACTGGGCAGTTCCGGTGGTATGAATGTGGTCAGGTGTGGTACCAATTCACTTATCTATGACGTGAATTGTGACATCACCATATCTCCACATGATGTCACAGTCTTCAGGAGACTTATAGACTGCTGGTGGGACCACAGGGGCTCGAAGTTGCATGGGGCGAATCATTTCGTACTTAATGGTAACATTGAAAAAAGTGAAGGAAGACATTATTTTCGGCTAAATTTTCAATATTCCATTTTCGTCAAATAACGATCAGTAAAATATTTCTTATGCATTTAAAATGAATAAAAATAAAGAATCGAGTTGTTTTCCCGTGTTGTTTTTACTCTTATAAATGACTTATAAGTGCTTTGAATGTCCAAATCAAGCTTGACAACAGCCGGGACCGGCTACTTCCGGTTTCTTTTGAAGTGAATAAAATGTAAGCGCTCATTGGTGAATATATTAAAATTAAGTATTGTGTAAACAGGTATGACTTCCCTGTACCGGCCTGTCCGATACTTATTTCGTTGTGCTTATTTTCAATCGCATTGTTTATGCTTATCTGGACCTTCGTAACTCATTGAAAATTTCCCGGAAAATGTATATTTTGATTGACCAATAAAAACTTACCTTTATATTCTCTCGAAAGAAACAGGAGATAGCATTTAATGGCTGTTGTCAAGCTCGATTGGAGCAATAAATTCACGACTTTATCGTAACATGAGAAAAACTACATCAATTACGTTTAGAATTTTCTTAATTTATGCATTTAAAACACAACCTGGTCCATTTTCAATATTGAATTTCGTTATAAACACGTTTTTTTCCCCCAAATTTGGTCTCAAAACAGTGTCCTCCCTTCTTTTTTTATGTTACCATTAAGAACGAAATGATTCGCCCCATGCAACTCTGTGGGTGGGATGAAAAATCAACCAAACTCAAATTTTCTTTGTTTCTATAAACCATAGAAAACACCTATGAGTATTTCCCTGTCCCTTTTTGCACTAAACACCAATTTATCATCAATCTCCTAAATTATTGACTAATGACGTGAAGCATGTCCGCCATCTCACTCAGGTTAAGATGTGTCTGTGACACCTATCTCAATAAACTAACAATAAAAGCGCACTATTTTGATAACAAGGTGACAGATATATACGCCAACGAATAGAGGTAAGGTACGTTGGGACCTTTAGGATTAGGGTTGGTTTGTTTGTTGGGTTTAACGTCCCACCGACAGTATTTCAGTCATTTGGAGACGATTTGGTTAAGGGTTGTACGCAAGCCTTTGAAATTAGTTTCGTCATTTCGGCTTCTCCTGTTCTTACCTCATTTATCATTGTCAAGTATGCAATGAATGAATACACTAAAATAGAAAACGCTTAATTTCACGTAGAAATAAAGATTCAAATATTGTCACAGTTATACACACGCGGAAGCTTTGTCTGCTATTTATATTTCTATAAAACTAAATTTTATCATATTCGTTTTATGTTTTGTCATGTTTTCTACATTTTTATTTGTACCTTGAAAAGTCGCTTTTTGCATCAACATATTCTTTCAACCAAGCCTAGGTTGTCTTCTGTGAACACATTTTATTGTACAATTGCTAATTGTCGCGAAACACTAATATTCGCCGAGTAAGTGGTGCCTTTCTCCATGAACAATAATCCCCGTCAAAATAAATCATTTAGTTGACCATACGTGCTGAAGGGCTTGATTTAGCAGAAACATTGACTTGGTTACAAACTCCGCGAAATTTAATGTCAATGAATAGTAAGGATTTTGCAATTTCTCAATTCACATTTTTTCCACGCCTTTAGAAATAGTTTTGCCATATTGCAAATATGGTGCCGATTCATAAAAAAATTGACTTTAAAAATACGTTTATTTGCAACAAATTCTTATCACGTGTGAGTTTGTTGTTTGTGAGATGCTACAGTCTCGTAAATTGTAAAAGGTCTATCTAATCGGCTACAAATGATAATAAATGATATTAAAATTGTATTGGCATTTGTCTTTATTTAGAATCAATATATTTCATAGATATACATTTGATACACAAATATAACATAAATAGCAATTGGTCTGTTTATGTATAGAAACAAGAATAAGTTTGGAATAATAAGGTCAGGTAAGAATAATAAAACATTAAATTAGGGTCGAAATACACGGAATAAAGGTCGAAAAAGTTTAAATATATTACATAAAGGTCGAAATACATTTGGGTTAATTAACGTCGAAACATGTAAAACGCAGGTGTTGTCTGGTCCCCTGCCGCACTTCAACAGTACGATAACGTAGTGTCAGGGGCAGGTAACTCATACCAGACTAAACGCAGGTGTTGTCTGGTTCCCTGCCGCACTTCAATAGTACGATAGCGTAGTGTCAGGGGCAGGTAATCCATACCAGACTAAACGCAGGTGTTGTCTGGTTCCCTGCCGCACTTCAACAGTACGATAACGTAGTGTCAGGGGCAGGTAACCCATTACAGACAGGTGATGATGATAACTTACAGGATATGATAACAAGAACAGAATAAATCAATCTTTATTTTTAAACACATTCATTTCATTACATTAAAATCATATGCATATATAACACTTATACTTCTGAAGTTTTTCCATTAAGGGCGTATTTCACAATAGCAGTTATTTTGCTGTATAGACAAAGAAGGAAAATCAGAAAAAGTAAACATATTTTTTTTTTTAAATCTTGGCATGATTATAGAAATTGACACTAGAAAAAAAATAATGGGTCAAAATTGGGGTCTCCATGTTTCTTTTTGAGTTATCTGACCCTAAAAGTGAGTTTTTAGATATTTTTCTGTCATTTTCAAGGGCAGGTTACTCAATAATATTGACTCGCAACTTCTCATTTAATTTCAACTCGATTTTTGATACTATTTTCCCTCTTACTGTGTTAAAGTTGTAGAAATTCTATGCAATAGCTTTTATACTATAGTCGCATACAGGAATATATAGAAATCTTCTTCTTTTTTTTTCAAGAAAATTCAGTATGTATTTGCTGAAACATTGTGAGAAATCAATTGAATGGAATTATTTTAAACTCTGCATAATGCCTGGAAGTCAAACAACATACACTAATGTGAAATAAAATAAGGTATCGACAGGCTTGATTTTGAGTTATCTGTCCCTTGAAATGACAAAAAAAAAAGCAAAACAAAATCTTACATTCTAAAAGTAGCGTGGATACCCTCATTTTTATCCCATAAATTTGTTTCCATATAATCATGCTAAGTTTAAAAAAAGTCTTTTCGCTAGTTTTGATTTTCCCTCTTTGTCTATATAGTAAAAATACGCCCTTAAGGAATATTCATTAAGAGTGAGCAAGCAAATCCAACTGAGATTATCACAATTCATTTCTGTAGCTTAATCGTATTGTATCTCTTCATTAATGTTTCATTAAAACATTTTATAGACAATTTGATTATATTTGTATCCAGCTTTACAGTATGGTATCTTTAAAGCCTTAAATCATAAAAGTATACTTTCTTCTGTTACTATACCCTAAGTAACTGTCCTTTTTTATAAAAACATAAAATCCATAATGTTACCTTTCATTATATTTACTATTAACCGCACGCGCTGTTCAAAGTAGACTACGGTATGAAAGAGTTCTTGCACGTTTATATGGGACGAGGGGTGAGGTTGTTGCCATTGCCCCCTACAAAGACTCGAAAGTAAATTACATGTACATAGATTGCGTTAACAAAGGTTAAGGAAGGCGAAGGTTTTAACTGATCATACTGTTGAATTCAATTCAATTCTTTATTGCACGAAACAATTTAGTACGTGCTTGTAACAACCATGTTCATTCACAAAGGGCATGGAAAACATTTTGTGTCTCAAATTACTGTTAAACGTAGGAATATTTATCATTATTTTATTTGAAATTAAATCGTTTATCATTATAGTCACCTTATTTTATGATATTTTACAACAATTTTGAATTTTATAAATAAAAGAATGCAGGATGAGTATACATGAAGTAATAGTTTAATCGCTTCAAGCATTATTCATGTTTTCTGTCATGTATGTTTGGCGCGCATGTAGGGTACAGGAAATATATATACACATCTTCATAAAGTGTCAGTCACCGTATTACAGATTTCATCACGGGAAGAAGGTCTCTGGGATCATTTGACATTGAAAGCACTGTTATGAAAAAAGAATATTCTCACTATGTAAGTTTCTTTTTTCTACGCGATAAATATCATATTTTTATCAAATATTTATGGAAATAATGGACACTAATAAAATACCAGTTTGTTAAGATCATATCTTTATCCATTGATATTATGTGTATGATATTTGTATTGATTTAATTGCCTTAAATATATCTTTTACAAATGAGAAATCATGACTGCATTTCAAATGGCTTTTGTGTGCAAATTAGTTAAATTGGGTAGCAGATGTAAATACACCAAACATAAGTCGTTTCATGTTGGAAAACTTTTATACATATATTTGAAATGAAGAATTTGTATATTGTAGTAAAGCCTTCCTGGCGTATCATTTATATAATGATTTTTTTTCAAGACCATTGCTTCTGTTATTTTGGGATCGCAAAATGGCGAAACACTTTTGATCATCAGTTTAAAAAAAAATAGGGCCACAGAAGCATTTTTATCAGACTTACTCAACGAGAGTATTCAAGGGAGATAACAACGTGCGAGTACTTTATTGTATCTTGTCGTCTGTATCCCATAAGCGCTCATTGAAATAGGTTACGAGGGTCCTGCTAAAAGTTATGTCACTGATGGGCTTCCGTAGTTTTATCCCCGGTATTGTATGCACTTAAATGGTGGATGTCCAGTTGCTAATGACGTTGATTTCGTGCAAATTGCTTTTCAAATGAATGAGTTTACATGCAGTCATATACTCTGAATAATTTACTTGTCACGTTGTCACTGAAATTCGTAAAGTCCGCATAAGGCTTGTTATTCAGAGCAGATATTTGAAGAATTGTGTGATACAGGAACCCCAGGCCATTTAATGTGCAGTTTTTATGTGGCTGTCGAAGATGAAACTCGTTTAGGTAGTTCTTAAACCTCTGTTGTTTTTTTTCTGCTGTAGACGTCAATAAGCTATTGAAAGACATAGCCAGTCATACTGACGAATCATAATGCAAATAATTCTGAATCAAAGTGCTGAAGGTACTGGAGTTGTGAGTGTCAGAAATGAAAGATGATTTGATGGACAGAAACATGATAAAATCCTTCCAATCTTCTGCATATCTTGAATCTATGTACACGTATTTAGTCACGAGGATGGAATCTTAACTTAGCCGTTGTCGAGCGTTTACCGTGCTGTGGTAATTATGCAAATCATTAATGCCTGTTTTCCTGCAAATCACTGATCACTGTGAGATTATGAAAGTGTTAACATTGTTGCGGTTGTTTATACTTTTATTGGGTTACAATATCCCATGGAGTTATCTGAGGTCGAAAGCTCATATAATCTTTAGTATGTTAAACTTCAAGTTTCCTACCCCATACCTTCATGGCTTCTTATATCACTATAAAATGACTGAAGAGTGCAGGGTGTGAATACATGATCAAAACAGTTACGCAATTCAGAATAGGAAATATAATTTTGTAGTGTTTTTCCAAAGAATTGATTTTTTTTTCAATTCATTTGCTTAAAGTTTAGAATACAAATATACTTGTGTTATATGTTCTTTAACAACACTGAGAGGAACTACTAAAGAAACAACGCCTTTAATGTGCCAGGAACATTTGAAAACATACAAAGACTGTGACAGTCGGGTTGTTTCTTGCTCGTTAAAAGGTGGAGAAACCTGGGTGTACATGTCTGAGCCACATAGAAAGGTTGACAATTATTAACGAAAGGATATGTTACTTCAAATACTCTCTTTGATCAGTGTCTGCAAAAGATACCAGAAGAAGACATATTACCTGCTGTTCGCCGTTGGGAGTGTCTATCAGTAAAGTTTGGATACCTTTGAGGTTTGTTTTAAAAATGATTTTGATAAAACGTAAAAAAAAAAACCTTAAAAAATCCAAACCCAATGACAGAACTTTTTGCAAGACCCTCGAATGTGTCAATCAACCCCACGGGAAGGTGTAAACAATGGCCACAGGTGATTAAAATTTAAAATTAGAATTTGATCGGGTAATTAAATTAATGTAAGACGCAATTCAATGTGATAGCAAAAATGATAATCGAACAGTTATGTCACCATATGATTCCCTGCCTACATAACATAAAAAATCGCTGGTTGACATTATAGGCTATCGCACACAATATCATCTACTACTAACATAAGATTCAGACCAATTTTAAATCTGTTTTAAGACATAACAATACAAACTTAATCAATATTAATATGCTCACAAAAGAAAAATCAAATTTGCCTGCCCACCGGTGAATAATCAACTTAACCACGTGCAGTATTATTTGGTATCCACCACTGCATGTTCTTATTAACGCACGTGCCAGGGATGCAGTCACCGTCGTCGGGGTCAAATCTTGTGTTCTGGGGACACATTTGTATAACATGGACGCCATTTTGACAGGAAGTGTACATTGCGCATGTGCCCATGCACGAGTACCTCATACCGGCGACACACTGTTGGCAAACGCCCGATATGATACACCCATTTCCAACATTGCATGCTGAAAAGAAGTATGTCAGATTTTTTAAAGGCAACATGAATACTACAAATTATTGCGAATCAGTACTTAACAGATCCGTAACCAAGCAACAGAGGTTAGTGACATAAAAGCATCGTAGTTGTTAAAAATGAAATAAACTTTTATAGTTTTCTTTTCAAAATGTACTTAAGCACTAATTATCAAATACAATTTAACATGTGAACTGATCTAATTAGCACGGCCATAAACCCATAAAGCCTGATTTAATATGAATTTAGACATTTATTTTGGTTTTGTTGCGAGATTTTTCTGAAACATTATAAACTTGTGTAAGTGGTCACCTGTACTAGACAAACCGCAATACATTAAACCCTGATCTTAAGACTTCCTCAAAATAGCGACCACATCACTGGTGTGAAGACTGTGTTTGGACCTTCTGATATTCAAACGGTCTCATTCCTAAGATCAACTTAAACACTGGTCCCAATATCATCACCATTAATAATATTAATACTGCTAAGACAATTCATTTTCTCTTTCATCTATTCTAACAATCAACTTCTCTTGAATTACTGCCGCTCATGACATAATTGAGAATACTGACCAGATCTTACTGGTCCGCTGGTACCCTGCTTTGCCAGGGATTCGGCGCCTTCCGCTGGTTCCATCTCAGCACTGGCTCCACCCGTTGCCGTTGGCGTCGATGGAAGGGGGCCGGTGTGTGGGAATGGCCAAGTGTTGCTGAAACTACAGTGGAACTGTACGTACACGTTGCCTTCCGTCATACTGGGACAGGAACCATCTGCTCCGAAGTGCCAAAGATTTGTGACAGCTTCCCCGTAATTCGTGCCATACATTTTTGGAAACTGTGACGTCAGGCGGAAGGCGCCATCACACTGTTGAAATCCATGACCATCAGCTCTTTTGCAATACGGTTGACACACTCGTCCACATGAATCATAGGCAGACAAAAAGAAATCCGAAGCTTGGTACTGAGGAGATTTAACGGCAACATAAGCCGTTGCTATGGAAATCGCCAACCTGTGATCCACGACGGCGTATTCTTTGTAAGTCCCGATGTAGTTCATTCCACGTGACGTCACATAAACCTTACCGGCCCCTGTCTCCTGAGAAGAACACCTCGAGTAGGAAGCTGGGGACCCCGTTTTCAAGACGGTATTCATTTTTGCGAACCTAATTGGAGCGTATATATCGGTCTCTTCTTCGGCTTCACCATTGACAATAGGGTACGATTGATAACGCGAATAGGTTGGTGGCCTCTGGGTAATCACCTTGACAGGAATGTAGACCCACTGCCCGATATCACTGCGCCCGTTTATATTGAACGTATTCTGATATCCAGTTGACATAGGAATGGCGGGGCACTGGTCTGTATTTATTTGGAAAGGCGCTGAAAAATAATTGCTTCCGTTGTTGAACATATCAGACATTTGGTTTGGAAGTGGCGTTGTTTGTTGCATCGGAGGCTGCAATGTTTGCTGAGCGCTGATGTCCATTGGCGTATTGGGTTGCATACCGTTGGAGTTCATCATTGGAAGAACTTGTGACATGTTTAACAAGACGGTGGGTACCATTTGGTTGCCATTATTCAAAGGTGTGTTATAATTCACCCAACGTTTCCTTATGATATGCGGTCCTTCTCTCGGATCATCGTTGTTTTCTGTCTCCTTTGTCTGCCTGGCTTGCATCCTCATACTGGACAAGATCTGTTGTTGCATTTGTCGCCGTCGTAAGATATTTACCCGCAATGCTGCGGCGACTTGTTGCTGTTGTTGCTGTTGTTGTTGCTGTTGTTGTTGCTGTTGTTGTTGTTGCCGTTGAATTATCTGTTGCGCAGTAGCCATGTTCTGCATGTTCTGTTGTAAGCGCTGCCTGTTTGCAGAAACGGTTGCCATGACAGTTGCTGGTGACACGAAGTTCCGGCGGAAGGTGAAAGGACGAGGTTGTGCGAACCTATTCCACAAGAAAAAAAAACAAAAAACAATTGCACGCAAGATAATTCCGTAGAAACGGTGTTTTTAAAAACAGGATAGTAAAATTATGTTGTGTTAACTCAGTTGGCTACATATTTATATAAATGGGTGTCAGAGGAATACAAACTATTTTCCCCAAAGGCGCGGATGTTCATCAATATGATATTGTTATATACGTTCACATTTCAAAACAGTAAGTGAATTTCATCTACTTCACAAAACATTCACAAAGAACAACTCTGTGAATTTTAAATTCGGGATTAATCTAATTTAAAAAAAAAAGAATTCGATAAATATCTCGAACATTTAACAATAAAAAAAAAGTTTCGAAATCAAAGCATTTCAAAAAGTGTTATCACTTTTAAATTGATATTCAAAGATAATGAAAATGAATGTTTCAAGTTCGAAAAGAGAAAAACGTCATCGCAGTATAACTAACCAGTCTGCAGACACACACGTCCTGCGGAAGTTCCTCCCTACGCACCGTAAATACGGCGACCCACAGTCCCGGAAGCGGTCCGAGCACGTGGGGGAAGGCTCATATGTATACAGCA
>CM037785.1:45502814-45552814 GCA_021229015.1 Solen grandis | reverse complement strand
CGCCTACAAACATGTCTCTCAACCCATCAATATTCCGGAAGTTCGCTAATCCCATGGAAACCATCGGCATGTGCATCGTGTCGTTCACAAATGTCGGATAATCCCGAGTTGGGTCGATTCCTACCGAACGTTGATTGTTTCGGAAGAGTTCCCATACGTAGTCAACATAGGCGTGGTGCAGCCAGAAAACCGGGTCATGAGCAGCCGTATTTAGCGACCCCATCTGTCCGTCAATCCACAAATGTACTTGATTATGTAGAAATTCTAGACTCGAGTTTACCGGAGCGTTGGGCTCGGTAATTTCCGCTAGTCGCACTCGACGAATGATTCGCTGAATGTCAGAAGCACGGAAAAGCTGCCCGGACTGGCCTATATTCCGGATAAGCGGTCCGGATAGGGTGTTCCAGTTGGCAAACGGTCCCGAGTTGACAACACCGCGGCCATTTCCAAGGAAGGTTTCGGTGAAAACGATTGATTCTCTAGGGTTCCTGAGTGGTTCATCCAGAGTGGAGTCCCAGTATGGAAGGGTCACTGAGGGGACCTTCTCACGTAGAGCATTTTCAAACCTACCATGGTAACAAACAAAAAATATTTGTTACTATTGCTTATTTTTATAGACGATATTCATGCAAATTAAGATACATGTACAAAATATTTGTATATATGTTTATTCTACTATATGTAGAAATTGTTACCAAACCGATGTCAAATATATCTGATTTGCTTAGATAAGAATGTTTACTGTATTTTCTTTGCTTTTGTGATTTTGAGAAGAAACAGCCTTGTGCGGTATGTCACAAGACAGGCTAATAGGTATGTCATACACATTTTGTTAAAAGATGTATCAAATTGATTTCGTTTACATACATGTGTCATTGCAATAAGTGTTCAAGAGCAGTCACACCCATTACGGTCACACAACATAACAATACATCCATTGTTCTTTGACATACTACGTTCAGAGATTTGTCATACATTAACTGCAAACAAAACATTTGTATAACTCATGATACGTCGATAAGGATTTGTAAAGGTTTGTAGTATAAGTTCAAAATTTAAGATTTATAATTCGAACTTAGAATATTCATGTGGAGTTTGGGATTAGTGTGTTTCGAGGGATTCAGACCGGTTAGAAAATATCTAACTAAAATTGACAAGACTAGCTGACCTGTATTGAAGAGTAGAGGATATTTATATCGAGAAACTGGACTTGTATCCTTAAGTGATAGAAGTTTAAATAAAGAACATTTTGATGATATATTTCATTATGATTTAAGAATATTTATAAATCTACTTTTCTTCATTGGAATTCTGTACTCCAATTTTTCAATTTAAATTAGCAGTCTCTCCTACAGACTTGACTATTTGAGTTTTTAGTCGCCTCGACAGTATTTCAGTCATATAGCGGCGTCCAGCTAATTACAGGTGGAGGAAGACCCCGAATGCACGGAGAACCACCGACCTACTGCAAGCCAGCTGGAAGGCTTCCTCACATGAAAATCCGAATGACCCTACCGGGATTCGAACCCATGCGGTGAGGGGCTGAGTGAGTGTTAAAGTCAGCGACTTTACCCCAAAGAAGTAAATAAACCGTAATATTTTTGAAAGAAGCATTGGTGTATTGTAAGCCAGATTAGGATGTCAGTGTATTCGTTTAAAATACATAATATATTAATAAGAAGTTTAAGTCAAGTCCCTCAGTAGATCACCATGGATAAATGCATTTCATTACTTCTTTGGACATCCTATATACCGCAATCGGAGTATATTTTAGCCCTGAAATATCTATGTAGGATTAATTCGTTTCAATGAATATTGATTGCTTATCATTTAGTTTTGCTGAACGTCGTGACTTGTATATTATTGTTATTATTACATATATTATATTGTATAATATTGATACCATGCTTGTATAAAATTACAGCAATGAAAAAACTGACTCTAAGTTGGTAAAATTTGATTTCTTATGGACATATAAAGAAATACAATGTAGTTTTAACCCTTATAATGCTGTGGACACGCGTGACTGTCTTTGCGACCAATGTAGACCAATCCGTGCAGTCTGATCATGGTATCCACTGTTCGCTATTCAGGCAATGAAATTTAAGCAACCATCCCCATAAACAACTAATGACGCAATCAAAAATAAAGAAAGGACGAGTCGAATTAAGAAATGTAGCATGGTAAGGGTTAGGCTAAATGTCAAATAACCAAGACTCACATAAGGATGTAGACACGGTGAAAACCCAGAAAGTTAGGCCCGCCGTGGGCAGCTGTGGTCATCAGGCCCTGGTGGATGGCCGAGAGGGCGTCATACCGGTTTGGGGGTATAGACTGAAACCATAATTGAAGTTATTATATCCAATAGTTAAAAGAGTCCATTTCAGTTTAGTGTTGTTTAGGCAAAAATATCGCATAATGTCGATGAATACAAAAGTGGATATATCGTAAAATATGAAAATAATATAAAATGGTATTTGAATTAGCTCGTGTTGCCCAGGACGACCTGTTAAAATACAAATTGCATTTATTTCCATTGGGACCCCTTTCTGAGGAAACAATGGCCCAGTCTATCAAAGTATAGCCCATGTACGTGTTAATGTACATGAGTCTATAAATGTTTAACTTAGGAGGTCTGTCTAGGTGTAAATGTCCTCATTGCATTGTAAGGTCTAGGTGTAAATGTCCTCATTGCATTGTAGGGTCTAGGTGTAAATGTCCTCATTGCATTGTAGGGTCTAGGTTTAAATGTCCTCATTGCATTGTAGGGTCTATGTTTAAATGTCCTCATTGCATTGTAAGGTCTAGGTGTAAATGTCCTCATTGCATTGTAAGGTCTAGGTGTAAATGTCTTCATTGCATTGTAGAAAGACAGCAGAAAATGAAAGTAGCAGGCATGTATAAAGGTGAAAAAAAATTAGAGCAGAAATGGTGCAACAACTTTCGAATTCGGGTGATATTCTCATATTCTTAGAATCTATTCAACTTTTATTTTATTAACATCCTTAAAATATACATTATGCATTTTTTTTAAAGAAATGTTGATATGCACGTCTCATACGGTACAGAAAAGCAGTTAAGAAAAATATAATTGTACAGTGCTCAAGGCATGTGGAGGTTTTTCCTACCGTGTCAGCCTTTAGAAGCTGGACAGCCCGGTGGAAATTGGCTCTCTCCATGTCCGTCAGCCTGCGGTACTCCTTGCGGACGCGGAACGGCCCCCGGGGCGCTTGACGTTTAGCTCTACGTAAGTCGTTCTTTCTCACGAGACTGTGCGCCCAGACGTACGCCTGTAACACACGTGCGGGTTATAGGCTGATAATGACAGGGCTTCAAAGCAAAGTTCTCTTTTTGCAAAATGATTTTTTGCAATATATTTGACAATCAAATATGATAATGTAGCTGCTCTTCCTGCTGCTGCTGCTGCTGCTGCTGATGATGATGATAATGGTGATGATGATGATGGTTGTAGTATAGAGTGACACATAACTGTCAAAACATTTATAAAGTAACGATCCAGAACCGTCGAATGCCATAAGTTGTAAAAATAATTAATTTGAAATAAGTTGGGATTTAAATCTAGTTTTAATGTTGTCCAGAATTCTGTTTTAGAATATTTTCTCGAATAAATGTCGATTTTAAAATGGAAGCCGTTCAGAGGTTTTATTATATTTTGCAATATTATTAGAAAAAAATACGTGCTTTACTAGATTGATGCTTATGTTTCTCATGAAAAAATATATGAGATGCCAAATGAAATCGGATATATTATATTACATTATATTGTATCATATTAAATTATATCATGAAATAAATTATTGTATGATAAGATACGATTAAATATAATGTAGGGGAATATGATATGATTACGCTATAAGTTTTATGATTGGTCTTTTTTTTTTATTTAATAAGCCGTTTCCGTAATACCATACTAAAAAAGAAGAAAACAACACACAGTATAGTTCCCCGGCAATGAATTTCATGTACCGATGCTTGTTTTGTCGTCAATAAACACTGTACAAGCACAAACGTTGTAAATTCCAAATAAAATTTACGGTAAACCGGAAATAATTGCAACGACTCGTCATAAGGAAACACGTGCGTCAGCCATGTTTGTTTCCCGCCATGTTCCCAGACGACATTACGATCAGATTATGTTAAAACAAGCTGGTGTCTTTTTGAAGTGTTAGCGTTTATCTTATGTACGTGCTTTCTGCTGCGTTTGGGAATAAAACAAGGAAATGTACGTGATTCACTCTTGTTTTGTCTCGTGAATGATTCATAAAATGCATATAAATCCAGGGTTTAAAAATAATGGTGTATTTGTATTTCAAATATAATTACATAGGATAGATTTTTTTGTTTTCTGTGTGCATGCATACATGTTTATTTATGAGTCTGTAATATTCTGTCTGTCTGTCTGTGCACGTATTTTCAAGTCGGGCGACTGCTGATACCGTATTTAACATTCAATATATTATGACATGTTATTACCTCACGAGTAACGTTGAATCCCACCAGCCCCTGTTCACGTGAAGCTCGCCATAGAAACTGGTCGAAACAAAACGAGGCTATGGATTCCCCTACCGTATCAACGATAGAGGTTTTCTGGGCATACCTCTCGAAACAATCCTTCAGCACGTGCGGTAGGGGTACCTGCTCGATCAGACACGAGCACCTGCACACAAGCGCTACTAAGATCGCTAAGAACGGCTTCATCTGAAATGGAGTCATCGTAATATACTAGTGAACCTCGCCATAACGACCGTCCATACAAGCATAGGCAGTTACAGGCGGCGGCCGCTCAGCCCAACTGGCCGCTCATTAGGGTCATAATGTTCAAGTAAAAGTGTCGGTATTGGACTTAACTGAACGTTTTCTGCTTAAAGACGAGCGCGGCAGTTTCATCTTTTTTCTCTCAAAACATTCAGAATTTCCTGATTCTGTGTATATTGATAATATATCATCTGATCTACTAAAATATGAAATTAAAAACGAGTGTTTTTATTAGTGTACCCAATATAGCAACAGTTCAGGATGAAATTTCACCTATAAAAACTAAGTCTATTTGTTTCCTTGAGTGAATTACAATGATTAGAAAATTCTATGTCATTATATTGGTGAACATAAATTGAATGAAACAAATGAATTTAGGGTTTACAAAGTATCCATCTATTATAAAATACCCTTACATATGGCTAAAACAAACATTTATTTTGGGGGGAAAAAAAGGGACAAAGCAACAGTATTTGTTTTAAACTTGATTATCTATGTTTAAACATTCAGATTTTCTTATTTTTCTAATGAACACTTTTCAGGTACTTATCTGTAAGATACATGCTTTAAAACAACAATAACAAACAAGGCTTATTCTTTAAGAAAATGCATTTTAAATTTGTGTGTGTGGAATTTACTATGGGGAAATTTAACTTAACAATTAAACTTCATTTATATATATATATTAAAAGGTCTGAGACCCACTACTGATATCCCGGGTAGATTTCACTCTTAGTCTGGGAAAAAAGCTGTTTCTGTTAATTGTTTTAAGCACTCTTCTATAAATCGTCGTGATAAATATATACAGTACTCTAGGCAATTACGGCAATGTTTATCATAACACCGGTTCAAATTTACGGTTCGCTTTACTAACAACCCTTTTTTTCGATCTTTACTTCTCCATCTTATTGCGTTTTTATTTAAACGAAAACTGTTAAATCTGCACAACCGGTGATAGTGTAAAATTTACACGTTTGTGATAATAGAAACTGTCGCTATCGTCTTTAAAGCAGGTTGACTGGTTATTACTGGAAGTTGCTTAATGCAAGACCAATGTCTTAATTTTTAAATATAGATCATGGTAGAAAGTCAAAATTAATTTACAATCAATCGTTTTCATTATTTGAGTACTTCTTCTGGATATAACATGTAATGTATTGAAAAATACGAATATGTAATACAAAAATGGATTCTTGAATGCAAATGCTTGAATGGCGAAAAAAAAAATTCTCCACCGAATGATATTTGTGTTTTACATTATAGTTTTTATGAAAGTAACACATTTCCTTGCATTTTAAAATTATGGCCAAATAGGTTTTAGCCGTAATGTATTGACTTGAAACATTATATATATCAATGTGTAATGTTTTATGTAACTAAGACACAGAATTTCACTATAGGTATTACCCTAGGGTTTCCTACCATTATATATTGTAATAACAGAATTTAAAGTGAGCTAATGTTTCATTATTAGAAAACTATGTATTCCAACATAACGTTTATCGGGTAATAAAAAAATTTGAAAACGTTGACGTAGTTGCATAAAAATGGGCATTAAATACAGTTGCTTTTTGATTGTATTTATCACAAAATATCTATGAGGCAAAAAAATTCATGTCTTTCAGTGTAAATTAATGTAAATAAGATACATGACAAGGCAAATATAACAAATATATGTCTTTGGCAGTCAGGAGCAGACATTAAACAAAAAAGTAATTCATCTTTTTAGAGAGTTTAAAGAAATACTTTTTTTCTTCTTGAAAAAACAAAAACAAAAAACATTTTGTTTAATTTCAGAACTAGTTGTTTATTATTTCAGACGTACTATCATGTACTATTTCAATTCAGCTTAGTAGAAAGTATTTATTAAAATGATTTTAATTTGCCTATGTTTTTTTCCCCATATTTGAATAGGCGCATTTTATAAATAGATGGAAAATTAAAATTATGAATGAATTAAATGAATAAATAGAATCTAATAAGATAAATAAATCACTTAGTCTAAATTAACACCATACGATTGATTTTAAAAGAAAAGGGACATGATCAGTAGATACATCAACAGTGAAAAAGTGATAGTTATACATGCATATATAATTTATTTTCACGAATACTTAATAAGCAAGAAAAAAAGAAGAAAACAACAGAAAAAAAGGAGAAAAGGAATAAAAGACGGGATAACTCCCCGTACCGTGGCCGTATATGTCCTATGTCCTGTAACAGAGTCCCTCCACGCCACGTCTCAAGACATGGCCGTGCAGGTGTCGGTCTCCCACCTTCATAGACATCAAACAACGGTTTAGCCTCGTTTGGAGTTCTCTTGTACGGCCATTTCGAGCTACCAGGGTTTTGTAGGAAACAGAAAAGCTACCGTGCTGTTCGTGGCTTCTGCTCATTCAGACAAAATGTGGAAATACATAAACAAATGATTAAATTGCAGTTATTACAGTTAGATGTCGGCGTCGTTTGCAAAATAATTCTCAGAGTTATATACAGAAGGAACAAAATAAATATACTAAATGAACGGTTAACGATCTTAGAAACAAAACAAGCGACAACCGCAAAATCAGCTGCTTTCATTTCCACGTCCAATCGACAATATTTCAATCATTTTAGGTCATTTGTATAAATGAGACGCATATAGCGTGTTTCACTGCGATATCATGCCATATAAAAGTAACATGATACCACACCCAGTCACATTATCCTGACACCGGGCCAATCAGTCCTGGAACTACCCTTATATGCTTAGGCGCCAAGCAATTGGTATATAACCCTACCGTTTTAAGGACTTGGTTTTTCGCGGCTGAGAATCAAACCTATGACATTTTGCTAAATATGCGGATGTTCTAACCACTCGACCACCAGGGACAGGTCACACTTAAGCAAATGAAATAATCTTAATTTCCTAAATAATAAAAGTAAGTTTACATAGGTATAGTCGCTGGAAGGTCCAGTCTTTTTATAAACCTCTACTAAATATCTAGGTATTCTTCGAGTCATTTCATGTACAGGTATTTTAAGTTATCAAAAAGACAGTAAAACCAACAAAGCAAACAGCTCAGGTTAGCTCATACAATAGTTTAGCTCAGATTCTTCACAATCTGCATGGCTGTAAAAAAAAAAAAATTCATATACCATTTTAAAGTCCAGTAAATTAATATTTATCAAGTCATTATTTTTTTATGAATATTCATGAGGTAAATGATTACGATAATGAGACACCTCAGGACGTGAACGTAACAGTAGACGTGTCATCACGTTTTCCTTGTCGAACTGGTGAACATGCTGGTTCCCCAAAATAACATGTTGCCACTTACATCATACATGTGTAGGTATCATATATCAACGTGCATATCTCCTTTACTTGTTTCCATGGTAAAAAAAAATACACAATTATAAGAAAATAATGTTTGTTTTTATCTTAAGATCAATTTCACTGGTATATTTACTCGTTGAACAATGTTCAAGAAAAGGCAAGGTCTACTAAATGAACAGTTTAGAAGAAAATCGACGATAATAAGTCTCCCGCAATAATAAATCATAAATAATAATCAAATAAAATATAAAACAAATAAGAATTTTATTGTATTTCCAAAAAAAATAAGTTGAATTATTATAAATTATTGCGTTAATAACTAACAATATTGTTAAACAATGACATATCAAAGTAGTTACTTTAAAGAAACAAATATGATCACAGGTAAGCAGTATGGTTAATGAAAAATCTTTAAATTTTCATACAAAATTAAGATGTTCGAGAACAATTTAAGAAAAAAAAAAAGGTTTTCAACAAGTTTGAAGTAAATCTATATATTACACAAAAGAAAGGAAAAAGAAAATTATAAAAAAAAATCCCCAAATTCCAAACTAACCCTCAATAAACAACACGATGGTCAAAAATATAACTTTATAGACAACCTCTTTATCTATAAAGGTATTTCCAACCAATAAAGACTCTGATCATATCGACATATTAAAGTATAAATCATTTCATTTCTCCAAGCTTATTTTTGATTCTGCAAAATATTGTACCTTATCTTCAAATATTAATGACATGACTCATTGAATGATTTTGCACTACTTGCAGTTCTTTTCCTGTACAGACGGTGTCCTGTTTGAAAGGTCCTGTATCAAAACTAGCATATTGGTCAGTTTTAATGCTACAGGTAACTTGTACCCGTTACAGTTTCGGTGCGGTACCTGAAAGATGACATAAATATTGATTAATACACCATGGACAGAATGATCGAACTTGTCCGTAAACTTTTCAGATGATTAAATGATGAATCGACATCTGACAAACACATATATGTACCTCTGTATGACCCTGACTGGGGTTGAAGTATTTCTAAATTGACGAAAAAAATGCCCGTATGTGGTCTCTGGTATTTATGAGTATTTATGATGTCGTTGATGTGTTTTTTTGTGTGTGTTATCCTTAGTAATAGCAACATGATTTATTTTTATTTTTATCGCTTGATTAGGTTTTATTTTGGTAATATAGATCTGTATAAATACTTACTTTAATTGTTATTATTCGTTTTCATATTATAACACTGTAATATATATGTACAGTGCCATGTATGACTTATTGATACGATAAATGAATGACAAAACAATTTATTGAATGACTATTATCAATAGGACATGTTTACAGGTATTTAATTATAAGGGCACATTGGTTCAATGGTATAGTAGATGACTGCGGATGCTAAGGGTTGTAAGTTCGAATCTATCCAATCAATCAAACTTTCCAGTTTCTAGCTGTGAAAACTTAATCCCTGCCTTCCCCATACACGACTGGGTCAACTTTTCACAAACAATATAAACAAATGTATGTGCAAACTAGGTCAATCAATGACAACCCATCATCGCAGTTTTGCAACTGAATAATCTGTCAGTCGGTTTGAATAGATCTGTAGACATTGGAAATGCCAACTGCTTTTAAATTGAACATTTTTATATTAAAAACAAGTATTGACATATATAGCATGCATGTTGCATGCTACTTGAAAACTATTACAGTTTCAAATAGTGTAATTGACATAAACACTCACTTACCTTATTATCAATCAATTATTCAAATATCTATTATTACTTAAATTGTTCAATATTGCTGTCATATTTGTTCAAACAAACTGCCAAAATCGTAAACATATTGTTTGACCTTTAATATTCAAAACGCACGTGCAAGTCAGAATTTTACAACGACATTTATTGCATGGAATTAAGTTCTGGCACAGGCTATTGTTATGTTTCTTTCGAAATATATAAAAATATTGATTAAAGAAACGGATCAAATTCACCACAGTTTTAAAACTAGAAATATAGATATTGAAAAATTAACATAATTTGATTTGGATGTCCTAAATATCAACATTACCATCTCGTGTTTTAAAACAAGGCCATTTGTATGAACTAATTTACAATATATATGGCAACAACGCTTAATTATCAAGTACATGTATTTTCAATTCAGTAAAAAGAAACATTGACAAATAAATGAAATATTGAAAATCTTTATTTTTCACGGAAGTTTAATTTTCGTTGATTCAGTAATTTAGATATACTCGTAAACATTAAACACGCGGAATCTTTTAATTTAGCAAGAACCTCTTGTTTAGAGGAACCCATCAGTGTACTCTGTAACTCGTAAAAACGTCTTTTATATACATTAAATGAAATTTAATGTCAATGAAAAGCAATGCATATTTATAGTTTATACGCACAGTGATAAATGAGCGAAAATGGCAGTACGCTATATTGTAGACCCACCATGCGGGCCTCGGGTAAAAACTCGAAGAATGTGCCTCAGAGGGTCTTATAAATACTGAGAGGAGTGACTGCGTGAGTCAGGGTGGGACCGAGTGATCGGGGTCATTAACGGCTTGGATTCTAAAGTGTAAAGACACATCCGGTTACTCTCCGGGTATAGTGTTGGATTTTTATATTACAAGAAAAAGTGGGTAGATATTTGGTGTATTAAAATGTATGAAAATAAATAAGTACATGATTTGATAAATGATTAAGTGAACGAGTAAGTAAGTAAGTAAGTAAGTAAGTAAGTAAGTAAGAAAGTAAGCATAAATAGATAAATAAATAAATAATTAAATAAATAAAAACAAATACATAACACCTATATATATCATTTTCAATCAATAAAACAACATAAATACATAATAAAATATCCTATAGCATAGGTGTATAATTTTTGCCAGTTTTAAGCAGCTTTTAGAATCACCAGTTTTTATACATGTAGTTTAATCTTTTTGTTTATTTAGCTGTTTACTGTTATAACTTTGTTCAATGTAAAGGGTCACAAAATGTACTAATTTTCCCATGCAATATTTTAGATTTGTGATAATATAATTTGAAATATTATGTTTCGATGTCATGCTTGAAAATTATCATATCTTTTAAATATAAGTACATTTTGTGGTCTTAAAATGTATGAATTCGCATTTACTCTTCAATTCTTATTTTTATTTTTTTCGTCCATTGAAAAGACGAAAAAAACAGTTAGAGGTTCCTTGCTTAACGCTTAACGTAAAAAAGTTCCAAAACTGCATAAATGTAACTAAGCGAAATACTATGGTACTTGACAGAGGAATGATACCCGGATATTTCTCTCTCTCTCTCTCCTTCTCTGTTCCGTTTGTTTGTGTGTTTAATGTCCCACCGACAGAATTTCAGTCATTTGGAGACGATATCTACTTGAGACAGATCTAGTGCTGCCACACTACAGTATCACGCCGTAGACATGTGGCATGATACCACACCCAGTCGAATTATCCTGACACCGGGTCAGTCCTGCAACTACCCTTATATGCTGAGCGCCAAGCAAGGGAGTATCAGTATCAGTATCATTTTAACGACTTTGGTATTTCGCGAGCGGGGATCGAACTCACGAACCCATGCCACAAACGCGGAAGCTCTAAACACTCGGTCACCGGGGATGGTCTCTCTCTCTGTTATGTAGACAAAGTAATCAAATGACTGAAATAAGGTTGGTGGGACGTTATGCATACAGGCAAATAAAATCAATGTGCAACTGACATTGTTCTTATGGGAACTGCATTTCACAACACATCTAAAATTGTGACTTCCCTCAACTTATTTTAAAGATCTGAAAGAACTCCAATACCTATCGACTTAAAGAACAGACACTGCCCTAGCATGCTTTTACTGAACGAGATCTAAGTTCTCTTTTGAATTTACAAACTTGTGTTGCTAGATCTACAGTATTTGAGATTTTTTGAACTGAGGAAAAGCAGGGTCTTATTTCTAGAGGTTAAACCAGTCTCGAGACAAAGAACAACTTGGCGCAACATGAATCAGTGTTTGGTCTATATCTTTAGAGACCACGGTGTGATCCACAGCTATGGGCCTTCGCTGCAAGTTGGGCTCTTGTTGCAAGATAGGCCAGACGTTCCTGATCATAATCAACATCGCTTTTGCGGTGAGTATGCAGTTCTCTTTCATTTTATCAAATGGGTCATTTGCAGTAAATTCTCATTTAAAGCCAACTCATTGTTGAAGTCATCTCGTTATTGAGACCACTACTTTACAGACTATTGTCTCTAACCTCATTACTAACTCGAAATAAATTGAAACGCTTGCGCGCTTATTTTGCGACAACCCTTAAATGTATGTATAAGTTACAGAAAGCATGCAGAACGTGCCGATCTCGTGACTAGCTCTTGCTTTTCTCGCGATGAAATTAAGATTCAAACGTTTTAGACTGTCTTAAATATGTTTTTGTTCCTGAATTGTCAATACCAGTGGCGTACCTTCCTTTACGCACCGAGGCATGTGCTTACACATATTTTCTCTAAGTGAAAAACAAAACAAAACAACAACAACAACAAAATTTGAAGTGGTAAGCTTAAACAGTTGAATGTCAGTGTTTACATTCATAAAGCTTGATTAAAGACGGGGCGCTCTTGTTTTCACCGACTTGTATGTCTTCTATCTTTATATAGAAGTATATTTTGAGAATGAAAACAAATCAACCAAGCCCATCAGAAATGGCGGTCCACGAGATGATGACAACACTTATATTCCCGTACTTGATTAGCTAAACCTTTTACTTTTGAATGTGAGAGTGGCTTTGTTATTTATTTTACGTCGATTGAGAAACAAGCTATACTAATCCTGGGTTAGTACAGGACTTTGCGCCTGGGAAGTTCATGAATAATTCTTTCCTCCATCGGGGTTCGAACCCACAACCTTCGGATCCGTAATCAGATACGTTACCACTCGACTATGGCGCCCTCTGAGTGGCTAACGGTAAATATTTTATTTACAGAGAGGAGAGAATTAGCAAACAAATGATTAAGATATAGTCTATTGCACATGCACGCAAAGGAAACTTCATGTTCTGCTTTTGTAATATACGCATCTATATAACGACAATAAAAAGCGTAAATTGTGTTCGTTTTAAAATATCAGGGAGTTTGTCAACATGATATGTCTATAGGGACTATGTACATGTACATTGTTTAAATAAAAAAAAAAAAATCATTTATTACTTATAGTCCATTTTCGGTGTTAGAACAGTGAACGTGATTTCGATTGAAAGATTGTAGTCTTATCCAACTTTGAAATTAACGATAAAAAAAAAATTAAAAAAAGTATCCATAAATACAAACAGAAGTCTCGTTCGGCACAGCACATGATCAAGCAATTGTGCACTTAAGCGCATTATTAAAGTTGCATTATTGTAAAGCGTATAACAGTTTTCATTAGAAACATATGAACTTTAACAAACATGACAAATTAGCACAGATTTCTGTCGAAATCATAACCCTAAATGCTTAGATACGATACAGTCTTTGAGGTAAGTTCGCTCTCTGAACGTAATGATTGAGATTCAGGAATTTTAACATTATACTGTAAAGGCTGTAATATGTATACATCAAGTATGATGTTCGGTCAGTAGTAAACAAAATGTAATATTTATTGCTTTAAAATCCACGCAAAATTGGTATTCCCCCCACTGCAAAGAAAGCCTTAAAACCATTTAGAATGTAATTACAAATATCTAAAATTCCCCCATGGGGTCAATCTGGTCTACACGTTCAAATCATGTCCTTGAACAAAGCTAGAAGATATCTTAATCTGAGAAGCAATGCCGATTTTTCAATGCCAGGCAATGTTTTACGAATTACGTCTGAGACGAAGAATGCAAACAATTGTTTTGATAGGTTCCGTGTTATAAGAAAATAATCGCATCACGCAGTCTCCACGCAGTGATCTCCCCTTGATTCTTAGCCTGCAAGGGACATCACTGCGCGGAGGCTGCACATCGCGGCTTCACACTCGTGCTTGTGTCCGAGTCCCCAACTTTACTGAGAGCTAAGTCATTACGTTAAAGCGCAGTCTTATTTTCCACAAAAGAACGGCTTACTCTTATATTTCAATTTCTAATCCAATTCAAAAGTTTATATCCAAGATGTACACAGTTAACCCTTTCCCTCATAGAGGAACTATGCGAACAGCATAAAACCAATCTGCATGCGAGTACTCATGCAGGTTTTCTGCTCCTCAGTGGTCGGAATGGTTTTAATTTGCAGATCGGCTTTTCTGGTACCTATTGAGTGAGTCAAAATGAGTCTATATGAGGGAAAGGGTTAATAACATTTAACGTATAATAAATAAAGAACATGTAAATGTTAGGGCGAGATGTCATATTGATAACAATAATATTTATACCACCCATGCAGTGGCAGTAATTTTGGGAGAAAAGTTTTTCAAATCATTATGTTATTTTATCATTTAGAAAATTCAGGCTTGTGTACTTCTAATTTATTTCGTAGACAAAGACATTATTTTACAACTGACATTAAATCAACAAGTTACCAAGTGTCAGGTTGGTGATATATTTACTCATGGACAGGAGTTAAATCCGGATTGATTTATTATTGCGAGGCACCTTGATACCTTTAACCGATATACGATCAAAATATTACTTTTTGTGCTACAATACAACGCATTATCTACACAATAAAGACAGATAGACATCTTTTTTTCGTCTCAACGTGTCATCGGTACATATGTGCAAAATACGTACAACATAACTTATGGTAACACACACATACACAAACATAGGAACATACACACACAATACATTATGATATTTCTACTCTTAGTATGATTGCAGAAAAAAGGCTGCAAGTCGCGCATGTGAATCTTAGGTAAAATCTAGAAATATGAATAGTACTAACTTAGTAGATTGTGTATTTAATATCATATTTCTGATTTGAAAAGCTTCTTTTATAAATTTACATAATTTAGCTAAATCGCCTTATTATTTGATTTCAAAACAAATTTGACAAAGCTTAAACAAAGCACAAATACATCACACTGTAACAAATACATGCACGACTGATGGGAGATGATGCAGTGTTGATTCTCATGCTTTGCACGTATTTTGTTACCACGAAATATTGACTCTGTATTGATTTGCTGCCTGATGAAAACAATTCCAATGTTTACATACTTGCTGAAATAAAAGTACTTAAACAGTAACTAAGCGTTTTATTGTAACATTGATTGTGTGTTGAAACTTAAACTTAAAATCGAAAACTATTATTTCTGTCAGTTTCTAATTTAACATATTTTGGTCACATTTGATCGATTTTGAAAGGCATACGCGCTCAATAGTTTTTACTATATAGAAGAAGAAAAATTAAAATTAGCCAGGAGAATTTTCTTAAACTTTGCATGTTTATAGAGAATTACACTAGAAACAAATTTATAGAAAAATATAGGGGGTCACCATTCTACTTTTTGAGTTATCTGCTCTTGAAAGTGAGTTTTTTTGTTTGATTTTCGCTCTCTAGTGTAATATTCTATAATAAAGCAAATTTTAAGAAAATTCTCATGCCTTCTTTGTCTATATAGTTAAGTATAAGTTAATATTTGTTATCGAAGGTTTAACTTGTTAAACCCTCGATAACAAACATTAACCTACTTAATGTTGGAATTATGTTTTGACTTTACTATCCAAGTCCATCTCAACACGCATGCGCACAAACATTGGTGGTATATACTAAGTTACCCATTAAATCAAGTGGTTTAACGAGTTAAACCGATCGAAAATTTTGAAAAATTCTGCAATATCATTGATCAAAATATAATTCCATACATTAAAAACTGTATTGGGCGCGTATGCTGCAAGCGAGAAAGTTTTTCGATAATGATCGTATCGCAGGAGCTGGAAGCGGTATCGCACATCACTTGTGTACACTGTTATAGAGAAAATCACGATATATGATACCATATATACATATGTATTTTTGCTTCAGATTCTCGGAATTGGCCTTATCGTCATTGGGGCCTATGTGAAATTGAACAGAACCATAGATAGCTACGTTATCAATCTTCTCAGAAGCGTCTCTTTTGGAGGTCTCGTGCTCGGTGACGTCATCGTTGTCTTATCGGCGTTCATTATTGTTGTTGGCGTTTTCACGCTTGTCGTGTCGGCAAGTGGGGGATTTGGAGCGTGTCTGCGTAAAAAATTCCTTCTGATCATTGTAAGTTTAAATCCTATATGATTTATAAAATGATAAATGCTTGGACAGTCACTAACACGGCAATTTGTGGAAAAGTGTGCTTATAGAATATAAACTTGCCTTGATAAACCTCTTAATCTGAGACGCCTTCCCAATTCTCGATTTCCAGAACGAACTAGATTCTGTTATTTATCAATGGATATATTTACTTGTTTCCAGTCGTCAAACCAATATACCGAGTCCACCAATTATTCATGCTTTTGAAACTGCAATTATTTATAATTTAGCGTAGTTTGTTGTTTATTGTAGACCCATTTGCGGGTTTTCAACTCTTAATATTCAAGCTATCGTTATATTGATTGTATGTTAAAACAGAACCGAGGTTTTGTGCAAAAATGCATTAAAATAATATAACGATGATTATAATATACATACAAGGTTCCAATATTTATTATTTTGTTACTGTTACCATAGTAGTAGAAAGAAGGATAACTCCCTCAGGTCATTGGCATTTTCTTCGGTATTTACTTTATGTGTGCTGCTCTCGGATGCAGTACGTCTAAAATGTGCAGTGTAATTGCATGTTTACAAGAAGAAAGCGTAAAGGCTAATACTGTAGTCTTTCGAATTTCACATAATATAATATCTGATATATAATGTTAATGATAAAAAAGTTTTCGAAGTGAAATAAACAGATATCAGCGTGTCGCGTCCCTTCTAACATATTTGAGCCAAAGCGATGTAGCGGTGGTATTCATTATCCATTCTAGTTATGTTTCCTTTTTTGTGTCACCTGCTGTAAGCAGAGGTGATACATAGGGATCACTTTTCCTCCGTCTGTCTATCTGTCCATCTGTCTGTCCGTCACACTTTTTCCGCCACGCTTCAGCATGTTACGCACGTGCTCCAAAGATTTAGAGAGTGATACAAAATACTGCAAATTCTATACGTATGCTTATCACACAGCGCGTGTTTCTGTTTCTATGGTTTCAGTATGTGATCGTTCTGCTGCTGATTGTTGTCATAGAGTTCGCCATTCTGATCGTCTGGTGCAAGTTTGTGTACGGGGTGAGTGTACAATGTTTTCACGTCATTAATTTTACAGTTTTCCATCAACATTACCTCGTATTCAGAGAGAGAGAGAGAGAGAGAGAGAGAGAGAGAGAGACTTGAGTTGCGAGGGACGGACCCAGAAAGCGCACTGACGGTGAAGGTCCGTGATACCACGTGGCCAAACAGACGCTTAAACTTCACTTGATCATATACACAATTGTCTTCTACTACTACCACTACTAATACTACTACTACTACATATCTTTTACTACCACTAATTCTGCTGCTTTAATTGTCCCCTTCTATTACTACTACTTCCGTTACTATTACTATTTCTGCCTCTTCTACTACTACTTTTACTGCTACTTTACCCCATCTGCTACCACTATAACTATATTCATATTTCTACACTCCTGTCATTTCTGCTCTTATATTTTCTATAAAAACCATCAAAATATATTATGATTTTTTTTTCAAACTAACTATATATTTTTTTTAAAATATGAATAGGTTTCTTAATGTGCCATTTGTAGAAAGTTATTTTTCTCAGGACACTCGCCTATATGTTGCTGTCGGTCATTACACACCTGTCAAACCTCCTGACAGGTGCTCGTTCATTACGCGATGTTATAATCGATAATAATTAATTAATGTACATGCACGTGATCACCGAGGATGAAACTGCCTGAGGCGAATGCCTTTATATATCATCGCTGTATATGGTGTGTTTAAGCATCATTTTATGCAATAACTGCAAAACATATTTCAATTTATCATTTTGGCTTTAACATAATTTATCAAATATTTCTCGTTTGACCAACATAATTTATCTAGGCAAAAAAAACATGTTTTGCATACTTATCAGTATGACATCAGTTGTTATGAAGTATGTGTAATATACACTCACCGAATCATCATTATACGTCTGAGCATAAATTGTTTGGATGCACAATTTACAAACTTTGGCAAGTGGGACATTCAGAGATTTTATTTATTTATTTATTCATTCATTCATTCATTCATTCATTCTTGATTTATTTATCTACTTTGTATTATTTATTTATTTATTTATTTATTTATTTATTTATTTATTCATTCATTCATTCATTCATTCTTGATTTATTTATCTACTTTATATTATTTATTTATTTATTTATTTATTTATTTATTTATTTATTTATATATCTATTTCTTTCTTTCTTTTATTTATTTATTTATTTATTTATTAATTTATTTATTAATTTATTTAGTCTTTCTTTCTTTCTTTCTTTCTTTCTTTTTATTTTATTATTTATTTATTTATTTATTTATTTATTTGCGCATATTATCACATTAATTCGATACTATGAATATAAATAAATAATCATAACAAACTAGAAAAAATAATATCGCTGGCTAGATATTTTTTCTAAGATACAAAACATCGAGTATTTGTCCGCATTATGAAATAAAAATATCAAGCGTTGTCACCGACTGTTATGTTTATATAGAGGTTAAGTGATAATCTTATTTAAATTATGTTTTCTTCGTAATAATTTGAGATTTGTTGTGTTTCATAATACTAATATATATATCATATAAAGGTTAAAAATAACACAACAGCAAAACAGTGTATAGTTTTTAAAATGCATAATAATTTTAAAATCGATTTTGGATTTCAGATATATTTTTTTCGCAACAAAGACAAACAACAAAATTTGCATTAATGAATTATTGCTTATATGTAAAACTATGCTAAATAACATTAATCTATCAAAATTCTCAATTTGTTATTCCCGAGTTAGTTTAGCATGGTCAAAGTTCTGAACTGTTGTGTCACGTGACCGCACTCTGTTGCAGACGGACAACTGGTTGAAGGAGCAGTTCAACAACGTGTTCCGGAATTACAACGGCGGTACTAATGACGTCTACTCACGTGGTCTGAACCATATGTTCATGCTGGTGAGGAATCCTCTATTACTGACCCAAATTCATCATCATCATCATCATCATCATCATTACATCATTTGCTTTTTTGTTTCTTTCCTATTTTATTTTCATTTATCCGTTATATATACTGACCACATGTAGGAGTATTGACTTGACTTGACTAATTGAGTTTACCGTTGCTTCGACAGTATTTCAGTCATATAGCGACGTCCAGCTAATTACAGGTGGTGTAGGAGTTTTATTTCAGCGAGGAAGTGTCATATTGTGAAATCATTTATTTTCGTGGGACATAAATTTTCGCTGATTTAATTGAGAGTTTTATGCACGAATATTAATCTTCACGAAAACTTGTCTTTTATATAGACTTCACGTTTTCTAGAACATAGATCCACGAATGAATATACCTACGAAATTCCCTTAGGTACATAATCAACGAAAGTTAATGTCAACGTAAATAAATGATTTTACAGTATCTGGTCGAAGAAGACATATCTCTTTATGACTGAAATATGTATAATTCTCAAAACAAGCAAACGCAACAATCTTGTAATGTTGTAATAGACGTTTGCAACTCTAGATATATTTCCTATAAATATTTCATACAAACTAGATTTTCTTTTTGCCGATTTGAATACTGGTTGCATCAGTACTTCGAGCCTTCGAATATCAAGGCCACATCGCCATGCTCCTAAGTAAAAACAACAGTAACAACAAACAACATCAACACATTTATACAAATAAACTGTTCTAATCTTGTTATCATATTGGAGAATCTGTCCTCTTATCATTAAACTGCCATAACGTAAAAAAAATAAAAAATGGACGGGAATTTCATTTAAAATGAATGACTGGTCAAAATTTATTTCGAAATATTCATGCCCGCACCAAAAAAGAGAATGATGCATCGCCGTAGGACATATGACGCAGACGCTGCGCACATGCATCCGTGCATCTCAAATGATTAGTCTAGCATTAAATGACGATCGACACAGAAGCTTCGTATGATCAATCTTTTCAACAGCTAATTAACGTGACTTAATTTATCTGGTGCTAGGCGGTATCATTTACACAATAGATGGACACAAAAACAACCAGCTACATTATTTTGTCGAATTACACTATCCAGAGCATGTGAGAAAATGACAAATAGCTTGTTTGTTTTGGTTTAACGACCCACCAACGATTATTTCATTCATTTGGTGTCTTTTGTCTTAATTAAAAAGTTTATTTATTTTACATCGATTACGAAACAAGTTATCACAACTTATATTAATCACTCTCGATGGCTCTGTTGGCGGTGTTTGTGGTCATTATTGTGGGAGGAAACCGGAGATCCCGGAGAAAACCCACGTGGTTGGATGAGCAACCAATGTAATCTCTCACGTACGTGACCAGGAATCGAACCAGGGACGCATTGATGAGAATTGAGGCGGGTTACCACTACGCTATCCAGGCACCCTTTATTGTCTTTATCAGATAAGGTGGTGCTGCCTGACACCACACCTAGTACTGCCTCACTCTGATATCACGCCTGACACCACACCCAGTGCTGCCTCACTCTGATATCACGCCTGACACCACACCCAGTGCTGCCTCACTCTGATATCACGCCTGACACCACACCCAGTACTGCCTCACTCTGATATCACGCCTGACACCACACCCAGTGCTGCCTCACTCTGATATCACGCCTGACACCACACCCAGTACTGCCTCACTCTGATATCACGCCTGACACCACACCCAGTACTGCCTCACTCTGATATCACGCCTGACACCACACCTAGTACCCAGTGCTGCCTCACTCTGATATCACGCCTGACACCACACCCAGTGCTGCCTCACTCTGATATCTCGCCTGACACCACACCCAGTACTGCCTCACTCTGATATCACGCCTGACACCACACCCAGTGCTGCCTCACTTTTTAACATGGCAACACGTTTAGTCACATTGCCCTGCCCCCCAGTCCTGGATTTATCCTAAATTACTGAACGTCAATCACTAAATGGATATACCAGGACCAGATTAACGACTTTTGAATGCTGAGGCTGGGGTATAAACATACGACCTTCCGTTTCCACAGACACTCTACCACTCGACCAAAGGGTCTTTAAGTTTTGCTATACGTTCATAAATAGTATGAAGATATTTTAAATAAGTATAAAACATTTCTGTTTCAATGGTCAGATGGTAGACAATCAGACATGTGTGGACAATTAATCCAGGTTGATGCTCGTCTAGGTTATCGCTTCACTAAGGTGTGTTGTTTTTGTTGTCATGATCCGAGCAGACGAATCCCCCACACCCCATCAACTTTGTTCTTATTACTCCCTCTTTTAACCCCCCCCCCCCCCCCCCCCCCCCCCCCCAACATTTTAGCTATTGTGTCCCAGTGTGACATTTTAGAACTGCAAGACGGCACCTTTCGTGATGTTGGTACATCGGATAAATGCGTCTCCATCATTTGATCGTCCATGATTAGAGGAAAACTGCATTTTTCTTATTTTTGATATATGTGGAAAAGTTGCCAGTTGCTTATAGATGCTTGATATTTACTTCCCAAGGAAAAGAGATGCGAGCAAAATTGTCGGAAAACCTTAATATACACACACATGTACATATGAAAACATTTTTACTTTACTTTATCATCAGATAAACGTCTGTGGCTTACGTCAATCTAATCATGGTCACTGGTACTGTTTCTGAAAATAAAATAAAATAAAATGGTTACCGCTAAAAATATTGCTGCTAAGGCATTACATATTGTGACAAAGTTTGGTACGCAGGCAAATGTTGACTTTACGAATAGATGACAACAAAAATATCCAAATGGTTTTCGAGTAACTACTGCATTTAAGTGTCTTGACTTTGTTTCCAGTTGGACTGTTGCGGTTCGAGCCCCATCACACCATTCCAGAACGACTTCCAGACTCTGGGGACAATCTGGTGGAACAACCCGGCCCGTGGGTTCAACATTGTCCCTTACACCTGCTGCAGGGATGCGAACCTACAGAACTTCATGTTTGGGAACAACCAGCAATGCACAGTTCAGCTGCAGTTTATTCGAAACCGGGTATGAGATTTCTTTTGGCCGAATGAGCACACCTGGATTTTAAAAAAAATAGTACATGTCTGTGACCGTCCCTCCAAATGAGACATAAGACGTATCATATCTAGATAAAAATATAAATATAATAGAAATTTGGAGCAAGATTCTATGAAAATCAAAGTCAATATATTACATAAACAGGAATCATACGATTGACAAAGAGAATAAAAAATAGTACTCGGGACATCATGAACAGCATTTCTGTCATGGTTATATTGCTTTAATCATTTAATTAAAGAGTTTCATCTAACTTAGCAACACTACTAAACGGGTTGCATTGTGTTAAATACTTTCATATCTAGGGCACGTATATACATATGCACTGCATGCATATCTCCTTTAAACGTTTTACTATCTATTTTAGTTACTATACATGTACCTTGGTGGCATTTCAGGGTTGCTATGGCGCAATGAAACAAACGTTCACCCAGATATCCATCCCCGGAATCGCCATTGTTGCTGTTTTATTGATAACTGAGGTACGTATAGTTCTCGATTTTATTCGATCATTTTAAGTCTAACCATTTTTTGATACTTTTATCATCGTATACTCATTCATTTCAGCGGGTCCTGATGTGGGCCATTACATTGTACCAGTTTGTTTGCTTAGGTTGACAAAGGGCAAGCCAGTCATGGAATTTACTTCTATATGACCATGGTTTGCCGCGGACGGAGGTCGAACCAATGGGTCGGACGCTCTAACCATCCGACAACCGGGGCCACAGTCTCGGTCCTGTCTTTTAGGCCATTTAGAAAACGGCATAGTTATTTCAAACGTTAAGCAATCATGCTGTCACCAAAACTACATAACACATGTCACACGTGCTTGGCTTAAACATATTTATTTCCCAAATATAGTTTACAAAGAATAACATCAGTACAACGTATAAATATAATTAGAAACGGTAATGTATTTGTACTCAGAAATTAATAGTACATGGGGATTTAAGCGATAGCTACCTAAAGCTTACAAAGCGTATTCCCTTTTCAATGTTGTCATTACAGTGGCGTGCTCTATATAACAAGTGGGAGAAAAATATAAAAAAGTTATTAACAGACAAATGGCCTAATTCTAAGCGTTAGAGTATAAGAAAGTTAGGAAGATAGGAGGAAGAAGATAAAGTAGATATGATGAATGACATCAGTGCAAATCTAAATCTAAGTCAACCGAGTGAAGCCTGTGCAAAATTGCTCTGTATACTTAATTGTTATCAGATATATTATACGATCAGTGCAAGTGATAAACTATCGGGCTGCTCACAGTGAACCGTCTGAAGCAGTTAAAAATGTGTTTTTTTTCCTCATCTGAAAAAGATGGATCATCATGTATTTATGCATCTACTTAAATATTAAAATTACGTAGGTCATTGAATAATATTAATCGAAGTTGGGAGTAGTATCTACACTGAAGTGAGATTCAGTTTCAGTTTATCAACATCTACAGACAGGGTTGGGAACAAAACCCCTTGAATACAGATGTTGATTAAGTAGGCTACAACCAGTACGAAGACCTGAAGGTGTCTTTATCACTGGTAATAATAAACTAAAAAAGCTTTCTACCAGAATATAGGAAACTTTTGAATACATGTATAGACGACGCATTTCTCATATCTTTACAGTTCCATTCACGAACTGCTGTGGGTAGTAATTACCTGTCGAAGTCAGTTGTTCGAGCGTATATGCATACCTTGATTATTTCTAAGTTGATATCTAATGTTAGTCTTGTGACAGGGAGCTAAGGATGATAAGAAATTTGGCGTTAAGCTGTGAATCATTTTATAAATTGAACAAGGCGATGCTCCTTTCGTCGGTTTGCTAAGGAATCGCAAACAGTTTCATATTGTAGTTTGTTAAGTGATACTAATTTTGTTGAACCAATGACAATTCTTGCACATTCATTTTGTACTGTATCTAAATGATAATTGTCATTAACAAAGCAGTTTCCCCAAATAACGTCAATGTATTCTAAAATAGGAAAATGATAAATAAATTACTTCAAGTGATTTTCTATCTAAAATGAATTTCAACGTACGCTGCATATTGGCCCTTTTCCACGTTTCGGCTGTAATGTAAGTAATATGTTAAAGCCACCTACAGTCATAAGAGAAGATAAGACCAACGTGTTCATGTTCAGTAACTTATAGAATTTTCTAGCCAAACATGAAAAGAGGTGGATGTTTTTTTTATTATTTTGCTTTCTACTAATTAAAAGTGATCACACGTGCTTTACCCACATACTAACAATAATCACCTTTTAATTCATCTTGTCAACAAGCGTTGATCCATCGATTTATTGATTCACCTTGGCAATTTCAACCCCTTGAAGACCATTTTAATTTATTAGCTTTTCTCAATCCTATTAGCGATAGCAGAGGATGTAAATTATCTGGAATCTCTTGTGCGGTTATCTGCTGTGAGGCAGAAACTGAATAAGTGACACCGGAATCTTCGTGCATATCTATGGTAACACCATGTAAACACAAGGACGCAGTTACAATAGCCCCGATATGGAAAATCTATAACGCTGGGGGCCAATAAAAAAAAAATGAAATCTTTTTTTAAAATATCAAGATCGATCAGTGACAGTTTTATAGACGCTTGGTTTCATTTCTCATTTTAGATATTGGCAATTTTCGCTGCATTCTGGATGGTTATTCGGATAAACAGAGAAAAGCGACAGACCCTGGATCCTTCCAACCCCAAATCGTACAACAAAGGGTCTCATGAGCTTCCTCTTCCGGATTCTAAACCAAGAAAATAAATACAAGACGTAATGCAACCAGAATATCTCTTTAGATCGCAGGACTATGAATGTTTGGATTAAATTGATTAAGGCATCGTTATTAAGTCATATAGCCATAATGTACAATGCTTTTTTAAGGTAATGTGTCATTTACTTAATGCTTGTATATAATATAAAAAATATATGTATGAAAAATATTCGGTTTGGCCAATTTACATGATTAGAGGTTATTTTCATCAAAGAAATGTAGAAATTGTTGTAACGTGTATACACGGATGGTTTAAAACATACACGATGCTAAATATCCCATTGCTATTTATGTTAAAAAATGAATATGTCCTACATTTCGGAGATATTCTTGGGGACAAAGAGAGACAACTCCTATTGTCCTTTAAAACCACGATGTTGGTAAATCATTTTCAATGGGTTCTTTTTATATTTTCGTTGACATTGTTGTATATTTGAGAAAAAGGCTACTGTGTGTATATAGGTATTTAGAAAAAAGAAGCAATACATTTTACCATCATTACCTGGGTAAAGGGAAGCACTTTAATATTTTCTTTGTTCATGCGTTTTGTAGTGTAATAAATAGAATGTTGAAGTTCATTGTGTCAGTTTGTGTGTGTGTGTGTGCACGTGAAAATATTCCAATCATATGATATTCATTTTAAGCTCATTTAATATAAATGAATCAATATTCCAATTTCACAAAACCAACACATTTCTAGGCTGATCATTTAACTTTATTCATCAATCTATCGGAATTTTATCAGTTAAGTCAGTGATTTACGTTTGCGCCACAGAGAAGTGAGCATGTTTTGTGTGTCTTTAGTGACACGCAAACTCAGTATAATCAAATGATCAAGAGCCTGGGGATCTATAGAGTGCTAGAGATTAGAAAATGACAAAGACTGTAAAAATCGATTAAATATTAAGCTAATGTAGGAGAGATCAAGCTTGTTAAAGCGAACGCCTTTATACAAATACATGTATCCATAAAGGTATTTAATTAGATCACTTTTGGTGTGTAAAATTTGTATCTTTTATGAATACCATGTGGAACATTTTTCAATCTGGATGTTTTCTAGTGTGCTTTAGTTCTGTGTTTTGTGTATTGACGCACTCGTTGGTTATTTTTAGATTTGGCATATACACTTATTTGAATCATCTACATTTCGAACATATTTTTTTTCTACATTTATAACCATCATTCAGTCATCCACAGATTTTATGTAAGGACATTATCGTTAAAAGAAAGGACTAATTTAAAGTGTGCCGAAGTCCAGTCGTAACGTACCCAGGTTGATGGTTCGAACTCCACTGGGGGCACGGATTTTTTATGACCTCAGACGCAGGGTTTGGTATAACCCAGGAACCGTTGAGAAGGGGGATTAGTTTAAGTTGTAAGGACTTGTGTTCTAATCGTGTAAAATAAATAAGTTTAAATAACTTGAATGTCCAAACAGTTTCAGGCGCAATATTATGACCATGAAGGTAAATATTTTCACACCCGCATTTCACGTTGGTCCCGGTCTCTCTATTCTTCACCGGCCCCTCTGCATTTTTAAAATTTAAAATCTCTCATTTAAATCATCGTCGAATACCCCCGGTTGACTTATTCTGTTTCTCTACATAACATCATCTATCGATCGGACGTTGGAATTTGACGATGATTTAAATAAGCTGACAATTAACATGACGCCAAAACGCCCCGAAATGAATATGCATATCGGTTTAACCAGTGAAAAGCTGTACAATCCTCCGACAAACAAATGCACGTGAATCTTGCTTTCAATAGTTACATTAGTTCAACAACCTCCGACAAACATTCGGGGCGTGGCTATACCTATTTTGGCGTCAAGTTAATTGATTGCAGATTGTTCGTTCTCAATCGCTACACCGTCAATTAAAATAGTACATGTATTTAAATATTTGACTGCCGTAAAGTGAGCGAAAATGTTGAATACGATTTTAATTTAAAATACAATAAACAATAAAAACCATGCCGATGCTAGTATTGACTTCGCAAGAACAGTCCATCTTTTTTAGAATGTGATTGAAAAGCAGTGTTTGAAATCCGCTCAATGGACAAGGGACTTCTAGTTTTGAGGAACACACGATTTCATCAGTATGTTTCTGAATGTCTTGTTTCATTTAATACGCATTGAATAAATGTTTATTCAGACTTAACTGTTTTGTGTATTTTTACTTCTTTCAATAGTTTATTCAATAACCATATGTTGTTTGAATGTTTTTATTATAATATAATGCATCAATTAAAGTTGAAGATATGCTTTTATTCAAGCCTATATATACATTATTTTTAAATACAGTTTTTACTAGTTCTTTCCTAACACGATTTCTTTTCATCAGAGTGACATAAAGGTGATACAGAAGTCTTAAGAAGACTATGAAGACGTTGATTGTTTGACCATTACCCACCAAAAGTAAGACAGGTGGTGCGGTACGTCGACTTTTTAAGTTTCCCGAACGAAGTTTGGAGACTTATTGTTTTTACTCCGTTTCTTCATCTTCTTTTTTCTTTTTCGCGCCGGCAACTTTGTACGGGCCATATCTCAGAGGCCGAGTGACCTATCTTTACAAAAAATCACACACTTATAGTCTTCAACGAGTAGTAGGGCCTTCCTGATTTTTGTAAATTTGGGGTCAGGCCCCACTCCCTCAAAGATGGATTTTTGCATAAAAAATGTATTTTGGTTAAATATTTCAAATTTCCAACCTTGAATCATTTATTTTTTTGTTCCTAAAAATGAGAAGATTGAATAGTACTATTCTGGTGTCTCCCGATGTCACCCAGGGACAGGCCCCGCCTACTCAAATTTACTTATCACCTTATATCTTAACACTGTTCAAATTTCCACCCCTAAACCATATATGTTCTTGTTCCGCATGGCGAGACAGATTGGATGGCACTACTTTGGTGACCCCCGGGTTAGGCCACGCCCCCTAAAATATTTAGGGCCTTATATCTTAAAAACTATTCAGATCCCCACCCATAAACCGTATATATTCATGTTCCTTATGATGAGTTGGATTGAATGGTACTTCTTTAAAGTTCACATGGGTCACTAAGGGGTCAGGCCTCACCCCCTCAATTTTACTTATGACCTTATATCTCAACAAATGTTCAGATCCCCATCCTTAAATCATATATTCTTGTTCCTATGATGAGACAGACTGTATGGCACTACTTTGGTGTCCCCCGAGGTCACCCAGGGACAGACCCTGCCCCCTCAAATTTACCTTGTGTCTCAGAAATTATTCAGATCCCCACCCCTAAACCATATTTATTTTTGTTCCTCATGGAGAGACAGATGGGATGCTACTTCTTTTATGTTCATGTGGGTCACCAAAGGGTCAGCCCCACCCCCTCAATTTCACGAACGATCTTATATCTCAAAAACTTTTAGATCCCAACCCCAAAAGCATTTATATTCTTGTTCCTCATGATGAGAATGGTACTTTTTTTTAGTGTCCCCAGAGGGTGGCCCCACCCTGTCAGTTTTACTTCTGACCTTTATTTAAAAAAACAATTGAGATCCCCGACCATAAACCATATGTATTCTTGTTCCTCATGATTAGATGGACTGAATGGTACTTTTTTGATGTTCACATGGGTCACCAAGGGGTCAGGCCCCACCCCCTCACTTTTATTTATGACTGTTTATTTTTCTTGAACTTCGTTTGGGAGACTTTGTAACAGCCCATTGTTACAATATTACTTGTTTAATTAGTAATAGAAGCAAATGTTTTCTTAAACAAGAGGACCGAGATGGACCTGACTCGCTCACCCGAGAACTATTGCTTTCATTGCCTTTTACAACATAGTCTTACAGAATATAAATCCATGCAGAAGAACAGCAATGTAATCTTAATTCCACACAAACAGTTTACATGTTGTAAAAAAAAAAAGAAGTTAATTCTAGCGTGGGATCAATTTTGACCCCAGGGCCATGATTTGAAAACTTGGTTCAGGTCCATACGGGCATGTTACAAACCAAATATTTAAACCCATGATCTTGTGGTTCTGACAAGGATATCTTATAAAAAAACTTACCTATGTAAGTCTATGTAAAATCAAGTGACCCCTGGGGCGGAGCCAATTTTGACCCAAGGGCCATGATTTGAACGAACTTGGTAGATGTCCATAAGGTCATGTTACACACTAAATATCTTAACTCCTGGCCTTGTGGTTTCTAAGAAGATCCCCCTTTTTTTCTAGATTTTCCTATTTAAGCCTATCTAAAATCAAGTGACCCCCCGGTGGCGGGGCCAATTTTGACCCAAGGGTCATGATTTGAACAAACTTGGTAGAGGACCATTAGATGATGCTACATACCAAATATCAAAGCTCTGTGCCTTTTGGTCCGCTAGACAATGCAATACTAAATATCTAAGCTCCTGGCCTTGTGGTTTATGAGAATAAGAGTTTTCCATTTTTTCCTATATGAGACTATGTAAATTCAAATGACCCCTGGGGCGGGGCAAATAATGACCCCAGGGTCATGTTTTGTACAATCTTGGTAGAGGTTCATAAGACAATGCTACACACTTAATATCTTAGCTCTAGGCCTTGCAGTGTTTTGTAGAAAAAGATTTTCAAAGTTTGCATTTTTAAAATCTATTTTAGCTCCTGTGACCTACTTTTTTAACCAATCAAAATAATTTGAACAACTTTGATAGAGGGCATCATAAGGATAATTCCTGTGAACTTTGGTCAAAATCCATTCAACGTTTTAGGAAGAGGTGTTGTTTAAAGGAAATTGTTGACGCCGGACGCACGCACGCACGCATGGACGAACGACGGACAAAAGGCGATCACCATAGCTCACCATAAGCACGTTGTGCTCAGGTGAGCTAAAAAAAACTAGATCAAGTTAATGTAGCTGTGTGGTGAAAGAATGCACATTTTGATCTACTAAGAACAACTATATAATGTAAATGATCATAACTATATATTGTAAATAATTAGACATAAATATAATATGCAAATACGATTAGAAACGGAGGTAAAGAATCGTTGTTTCTTTTCGGTCATTTTGCTTTAAGTTACGGACACAAAGTACGAACATATGTAAATCGAATATATTGTATAGTTTATTCTTAATATTACCATAAGTTTCTAAACAAGCAAATGAAATAGAATAAAATGTAATGTTGTTCAAATACTTCGTAATATAAAGAACACACGGGAAAACAGTTAAGTACTGTAGAAAATATGAAAAAATTAATTAATTTTTTAAAAACTACAGGGGAAGAATAAACACCTTAATTTAACTTTAACAAATTTTTTCAGAAAATTAATCAAGAGCAAAGAAATGTGGCAAAGAGTCATGTCCTGTTAAATCCTTCTTTTAATTCTAGAAGCATTCAAACAAGACAAATATCGAGGCTTAGCGCAAAAGGGTCTCAACTTGTTCTTTAATACATATAAGTTACGACCCTTTTACTCTGAGCCCACGATATGGTTAACATGTTTCTTATCAGTGCTAAAATGATTGAACATTTCCTTGAAACTAACAAAACTTAACAAAATAAATGTTAAAACATATAAAAGATACATACTTAATGTTATCATTATGATAATATATGACATGGCAAGATATACATGATGCACGTTCAAAGGCTCTGTTTGTAATAGAGGAAAACTAAAAAATGTCCGCTTTGCGTAAACGACGTTATTATGTCATTTATAAGCAACACAATCGTGCATTTTGTATCAAAATGGATTTATTTTGATGATTGAGTCATAATTTATAAAAAAGGGATGATTGCCGTCTGCTCCTTTAAAATGAATTTAGTGTGATAAAAGTAGTTGTTATCATATGAGTAAAAAAAAAGGTTAAAATGCTGAAAGCATTATCTTAGTTAAAAATACAAAATTCTGTTTTCGTTAAAAAGAATACTTATGTTGTGAAAACAATCCAAAATAATAAAAAATACTGAAATATGACGAATAAACATACATGAAACCTAAGCCTACTCTTACATTGATCTTAAGTATTTTTATCTCATCTGTTTGTATTGCTAGAAAAAGAAATATATAAAGTATGTATTCCCATAACTTTTCTGTCCTCCGTGGTCAAATTTAAACACTACATATAAGAAAAATACAATTTTACAATAACACATGGACTTGCTCCTGCAAGTTTAAAACATCCCACTGTACACATAAATATCATCAAAGGTGGACACTATTTTGGGGGTATACTCGCTTAAACTCATTTTTTTTCAATCTCTCTGAAAAGAACTTTACAATCTTTTCATGGAATTTATAGAATGTGAATTGGAATAAGTGCGTTACAAAGAAACAAAAAAATTGCATTATCGCTGAATATTATCAAAATAGTGTCCATCCTTACTGATATTTATGTATTTTTTTAAACATACAGGAACAATTCCCTGTGTTTCATGCATTTTTCATAACTTCTTTTAATTTAGGAAGCCTGATTAACACGACGAACATTTGACTCACTCACCGTGCCCATGTGATCATACCACGTGGATATGACGTCATTATAGGCTCTGCAAGTAGCATCGTTTGCCTCGATTCCGAATAAATGGTCCGTTTAAATGTGAAATCTAAAGCGTATGCGCAGAAGAAAAGTGTGCCCCAGACATAGGCCATAATTCATCTTTTTAGGTCTATAGTATTTCCTTACATTCGGGAAAAACATCAGATTGTGTGATCTTTTGTTTGCTATTACTATTTCTTCGGATGTTGGGACAGACTGCACATCTGACAAAAGAATCATTAGTGTCTATATGTAGGGTACAAATTTCCGCTTCGCATGTGCGATGTCCCATAAAAAATGATGAAGAAATTAAATACAGCAGTTTTCCTCCGAATCGAGGCAACTATGTTGTTTGCGATAGCTAAAATTTATTGAGGCCACATTGCGGGTTGATGTTTTAAAATATAGATGAAAGTTTCATTGTATTGGTCATGATTGCATTTTATGATATGATTATCATTTGTAAATATTTCTCAGCCTTTTTAGCGGAATAAAATGCACATGAATCACACAAATTGATATGTAGCTGATTATAGTGCATTTAAAATCTAACAGTAGCCTACATTCTGCCTTTGCTGCAAACATTCCATATAAATATAAGTTCTAATTATTTTTATTCCTGTTACATGATTAACTAGGTTATATATTTGCAATACTTATATATTTATAGGATAATACTACACTAACATGTCAAGTATCTAAAGTGATAGATTAGCCCTGGTGTAGGCATATGCTAAATGGAGGTTAAAATTTACAATAAAACATGTTTTTGAATCTCAAAGCCTGCTGTCAAAAGCGTTGGCATATAATCAAGACATGACTTCAAACATATAAATGTAATAAGCTGGTTGACGTAGATTTAAATAATAATAAAATATTTCCACACATTTTTTTCTCAGTTTGAATCAAAATCTATTCTAACGTTACTTAAAAAAGTTTTAAACACGACAATATGAGTAGAATCTACGTAGGACTGAATAAATTTGATAACGAAACAATGTCTTGACTAAATGATAATGTGAAGAGAAACAGTCTACAGTGGGTCACCATCGACACCATCTGGGTCTTTTGCAGGAGTGAAGTCTTCAAGAAGCTTGATTTTGATGGGACGTGGTGTATATTTCTCTTCGTCGAAATCTGACGTCATCAGGCAGTCACGCGTTTTTAGGAGTGACGCATTTTTCGCTAAAACGTATTCGTACAGCAACCCAGCAACGGCACCGCCTGCCATTGGACCTATCCAGTACACCTGTGGATAAAATAAGTATAGTTTACCAAGCAGAAAACGCGCTGCATTGGAAATACAAATGTTTTATTATTATTTTATTATAGAATATTACACTTTTTTCGTGGGCGTTAATATCTATTGATGCTGGATAATTTGTTAATGCTCGAATACGAAGCCTGGTGACATTGACGAAATATTAGTGCCTCGGCAGATGTTAAAGCTCGAAATTATGTCAATATTTGCTATTATTGCACAAAATTAAACATTGATCACACAGCATTTTTGATTTCCGATTTTTCTTTCCTTTTTGTGTTTTTATTTAGTATAACGATTGATAAACCATTTAAACCCTATATCATTTTATTCATTAAATGTGTACGCATGATCACATTTTTGTTAAAAAAAAGTTTTTCAAATGTACATTAAACATTTAACAATGAGACGTTTATTTAAATATAAAGAGTGTTCTCAAAGATTTTGATCAGTGACAGCACTTTCAAATATAATGTTAGGGCATACACCAGCTTCTGAGATTTACGGTATGAGTTAAAATCTTTCCTTTGCATTTATATTATCATCTTTAAGGATATCATGTAAATAAAAAAGAAAGCTAAACGCATGTTATGTATTAGTTAACGTGTATAAGTTATATTTTATGGAATTAATCGCAAGCGGCGTGAAGCGGAGAGGTGCGATAAATCCATAAAATTCAAACTATAAACGATAACATATTTACAGTTTGTCACGTATGCCATGCAGCTTTGCATTTAACCTCGCGTAATGGAACCAACCCCCGCTTGGTTGACAGCACACATGGTTCAGAGTCAGTATCATTAGGTACATTTTGTAAGGCTGCATGCAAAACATGACGTAATCATCCACCGCAGCAACAAGCTCCGCCCATTAAGTCCTAAGATCACGTAGGCAGCATACATTCATATTTTCGCCATATCAAGACCTCACGGGTCATTTTATGCAATATATTTTCCAAATATTGAATGGAATGCAGGCACTTCAAAGGACAATATAGTTGGACAAACTGTAAGTATATTATATGATACCGTCAATCGGATGTTTGGATCGTACTTAATTCGTTATCATCAGTATCCCCAAATTAATGGCAGTGTTAAAAAAGTTTTTCAAATGTTTATGTATACATAAACTATTGGAAATCAAATTATGGATCTACTATAATCATGCAAACAATATGTCGTGTGAACTAGATAATATATTGCAAATAATGGCGTCACTTAATTCATTATTTTCCGATCGGCTAACTAAGCATTTACACGAATGATACACGAATGTTTCAGATTTACATGTATTCGTAAAACTAATTAGGAAAATAGTTGTTGTTGTTGTATTGGGGTTTACCGTCACTGCGATAGTGTTTCAATCATATAGCGACGTCCAGTTAATTACAGGTGGAGGAAGACCCCGAGTACACAGAGGTACCCGGGTAGAACCACCGACCTACCGCAATAGGAAAATAGTGTTCTACCCTATCTATCCTGATAAAGTATCATCAATTCTTGTGATCATAAACACACAGATCGCCATGTCTGTGTAATTACATACCCCATGCCATCCGATACAGTAATACTAACGATCAATCTATTTATCAACAGCCTAGATGATAAAATATCGGCGTTAGCACAGCTGCCTTGGAACAAGCATACATGAGAAAGCGGTACCCACGAAAAATCCCCTTTTTAACATTTATTTTTTTATAACGACCGAATATTGTTTGATTAATGCACACACAAAAAAATAAAATAAAAAAAATAAAATAAAAAATGGGCGGAAAAAAGCGTTTAAGTAATAAAAAAACTACGATGTGCACTTAATTTTTAATGATTACTCAATGAATGTGCTAAAAGATGAGAAAAAAGGAAAATTTAGTTTGACACATTTGGTTTTGTTTTGACAAACATGTTTATTGTTACATTTGTTAGAAAAGCCCTGCGTTCAGTTAAAGTTAAACGATCCTAACGCTTATAGCCCCTTAGCGTTTGTTCCCTGTTGTAATATTGGCAGGGAATCAACTCCCGAGCGTTATGGTTAACTGAACGCAGTCCTCGTTTGCGATAGGTTGGTGATTTTCCCAAAGTACCTCTGTGAACCCCAGGGTCTCAATCCACCTATAACTACATGTAGTTGTTTTAGTTGTATTGGGGTTTACCGTCGCTGCGATAGTATTTCAATCATATAGCGACGTCCAGCTAATTACAGGTGGAGGAAGACCCCGAGTACACAGAGGTACCCGGGTAGAACCACCGACCTACCGCAATCCAGCTGGAAGGCTTCCTCACATCGTGGCGGATAATACAAACACAACAAAATTTGCAGCCGATTTTGTAATGGATTTCATTACACTTGAAATATTATTCTATAGAAACAAATATTATGACTAATAATTGATTTATTAATCAATGCATTAATTAAGATCAAACATTTGAACAAATTTTAGACCTTTGTTTCAAGAAGATCTGGCTCTACAGTTGTTGAAATAATTTTTATTGTATATGATTTAGTTTTGTTATTTAATTGTCTACACGATGGTAATTCTATAATTTTGGTGTTTTGTTGAATTATCTCCCTTTATAACAAACCATGTGGGAAGATATACTGTAACATCATTCAGTTATACTTCTGTTAGTCCTAAGTTCAATGGAATGGGGAGGATTGTTAGGTTGTCAGTCGTTCGGTTATCTTCAAATGCTTCAACTCGCTTGGTAATACAGCAAACATTTGATTAAGCGTTTTCATTCTACTTATAACCCTAGTGGATTAATCTGGTATTCCCAGCTGGTACATGTATGTAGCAATCAGCACATTCAGAGCCCTTCCTTACATTTTTACGTAGACTGCATTGCGATATCTGGTGAGATGTAAGATTTAAGGTGGCGTACCTGCTGGCCGGGTAGTGGTGGGAGATATACGATAAGAGAAATACTTTAGTTGAAGTTTCTACTGCACGCTGAAAACATTGCGCTACCTGGCATGGTGTAAAACTTTAAGATATCATATATTTAAGTTGAAGCCTAGAGTAGGAAATATAGTTATAAGTTGATAAATTTCTTTTACGACCTCGGATTATGCTTAATTTAGTATCAGTTAGGGACTTAAATTTAGAAATGATTTGTCTGTGAGAAGTTTTAAAACTTGCTAAAAGGTGCTACAATTATTCATTTGTTAAATAATAATAATAATAATAATAATAATAATAATAATAACTAGAACTATCACTGAAGGTGATTCATACCCCCACCCCCATCTTTGACACAGGATGTATTCACATGACACATAAAACGAATGTTCACACATAGGATTTGGGCTTATAAGCATACCATAAAAAAATATTATCACTAAAGGTGATCAATACCCACACCGGAAGTCTGTCATGTGTAGGAATACAGTTTCAAAAGTTTGCGTGAGTGAAAGACTACATGTATGTAAGGTTTAAAGTTAGTGTGAGCAATGGTTCAAAAGTTCTGGACAATGCTAAAAAGTTTTTGACAGACAGACAGATAGACAGAGAGACACACATACAGACACACAGAAGAAAACAATTTGCACCCAAGATCTGTAGCTGAGGAGAATAAAAATGCAGTCTAATTATGGTTCACATCCATATTTATTGTTTGCAAAAACCTGTCTTTAAGAATTTACATTGTGGTTTTCTTATGCACTGCACTTCCTCTCATCAAGATCAATCTACATATGAAGTTTCATCAACCTAGCTACTTTAGTATTGGAGTTTTGCTCCGGACAAAATCAAAAGATTAAAAATGACAAAGGGCCCCCGTTATGGTTCTTGTGCACTGCACTTCCTCTCATCAAGATCAATCTACATATGAAGTTTCATCAACCTAGCTACTTTAGTATTGGAGTTATGGTCCGGACAAATTCAAAAGATTAAAAAGACAAAGGGCAATAACTCCTTTCAAAATACATGCAGAGTTATGGTAATTAGGCACTGCATTTCCTCTCATGAAGGTCTATCTACATATGAGGTATATCTACATATGCAGTTTGATCAACATAAGTACAGTAGTTTTGGAGAAATGCTCCGGACAAAATCAAAAGACAAAAATTAACAAAGGGGAATAACTCCTTTAAAAGACATGTAGAGTTATGGTTCTTATGCACTGCACTTCCTCTCATCAAGATCAATCTACATATGAAGTTTCATCAACCTAGCTACTTTAGTATTGGAGTTTTGCTCCGGACAAAATCAAAAGATTAAAAATGACAAAGGGCAATAACCCCTTTCAAAATACATGCAGAGTTATGGTTCTTGTGCACTGCACTTCCTCTTATCAAGATCAATCTACATATGAAGTTTCATCAACCTAGCTACTTTAGTATTAGAGTTATGGTCCGGACAAATTCAAAAGATTAAAAAGACAAAGGGCAATAACTCCTTTCAAAATACATGCAGAGTTATGGTAATTAGGCACTGCATTTCCTCTCATGAAGGTCTATCTACATATGAGGTATATCTACATATGCAGTTTGATCATTGGAGTTATGGTCCGGACAAATTCAAAAGATTAAAAATGACAAAGGGCAATAAATCCTTTCAAAATACATGCAGAGTTATGGTTATTAGGCACTGCATTTCCTCTCATGAAGGTCTATCTACATATGAGGTCTATCTACATATGCAGTTTGATCAACATAAGTACAGTAGTTTTGGAGAAATGCTCCGGACAAAATCAAAAGACAAAAATTAACAAAGGGAATAACTCCTTTAAAAAACATGTAGAGTTATGGTTCTTATGCACTGCACTTCCTCTCATCAAGATCAATCTACATATGAAGTTTCATCAACCTAGCTACTTTAGTATTGGAGTTATGCTCCGGACAAAATCAAAAGATTAAAAATGACAAAGGGCAATAACTCCTTTCAAAATACATGCAGAGTTATGGTTCTTATGCACTGCACTTCCTCTCATCAAGGTCCTTCTACCTATGAAGTTTCATCAACATAGGTACAGTAGTTTTGGAGAAATGCTCCGGACAAATATTTGTAGACCAACCGCCGGACCGACCGACCGACCGGGTGACTCCTATATACCCCCCCCCCCCCCCCAAATTTCATTTGTGGGGGTATAACAAAAAACATTGCCATGAAAATTAACCTGAGCTGATTCATTTCTCAAGTTGTGTTGATACGCTCATAAATATTTGTTATTGATTTATTTGAGACAATCATTTGCTGTGATAAAAAATTTCTAAATCAGCTCTGCATATATGTATATATGTCATGGCTTTAAGTTATCTTATCAAACGAATTTGAAAGTCATTTGTTCAAATTCAGACGTTAGACATTCACTGTCACATCGAAATGTCTCTGACAAAATCATTTGAATGTATTTCTAAGAGCGTCTAGTATGCTAAATTACCTATTACATTATCACATAGTTAAAAAAATGTCAAAATCCAACAACAGTCAAAAATATTATTTCCGAAATGGCGTCTTGAGTTCTCAACAGTGGACACCAAATGAGACTGTCACGGGTATGGTGCACATATAAAGACAAAATCTATAAACAACAGTTACTACGAAGTTCTGTTTTCTTCATTACATCACAGATTGCTGTGCAAAATTTAAAATGACCCATATGAGAACAAGAAACACTATCACAATGTCCATCTCTCCTAGTTTTGCGACTAGAGTACAATTGCTATTTTCCCTTAACTTTGTATCCTTTCATATAGAGAGTAATACTTTAATAATTTTTGGGTATATGGCCAATTTTGGGGGAAAAAAAAAAAAAAAAAAAAAAAACTCTCAAAAGGGGTAAATGGGCATGCTGTATTATAATTATGAAGAGTAAATCTTGCTATTAGATTAATAAAAACTGTGTCTCTAAATGACTTCCGTACATATGATTGTTGTGAGGTATATTCATATTCAAACAGACTTTATTTAAGAACAGATATTGGTTTACATAAATAAGTTATTGTCTGCTTGCTGAGCGCTACTGGTAGATTTAACAGGTGGTGAAAAATGATAAAAAAAGCTTTAGTGAAAATGGCATAAAATGGTACTTCTTTATTAATTATAATGTTTCCATCTGTATTCCAGACATAAAAAAAGTTTCGAAACAAATATATATCAATTATGGCAAGTATCGATGGATTCCCTGTAAAATTACGTCACACTCAAGGTGAAATATTGCATTAGTGTACATAGTCCGAGAATAACAATATGGCAAGAACTGAAAAGTTGAGGATACTAGTTTAATAGTTTAGTCTAGAGCATCGGAAACACATCATAAATATTCTAAGACTTGTACAATTGTATGAATTAATTAATTACAGAACTTTAAATGGTATGGTTGACAAATCAGTTTTCGTGGTTTTACAAGTTTTCATGGGTATTTTACCTTTGCAATGTTTGCACGTGAGAACAAGACATGGCGAGTTGTATTCGATGTCCCAAAACAAATGTCAGCTTTGTTCTCATATACAAACCGAGACATCAGGTGACATCTTGTGTAAATACGAGGCAATGTTTAAGATGCCGGTCAAATTCATTAAAACCTCTATTTCGTATTTGAATAGCTATAAGAAAATTCAAGCTTGTCATTTACATAATTTCAAACAAAAATCAATTATACTCGTACAGTTTTTATCTAGTGTTTTGCGCAGAAAGCAGAATAAACGTTGCCAATTACCCGGATGATAAGTCACATGACGGCTTATTTTCAACAAAAAAAATAAGGCGGGTATTTGCTACGAATTTAAAGGCGATGGAAAATTGCTTGTTTGTGAAGTTTTTAGATCGGTAAAACGTGTGTCAAAATGTTTCAATTACTCATGTGTCAACAAAAGGAGCTATCATCAAGTTTTAAATGGAAAATTAATCGCCAAAAGGGATGGGTGTAAGGCGAGCAATTTTCCAGAATAGAGCTGCAAACTTTTTTTTTCGACCATGGATCAGGGCTTGGAACACGAACTGCGTCGTACCATTCATTTTGTAAACAAAAGCCGCCATCTTGGAAAGCAAAATGCATATTTTTGTTCATTACTATTTCTGTAGGATATACATGATATCGAGATACATATTTGATCACGCTCCTAATTTTTTCTCCTCATATGGTGTATGCAACTTGAAAATCCTTTAAAAAAAGTTATAGCAAACTGGCAATTTGAGGTGGAGAAGAATTTGCGAAGCATTTGACAGATATGACGCAGTTGAAAATTCAGTATCCAGCGTTTTCACACTCAAACTGTATTAATATTCGTGTTTTTGCTAAATATAATTTCCCAAAAAAGATTCACGTCATGAGACAAGGTCACATTGAAGCAGATTTTCTTTTTCAATTAAGTAATGATATTTACAAAATTGTAAGACGCCAGTTTTGTCTACTTCATATATAATTGCATAATGTGCTGCCCCACAGCGGTATCAAGCATGACGAGAGGCATGAAACCACATACAGTCACATTATCCCGACACTGGACGAACCAGTCCTGGAACGACCTTGTATATAGTATGCTGAGCGCCTAGCAAAGGAACGATATTCAGCTTAAGTATGCCACGGCCGAGGACTGCACCAAATACAGAGTGGATACTCCAACCGCTCGAACACAGAGACCGGTTGGAGATTACATGTACGATGAAAGTCAGTCGCGAATATTTATACAGATAGAACATATCAAGTTAATCTTAAAGTAGTGAACAAGAATTTCTACCATTTGGGTGAAAACTGGAACCCCGCCACGGTGCCACCCGCGAGCAACTCATTCGGTTATTCCCAATTTCCTATTCGTTACTCCATGATGTGTGTGTGTGTGTGTGTGTGTTTTGATAACCAATGATTACAGTGACCTTACTATATAACGACGTGAGAGGATAGCATTTAACAGTTTTAAAATACGCAAATTACCGGAGGTTCAATGACTGTTCCGATTATTTGTGATGTGGACGTGATGTGTTTTAATTTATCAGACCAACCCGCCTTAGATTTTACGTGTCTTAACTGAAGACTGCTCATTTATAAAAGCAATATTCTATATATTCGTTTCGCTGTGGTTCTAATTGATACGAATCGCTAGGCAGGCATTCCGCGGCTGGCAGATGTAGTAAAACGTAATTGAGAGTCGTAGGTGTCCGATGAAAAAAAAAGCTTAAACCACTTCTATCCGGTTGAAATCGACAGGCGCTATTTGGAACGCGCAGTCGCTGTAATTTATCGAATGTGCACACATTGGACATGAATTATACACCAATATCAGTCAGTTTAATGAACCTAAATAGATCGATGTTTCCACATGACTGGGATGAAACTATCAGATTGTGTCATTCATTTTACATATTGCATATTAAAGGTTGCTTTTTTATGGTCGCCACTCTGCAGTTTTCTGCATCTCTATTGATTTCTACCCAGTTTTATGCAGAATGCAGAGAGACCGGATGGTGATGAAATTACAGATAATAAAATCGTGAGGCATAATTATATGAAATATACAATTTAAAAGACAAATTGTTGGACTGGTTTATTAAAGCATCCGGTGGCGATTAATAGTTGAATAGCGAACCTGATACTGACATGAGGTAATTTTCATATGACCCATATTTTAATCAATAATGAATACATCCACAAAGTATAAAATATAAACACGGATTTGATACAGCTGTAATATATGCAAATATTTTCTCTGTACAGAGGATAAGCGGGTTCTATGAAACCGAAAAAATTTAGAAATAAAAATGAATTATAAATAAATAAATAAATAAATAAATAAAATAAAGTTGGTTTTTCGTTTTCTAGTTCAACGTTAAATTCGTAAAAATTAAAAATAGATTCATATTTCAATTCCCCTTTCTGTCTGTCTATCTGTCTGTCTGTCTGCCTCTCTCTATGTACTGCCTAGGTCAATATCAAAAAGAGAAGGACTTATTCTACATACCCAATGATCCGTCCAAATCTCCATGACAACGGCTGGTCCAAGACTTCGTGCGGGATTCATACTGGAACCAGTCACCTGGGCCTACAAAGCAGACAACATTTTCATCATGGGGTCAATTGTCCCAATGAAAGTAACTCAGTTACCTGGGGATACATTCGTATGTAACGATGACTCACGGTGGGATCACGCCAAATTGCATGATACCACACCCAGTCACGGACCAACTCGTCCTGTAACTATCTTTATGTGCTGAGCGCCAAACAAAACAGATAAACCAGGATCAGTTTATGTCGTGGGTTCGATACTAGCCCGCGTTTACGTCTCCGGTAAGATGTTCGTTGTGCAAGGACTTATACTCCAATCTTATTTATTTTTGCGTCGATCGAAGAACAAGTTTTTCAGCTTATACTATACTGGTGATTCCTAGACTGAATCAATATTTTACGCTTTTGAGGGTCTTTTAAAAATCTAATTTTCCACGTCGATTTGGAAGTAAGCTTTTTATGACCTTTTTAACCCGTCTTAATGGCTCCGATAGCCTTGGAAAGTGTTCAAATAGTTAACATTATTAATAACAGTATGATATGGGTGCGAAATGAATTCTTCTTATTCGCTTGGGTGGTCATGCAAATCAAAGCAATTTCACAATCTTAACAAGTAATCAGTTGATTAGGTTTTTATTTCAGCGAAATAAATTTCAATGTCATTGTGGTTGCCCGATCTCCTTCCTGGATAAATATTTCATCGGGTGAAAATGAAACCTAGCATATCTCGATTTACGCAATAAAACAACAGATATCGGTGGATCGCTTTCAAGTGTCACTCTTGTTAATATCAAAGTCCTTGAACAAGTCTGAATCTCTTCAGTGAAAGTTACATAGATGTGAAGGAATGCGCAAATGTAATATCTAGTTAAGACATCGTCTTGTTTAGAGAACAGGGTCAGACGAAATGTCACTTTTATTTACCCGTTTACACTACATTACACTCAGATTGAACTCTCGAAAGTGTCAAGGTAACAGAGGGTCACTAGAATTCACGGAAATACTTTGTCTAGATACCTAATATTTCGGGACTCTAATGCATGATATTAAGAAAATTTGTAATATTGTATACTGAAAGTAAAATCCACCAGTATTTGTGAAATTTCAATGATTGTTTACCATCTGTAACTTCAGTTATTGAACAAACATGACCAGATTTGCACAGAGCAATGTATTAGGTATTTGACAAAACATGGCTAAACATTTCTATATATTATATAATTAAAAATGATTTTGATAAATATATTATATAGAAACAGGTCTAAGAAGAAGGGATTTGTTATTCTTTATTTTTTGATTTTTTATATTGTCATAGGTAAAAATAAAAACCAATCATTACATTTCAAAAAGTAATGCTGGCATTAAAATCAATTAACACTGAATAATATATGACTAATATTTGTTTCATTCTGAATATATATTTTTAATACAGTTTGTATAATGTGTTTAGGTAGCGTTTAACCATTTTTTCTGCAAAGGGCGCCTAATTCAAAATATCATGAAAATCTACGTAATGGAGAGACCTATTTCAAGTTAACCATTTGTTTTTTGCTACAGTTAACAAGGAACCATTTTTGTTATATAACTTACATGACTTACCAAATAAATAGCTTAACAAATTATAAAAACAAATTGAAACACCTTTTCTTTCTAAATCTGAACTGTAAAATGTACAAAAATAATCGTCAAAGAAAAAAGAAGAGATAAACTGACCCTAAAATAAAATGAATTGGGATTTGAACCAACAGCCCCCTTCCTAAACGCAGTTGACAGTAATTCAAGCTTATTTAAAGATGCTCTTGGTGATGTATTAAAGTCTCGCAGTTGCGCTAAAACAGATTTAGACTTTGATATTTTTTCTTGGAGGACCTTGTATATTTAAATTTATTTTGTTGAAAAAACGGTATACGATATGCCGTAAATCATTTCATTGATTTTAGTATCGATGGCTTCCCATTAGACTTCAGCACTCATGTTACTTCGGCTGTCTCCGGTATTCTCCGTATGAATGAACCTAACTGTGAAGTTCATTAGAGCGCGGAAAGTTTAACTAAGTAATATAATGTCAGCAATAAGTGTGAACTATTACTGCAAAGTGAAGTTTGCTTCATTGATTTATGAACATGTATTATATATGTCTGTAGACAGGGTTTAATTGATAAGGGTATGTCGTCCTCGTGTAAACTGCATTGTGCACGTGCTCGTTGTGTTCGTCTAGAAGTCCAATATTCTGTTCTTGTAAATCCTGTTCTGTACCTTGTTCAACTTGTGACATCTCTCGTATGAATAATAGTTTTTTTAATGTAAATATATGTAAATATATCCTTATCTGGACATGGTCTGAGAGTTGGGAGTGAGTGAAAAATGTGTGCTGCAGGAGCTTCTAAATTAAATGTGGATTCCCGCCTCTCCCCCCTCAAAACTAGCCTAACCTCTCTCTTTATCTGGTCATCTGCCTGCATGGTCACTTCGTATATTTTGAAACTTTTCCAGAAGTTGATTAAATTAGTTTAATATGTGTCTATCTATTACTAAAACAATAGCGATCACTGGATACTCATCCTGGCAAATATTTATATATTACTGTAGAATCATAAATTTTCGTGGGAAACTTACTTTCGTTGATTTCGTGAATGACTTTACCCACGAATATTTATTCCCACGAAACTGTTTATTTCATAGACCTAATGTTTTCTAGAACATGGTTCCACGAATATATGTACCAACGAAATTGATTTAATCACATATTCCACGAATATAAATATATCCTTATCTGGACATGGTCTGAGAGTTGGGAGTGAGTGAAAAATGTGTGCTGCAGGAGCTTCTAAATTAAATGTGGATTCCCGCCTCTCCCCCCTCAAAACTAGCCTAACCTCTCTCTTTATCTGGTCATCTGCCTGCATGGTCACTTCGTATATTTTGAAACTTTTCCAGAAGTTGATTAAATTAGTTTAATATGTGTCTATCTATTACTAAAACAATAGCGATCACTGGATACTCATCCTGGCAAATATTTATATATTACTGTAGAATCATAAATTTTCGTGGGAAACTTACTTTCGTTGATTTCGTGAATGACTTTACCCACGAATATTTATTCCCACGAAACTGTTTATTTCATAGACCTAATGTTTTCTAGAACATGGTTCCACGAATATATGTACCAACGAAATTGATTTAATCACATATTCCACGAAATTTAATGTCAGCGAAAATAAATGATTTTACAGATTTTTTTCTTTTTCTTTTTGTACCATGTCGCCGTGAATGTAATGTCCGGATTGAAATGTTAAGATACCGGTTTGGAGTTTATCGTGAGGATTAAGTTATCTATTGGCAAAACTTATTTTATTGATGTAACATTTTAGGGGTTTCCTTGTTCATATGAACAAATAATATAACAAAGAGTGAACCCATGAATTGCATGATTTTCCTTGACAACGCCCCGGATACATGTCGCCTAAATTAAATCATAGCTGATTTGCCTGACGTTTAGAATGTGCAATATATTTTGGCGTATATAAACCTTAAGTATGAATATAATTTAGTTAAAGGTTTTGACATCGATTAAGCTGCATTTATGCAGTCCCAAATTCCTTGTGAATGCCTTTGCGAGTAGCACTCGCCAATTAATCATAATAATCGAGATATGGTCGCAATATCTTCGTTAATGGCTCCAACCTCTCGCAATTGGTTTACTTTTGCGAATATTAGCAACGTGCTAATAAAATTCTCAAGGAATTTTTTTCTTCTTTTTTTTCCGCAACATACTTGTAAGTATTTTAAGCCACTATGAATCCTCGCAATGTATGTGAAGTGCTTATAAAGCTCTCGTTAGGACTTGTCTTGTCTTCATCTCTTTTTTTCTTTTTTGCCGAATCGATATTTTCATGATTCCTAAGGGCATTCACGACTTGTAAGAGGAATTTTTAGCAACAGGCCCTCGCATTTTATATGAATCACTCTAGATGGTTTTGTCTCAGGCTATTCATGTGTATGTAACATCCCGGATAAGAAAATACATCACCATGCCGTTTCACCTCTAAGTGTGACCTTGACTTTGGAACTAGGGACCTAACTCTTGCGAGAGACGTCTCATTAAAGTTAACATAGCTGCAAAGTCATTTGAAAATCCTGTTGCCCGGAAAAGCAAATCCACTATCTTTCACCTCTAAATATGACCTTGACCATTCACCTTTTGTGCGCGACACGTTACTTAATCTAAGCAAACATTACTGCCAAGTTATCTGTAAATCCTACCAGCCATCTCTACGATAGAGCCCGGATAAGCAAATCAATCACATGAAGTTTGACCCTCTAAGTGTGAACTTGACCTTGAATCTAGGGACCCAAGTCTTGCGCATTGGCAGTTATTTGAAAATCCTGCTATTCATGTCTAAGTAACAGTCCGGTTAAGTAAGTCAGCGTGACCTGGGGCACCGTGAATTTGTGCACGAAAAAGAAAGAAAACAACAATTATAAGCAAGCTAATCCTTTGCAAATAATACGACGCGACAAGGTAGGAGGGGACAAAATTGAGTGCGCCCAATGAGTGCGCCGTGATCCAGTTGCTATGTACATGGCAGCAGATCTGAAGGTTGTGGGTTCAAACCCCGGCAATTAACATTCTAAGGCTCAACATAATGGTCCAATTCAGAAACCATCGGGAGGGAAAGAACTTGTCTTATAAGAAATAAGTTTAAATTATTAACTTGTATGGCGGGGCTAGTACACAAACAGACGTTTACTGCTTTGTACCCTTATCAAGGGTAGATCTAATCCTGGTTGATTACAATTGTAGATATCGTCTGCTCAAGTTCACTACATGGTCCGGTTATAACCCGATGACATGAAGTATTTGCTTAGAGCATCGGTTTTCTTAATCTTAATGAACACTTACAATTATAGATAGTGGCTTAATATTGTCAATCATCCCTTCGTGAATGTCCGGCTTTTCTCGGTAATATTTATCCGGTATATCTTGGACATGTTTGTCTTTAGGTCATATAATTGTTTTCGATGTATTAATGCTTTATAATTTATAATGGAATAAAAACGACCACATATCTTTATATTTAAAAAGAATGTCGTCTTATACTCACCGCCCAAAGATGGCCGACCGTCACAGACAAACCAATTGTTAATGGAAAACTCCCTCCTAAATCCTTCCTGTGGCTGTCACATGACGCAAACACAGTTAAAACCAAAACAAGGGTCAAGAAAAACTCGACCCCGAATCCCATACCGGTAGTAACACCTGGGCTTAGTGTGGTGCAGCCGAGACTTTTCCATTGTTCTTGCGGTGTGAGCGCTTTCAAAAGCCCAGCCGCTGCTATCGCACCAAGACTTTGAATTATGATGAATATAAGCGTCTTAATGAAACTGATTTTCCTGGTTATAAAAAATGCAAAAGTGACAGCTGGATTGATATGGCCGCCGCTTATGTGTCCTATAATCCAAACGGAAGTGGCCACGCAGATTCCGAATGACAGTGAAATTTGAACAACATCTTGCGGACTTTTTTCCCAACCTTGAACGGTGGATCCGATCCCGAGCAAAACTAGAATGAAAGTTCCGATGAATTCTGCAAACACAGCCTTCCAGAACAAGAAGGATTTGACGTCTTCCAGGCTTGTACCCATAATGCAATGGAGGAAGCAACCTTTTAAGTTTCTACGTCTGTTCGTCTGAGGTTCGTAAAGTTGGCCTTCTTCAGGCATATGGGAGTATCAGACGAGCAATCTGAAGTTATTGATCATAAAAACATATTTTATAACAATTCTTCATACTCGAGAAACAGACTGAATATATCGTAAATTTGAACGAAGAAGAACAAGAATGAAAGAAAGAACAAAATACAAAGCCGGTTTAATTTTCCTCCAGAAATTTGCCTGAATTTGAGCAGAATCAACAGTAGTATATTACCCTACACATGAAAAGATTACAGCTATCTTATTCAATCTTCATAAATTATGTGTGTTGCACATCATTGAATTTGACAGTGATACTACCCAACCGAAGCAAATAAAATATCAAATACCTTTGTTACAATATATTTAGTTTAATGAACGTCATACACAAATGTACAAACAGCATTTTAGCAAACTAACAATCATTTTACTAAGGGCACCGTGGTCCAGTGGTAACGTACTCGACTGCGGGTGGGTTCGAACCCTGTTGTGGGGCAAATATTTTTCATGACCTTCACTGGCGCAAAGTACTGGTCCAATCAAGGAACCGTCGAGAGGGATTAGTATAAGTTTTTATAACTTGCCTCCCAAGTACATGTAAAATAATAATAATAATAAAAAACAAACAAAAAAAAAAACTAAACGCTACAGTCTCTTCGATTGTTAATATCCTATGCTATAAATTTCCACTCCAACGCCCCTGTCATCCGATGTGAATTATATTCAGCCCGATCTTTGCTCTACCTATAAATTTGAATTTTCCAACACAATATCCAAGAATTACTTACAACTTAAATAGAAGATATATTTTAGTTTCGGTCTGGTCGGTTCACCAACAGAATCATAAAAATTCTCAATCAGAATTCATATACGTGTCTCGTCTCTACTCACCGAACACTTGAAAAATCGGGATACGTTATATCCTTGTAAGATATACTACCTTGCATGTATAAATTGTTAGATAACCGAAGATATTACTCGGTCAAATACCTCGAAGTCCAAGATGCAGAATGTTGACTGACAACCTGTTATCAACCTAGATATTTCTCCATAAGTAAATGATAGATAATCCTGCGAGTGAGGTTTATACTATTCAGCTATACACGGAATACTGATTTCTCAGTCAGGACAGATCTCTAGAATTGTCACGTGTCAGTATTTTCCCATGTGTCTCCGTAACTTTCATAGAGAACCAAGCAACAATCGGAGTCATTCTGGTTTCACGGTGCGGTTTTAAATAACGGTATTTTTCAGCACCAAGCCGGCGGCTTGGAACAGAAAATTGCCATGGAGAGGCGGGAGGTAACGAAACAAAGTTTTGCTCTTTGAGTAAGATCGATATTCGTACGCAGGCATTCTGTATGCGACAGATGCGCGTCGTGAAATCAATTCCGTGAATGCATAGATGGACGAATGGCTAGAGCGTAAGCTACGTGACGTTTATAAGATATCCATTAAATGTGTTATTTAAGGTATTATGGCAATAATGATATGAATATATTCATGTAATTACACAGCATTATTCAGTATTTATGCATTGGGTTTAACGTCCCACCAACAGTATTTCAGTCATATGGAGACTAATTATACATGAAACAGATATGGTGCTGCTACACGCCTATGACTTGTGGCATGATACCACACGCAGTCACATCATTCTGACGCCGGACCAACCAGTCCTAGAACTAACCGTATATGCTGAGCACCAAGGAAGGGAGCTATACTAGTACCGTTCTTTACGACTCTTATATGTCGCGGCCGGGGATCGAACAAGCGATTTCACGATTCCGGGGTGGACGTCCCATTTCCGGGATGGACCCTCTAACCACCCGGCCACCGTTCACCACCATTATATGTACCGAGTACAAAGTACAAGGGCATGTCAATACTACCGAACTCCCGGATGTTCTCGCACATATTTAGGTCAGAGCGACCTGACTTAAATATGTATTTGTTTACTGGTCACGGCTTGATGCACGGATTACAAATATGACGTTCAGATATTGAGCAAAACCTTTCAGATAAACAACAAAATAATTGCGCAATACACTTCATTGATATACAGGATTTTAAGTAGACCTCTTTCAAGATACTCTACCATGGGATGAATTTTCGATCTAGCATCTCTTCTCCTGACAGTTCACGTTCTATGACATTATAACTCTCTGAACCAATCAAAGGAACGCATAGGAAATTACTACGCTACTATAAAGAAATAGTTCAGGGTTTTTCACTCAAGTTCTGCTTACCCTCCGCAGGTGCCCCCGTAAGCAGGTGCCCCTGTAAGCACGTGCCTTTTGTACGGATGTTCTTGTCCGTACCTTAATTTCTAGACCAGACGTCTGATTCACATGTATCTGACCAATTTAGTAGAAAATATAGACCAGTCAATTACAAAATCAGCATAGATCTCGCAGGCTTATCAGGTTCTATAGTGT
>CM037785.1:45476738-45502714 GCA_021229015.1 Solen grandis | reverse complement strand
GAATTCAAGATTCGAACCAAGGTCGTAAATTTTTTAAATACTTAAAAATCGGTTTATTTGAAAATGAAAAGTGATATTTGGCGTAATAGGTTCTGGGAGTCTTAAACTTTTGTGAAAAAAAACGTCACAGACGTCTCTTGACGTCATTATATGATAATGTATTTCAAATATTAATAAGGTTTTCTTATGTTAAAAATTGTGAGGGAAATAAAAATTTTAAATGACAAATGATTCAGATGCTGAAATTTCGATTTCAAAAATTTTCAAACCCTATGAGTCATATGACGTCAATTTGAAATTGACTCAAAAGATTGTCCCGGGTCCAGAGCCTTATTAATGGGCCGTTTTTTATAAAATTTTTACGAATGTGTATATTAGTTCTTATTGTGAAAACCGGTGTGTTTTTCAAAATTCAAAAAGCCAAGCATTAGGCGGACCCAATTTTCGAACCAAGGACGTAATTTTTTTAATGCTTATAAAAACTGTCCTATTTGAGTAGAAAGTTGAAATTTTGTAGTTGTAGGTCTCTAGTGCTAACAATTATGTGAAAAAAAAGTCATATGACGTACGTGACGTCATTTTTTATTATTTTTATTCTTTTCTTCTTCCTAACTAAACGCTTTTTTTAAATATTTGAAATAGACCTAGGACGATGAAATTTTTATGGGTTATTAGTCACGTGAGGAAATTTTGTTTTAAAGTTTGTCAGCAGCCTAGGGGACGTCAATGACGTCACAGCTAAAAATAGTGAAAAAGGTGTTTGCGCTCTACAGCCCCCATTTATGTCGGATTTTCTTAAAATTTTCAAAGATAGTACATCTTGAAACTGGTTTGGCTACCCTGCGCAAACCGAAATTCCCAAAAGCCCGAAGTTTGTGGCTAAAATAAGATTCGAACTAGGCCCCAAAAATTTTCATTTTAGGTTTAAAAGGTTCGGATGAGTAGAAAGTTGAAATTACACAGTTTGCAGTTCTCTATAAATTCTCAATATATTTTGAGTCGTGACGTAAAAATGTCGTTTTTGTGACGTCTAAGCATATTTTTTTAATTTTTATTTTAAAGGCAATGATTTCGACTCATCCCAGTTGTTAGAAAAATGAAAATTTCAGAGTTTGACGTAAAGAGCGTTTTGAATAAATGCATCTTCGCCCCCTATGAGTCATGTGCGTCAGAGTTAAAATATTGAAATTGGTGTTCGCGCTTCAGCCGCCATTTATGGTGGTTTTCTTCAAATTTTTACATTTTAAAACTAGGGTGATTTGTCAGCTACCAAAATTTCCGAAAGACCGAAGTTCGTGGTGAAGTAAGATTTGAACATAGGACCAACAATTCATTTTGGGATTGAACAGTTCAGGATGAGTAGAAAGTTGAAACTTACACAGTTTGCGTTCTGCAGCATTTCTCAAATTTTTGAATGTGACGTCATGGACTCATAAGCTTTCCCTTTTTTAAATTTGGGGCAATTTTTTCGACATGTCCCGTTGTTCAGATTTTGAAAATTTCAGAGTTAATGCAGAAAGTATGCTTTTTTTTGAGCAAGATTTTTTTTTCAGCCCCTTGACGTACCTGACGTCAGAGCTAAAAAAGGAAAAAGGTGTTCGCGCTTACACCCGCCATTTGATCGATTTTTTTTAATTTTTTAACAGAGGACATCTGAAACAGGTGTGAATATTTTGTAGCTAAATTAATTCCGAAAAAGGGAAGTTTTATGGCTGAAGTAAGTTCGAACATAGGACCTTTAAACTAAAAATCAAGTTTGCAGTCAGTTGACGTCATTGACACATTTACGTCACGACTAATACTTGTTCTTGGCTTTTTGCAGTAATTTCGGAATATAAGTCAATTGTTCAGCATGAACTGAAATACCCCAAGTGAGTCATTACATAAATTTCTATCTCCTGCTTTTTCTTTAACACAACTTGCGAAAGTCCTATCATTCTTTTTCACGAATGCACAGTTAGGCTTTCTCCCCTTTCGGCAGAAACCCTTTTGGGTTTGTTTTGTTTTTTTTTATTTTTTATTCTTCTTATTCTTTTTTTCTTCCTCTTGTTTTTGTGTTAACTTTGAGGGTTTTCCCAAAGGGCCCAAACCAAAAAATTTAAGGGCATTTTTTAAAACCATGAGCTTTCAAATACAATAAATTTTCTATTCATAGCTCATATAACGTCAGATTTGACGTCATGTAAAAAAGTTTGTCCCGGGGTCTACACCATTATTTCTGGGCCGTTTTCCCATAAAATTTTTCAAGAAGTTTTTGGGTTTTAGTTGTGCCTTTTGGTGCCCCTTTTTAAAAAAAAAAAAGGGCAAGGGTTCTAGGGCGATCAAAGTTTTCGAACCTTGACGTAAAATTTCAAAGATAAAAAAATCGTTTCCGAGATAGAAAGTGTTTTTGGACGGGTATAAGTCATTGGGGTTTCGTTTATATTTCTTAAAAGATGAATGTCGTATGACGTCAATGACTCATGGGTGAAAATTATTTTCTAAATTTTACTGTTAATTTTTATATGTTGAAAACGTCCGAGCACCTTGAAAAATTAATACATATGCTTCAGATAAAACATTTTTCATTTCAATCATTTCCATTTGTCTATGACGTTTTTTGGGACGTCAAACTTGACGTCGTCTTAAAATAGTTGTACGCTGTCTACAGCCTTTTTTTTCTGGGCCGATTTTCACCAAAATTTCACAGAATATGTATGTTAGGCTCTAGTTGTCCCTTCCCGGGTGTCCGTTTTTCAAAATTTAAAAAGGCAATGGTTCTATGGCGAGTCAAAGATTTCGAACCATTGACGTCAAATTTCAAATGCGTATAAAATCGTTTCCCAGATGAGCTAAAAGCTAATATTTGAATAGGATATAAGTCACTAAGATTTCTTTAGATACCGAGAGAATGAACTTCATTTGACGTCATATGACGTCATGAGGTGAAAGAAATTTTTAATTATTACGTGTTAAATTCTATATGTTGAAAACGTTCGAGCACCTTGAAAATCCAATAGCTTTAAGCTTCAGATAAAACATTTTGCATTTCAATGATTTTCATTTGCCTATGACGTGTCTTGACGTCAAACTTGACGTCGTCTCAAAATGTTTGTACGCGGCCTACAGCCATTATTTCTGGACCGATTTTCATCAAAATTTCACAGAATGTGTATGTTAGGCTCTCGTTGTGCACCCTGGTGTCCGTTTCTCAAAATTCGAAAAGGCAATGATTTTATGGCGAATCCAAGATTCGAACTTTTGACGTCAAATTTCAAATGCGTATAAAATCGCTTCCAGATGAGCTAGAAAGCTTATATTTGTGTAGTATATAAGTCTCCATGTCTGCTTATATTCTATGAGATGAACGTCATTGACGTCAGATGACGTCATAATGACAAAAAGAATTTCTGATATATATGCGTTAATTCAAATATGTTGTTAACTTCACAGGACCATGGAAATTTAATAGTTTTTACATCAATCCATGAGCTTTAGAATGCAATGTATTCCATAATAATGTAACTTTATATCACGTAAGATTTGATATCAGGGCAAAAAGGTTTTACTCGTTGTACAGCCATTATATTTTGACCGATTTTCATCAACATTTCACAGAATGTATATGTAACGCTCTTGTTGTGTTTTCCTTGTTCGGTTTCCAAATTCGAAAAGGCAATGGTTCTATGGCGAATCCAAGTTTTGAACCATTGACGTCAAATTTCAAATACATATAAAATCGCTTTCAGATGATTTAGAAAGTGGATATTTGGACTGATATTAGTCTTTTAGACTTATTTCTATTATGTGAGGATTAACGTCATTTGACGTCATAAGGTCAAAAAGAATGTTTGATATCTAAGCATTAAATTTTTATATGTTCCAAGTTCCAATGGGGCATGAAAAATTTACTTGATATATTTAAAATACTTAATTTTTCATTTCATTGATTTTCTTATGCCTATGACGTCATATGACACCAAACTTGAATTGTCTACATAAGTTTGTACGCAGTCTACAGCCATTATTTCAGGACGGATTTTCATCAAAATTTCACAGAATGTGTATGTTACGCTTTACATGTGCAAACCCGTCTCCGTTTCACCAAATATGAAAAAGCAAGGATTTTGTTGGGCATCCTTACTTTTGTTTTCAAAATATGAAAAGACCGAGGTTCTGTGGTGAAACAAAGTTTTGAAAATATGACCTCGGAATTAGATGTCAGATCAAAAGTTTGTAAGCGCTCTGCAGACATTATAAATTGATGAATTCGTCTAGAAACCTAATATTTTCTGCGTATTCCATATCAATAATTTTCAGTTTGATTGAGATTTTAACGGTTTGCAGAAAGTCCTATCGTTTGCCGTGCAAATGAAATCTAGTTATTCTTATTCTTCTTATTCTTTTTTTCTTCCTCTTGTATTTGTGTTAATTTCGATGTGTTGCCAATGGCCCAGAACAATGAAAATTTTATGGCATATATTTCAAACCATGAGCTTTTGAATGCAATGAATTTCATATTCATATGACGTCATATAACATCAGATTTGACGAAAGGTGAAACAGTTTGTACGCGGTCTACAGCCATTATTTCTGGGCCGATTTTCATCAAAATTTCACAGAATGTATATTTTATGCCCTAGTTGTGCCTTCCGGTGTCTGTTTTTCAAAATTCGAAATGGCAATGGCTCTATGGCGAATCCAAGATTCGAACCATTGACGTCAAATTTAAAATGCGTATAAAATCGCTTACAAATGAGCTAGAAAGATGATATTTGGACAGAATATAAGTCTCAAGAGTTACTTTACATTCTCTGAAGATGAACGTCATATGACGTCATATGACGTCATGAGGTGAAAGGTAATTTCTAATATTTACGTGTTAATTTTTATATGTTGTACAAGTCTGAGCACCTTGAAAATTTAATAGCATATGCTTCAGATAGAACTGTTTGCATTTCAATAATTTTCATTTTACTATGACGTGCTTTGACGTCAAACTTGACGTCGTCTAAAAATGTTTGTACGCGGTCTACAGCGTTATTTCTGGGCCGATTTTCATCAAAATTTCACAGAATGCGTATGTTAGGCTGTAGTTGTGCCTTCCGGTGTCCGCTTTTCAAATTCGAAAATGCAATAGTTCTATGGCGAATCCAAGATTCGAAACCATTGACGTCAAATTTAAAATGCGTTTAAAATCGCTTACAAATGAGCTAGAAAGATGATATTTGGACAGAATATAAATCTCGAGGGTTACTTTATATTCTCTGAAGATGAACGTCATATGACTAATTTTTATGTGTTGTTTACGTCCGAGCCCCTTGAAAATTAATAGCATTTGCTTCAAATAGAACTGTTTCCATTTCAATAATTTTCATTTGACTATGACGTGTTTTGACGTCGTCTAAAAATGCTTGTACGCGGTCTACAGCCATTATTTCTGGGCCGATTTTCATTAATATTTCACAGAATGTGTATGTTAAAGTCTAGTTGTACATTCCGGTGTCCGTTTTTCCAAATTCGAAAATGCAAAGGTTTTATGGCGGATCCAAAATTCGAACCATTGACGTCAAATTTCAAATACGTATAAAATCGTTTCCAGATGAGTTAGAAATATAATATTATATTTGGATAGTATATAAGTCTCCAAGAGTGCTTTACATTCTATGAAGATGAACGTCACATGACGTCATAAGGTCAAAAATAATTTCTGATATATAATATATATATATATATATATAATATAATATTATATTTGGATAGTATATAAGTCTCCAAGAGTGCTTTACATTCTATGAAGATGAACGTCACATGACGTCATAAGGTCAAAAATAATTTCTGATATATACGCGTTAATTTAAATTGGTTGTTTACTTCCCAGGACCATGGAAATCTAATGGTATGTACATCAATCCGTGTGCTTTAGAATGCAATGTAATTCGTATTAATGTGACGTTATATCACGTAAGATTTGACGTCAGGACAAAAAGGTTTTACGCGGTGTACAGCCATTATCTTTGGACCGATTTTCATCAAAATTTCACAGAATGTATATGTAACGCTCTATATGTGTATCCCGGGTCCCTTTTTACAAATTCGAAAAAGCAATGATTCTATGGCGAATCCAAGTTTCGAACCATTAACGTCAAATTTCAAATACATATAAAATCGCTTCCAGATGATTTAGAAAGTTGATATTTGGACTGAATATTAGTCTTTGAGACTTATTCATATTCTGTGAGGATTTACGTCATTTGATGTCATAAGGTCAAAAAGAATGTTAATATATCTACGCGTTAATTTCTATATGTTGCAAAGTTGTAAGGAGCATGAAAAAATTACTTCATATATTCAAAATACTTAATATTTCATTTCATTGATTTTCTTATGCTATGACGTCACATGACATCAAACTTGACGCTGTCTACACAAGCTTTTATGCGGTCTTCGGCAATTATTACAGGATGAAATTCGAATTGTAAGCATTTTAAATAAATTTGATTTGTAACATAGATTATAAAAATAATCCAAGTTAAATAAATCGATATAAAAAAATGATTTTCAGTTACTTTTGCCATATTCTCCAAGGTTAAACGGTTATATTTTCAAAGTTTATTTAAGTTATGGCCATACAAAAGCAAGTTAAAGGCTGGAATTTCATATCTTTTTACTTTTTTAGCTTTTAAGTGTTTAACAAATGTAGCAGAAAGTCCTATCATTCGTATCAACGAATGAAATCTAGTTATTCTTCTTCTTATTCTTTTTTCTTCCTCTTATATTTGTGTTAATTTCGAGGTGTTGCCATTGACTCAGAACAATGAAAATTTTATGGCATATATTTCAAACCATGAGCTTTCGGATGCAATGAATTTTATATTCATATGACGTCATATAAAGTCGGATTTGACGTCACGTGAAAAAGTTTGTACGCGGTCTACAGCCATTATTTCTGGACCGATTTTCAACAAATTTTCACAGAATGTGTTTGTTAGGCTCTGTTGTGCATCCCTGTGTCCGTTTTTCAAAATTCGAAAAGTCCATGGTTCTATAGCGAATCCAAGATTCGAACCAAGGTCGTAAAGTTTTAAATGCTTATAAAATCTGTTTTATTTAAGATAGAAAATTGATATTTAGTCAGTATATAGGTCTCTAGAAGTTTTAAACATTTTGTCAAAATAATTGTCATATGACGTCATGTGACGTCATTATATGATAATGTATTTCTAATATTAACAAGAATATTTCTATATGTTGAAATTGTCGAAGGGAAAAAATTTAAAGACAAATGCTTCAAACGCTGAAATTTTGATTTCTATGAAATTCATATGCCTATGACGTCATATGACGTCACACTTGAAATATGCAACAAAAGTTTGTACGCGGTCTACAGCGATTGTTTATGAACCGATTTTCATCAAATTTTCACAGAATGTGTATATTAAGTTCTTGTTGTGCATCCCTGTGTCCCTTTTTCAAAATTCGAAAAGTCCATGGTTCTATAGCGAATTCAATATTCGAACCAAGGTCGTAAATATTTAAATGCTTATAAAATCGGTCCTATTTGAGATAGAAAAGTGATATTTGGTCAGCATATAGGTCTCTGGGAGTCTTAAACATTTTGTGAAAATGAACGTCATATGACGTCACGTGACGTCATTATATGATAATGTATTTCTAATATTAACAAGAGTATTTCTATATGTTGAAATTGCCGAAGGGCAGTAAAAATTCAAAGACAAATGATTCAGACGATGAAATTTCGATTTCAATGATTTTCAGAAGCCTATGACGTCATATGACGTCACATTTGAAATTGACTTCGAAAGTTTTACACGGTCCAGAGCCATTATTAATGGGCCGATTTTTTATCAAATTTTCACAGAATGTGTATATTACATTCTTATTGTGTATACGGTGTCCGTTTTTCAAAATTCGAAAAGTCCAAGCATCTATGGCGGATCCAAGATTCGAACCAAGGACGTCAATTTTTAAATGCTTATAAAAACTGTCCTATTTGAGAAAGAAAGTTGAAATTTTGTCGGTTAGTAGGTCTCTGGGTGTCTAACAATTATGTGAAAATAAACGTCATATGACGTCACGTAACGTCATTTTTTATTATTATTATTCTTTTCTTCTTCCTAACTAAACGCTTATTTTAATATGTTGCAATAGTACTGGGACGATGAAATTTTTATGGGTTATTAGTCACGTGAGGAAATTTTGATTTCAATGATTATCAGCAGCCTATGACGTCACATGACGTCACAGCTAAAAATAGTGAAAAATGGTGTTCGCGCTCTACAGCCGTCATTTATGGTCGGATTGTCTTCAAATTTTCACAGATGGTACATCTTGAAACTAGGTGTGCATATCCTGTCAGCTAACCGAAATTCCGAAAGACCGAAGTTCTGTGGCTGAAATAAGATTCGAACATAGGACCGAAAATTTCATTATAGGATTAAAGAGCTTCAGGATGAGATAGAAAGTTGAAACTTACACAGTGTGCAGTTCTTTAGAATTTCTACATATATTTTGAGTCATGACGTCATATGACGTTATGTGACGTCATAAGCATACTTCTTAATTTTTATTTTAGGGCAATGATTTCGACGCCAGTTGTTCAGAATAATGAATATTTCAGAGTTATGACAGTAAAGTATGCGCTTTTGAACAAAAGCATCTTTAGCACCCTATGACGTCATATGACGTCAGAGCTAAAAATAGTGAAAAATGGTGTTCACGCTCTACAGCCGCCATTTATGGTCGGATTTTCTTCAAATTTTCACAGATGGTACATCTTGAAACTAAGGTGTGCATATCCTGTAAGCTAACTGAAATTCCGAAAGACCGAAGTTCTGTGGCTGAAATAAGATTCGAACATAGGACCAAAAATTTCATTTTAGGATTAAAGAGCTTCAGGATGAGATAGAAAGTTGAAACTTACACAGTTTGCAGTTCTGCAGAATTTCTTAATATAGTTTGAGTCGTGACGTCAAATGTCGTCATGTGACGTCATTAGCATACTTCTTAATTTTCATTTTAGGGCAATGATTTCGACATGATGCCAGTTGTTCAGAATAATGAAGATTTTAGAGTTATGACAGTAAAGTATGCGCTTTTGAACAAAAGCATCTTCAGCACCCTATGACGTCATGTGACGTCAGAGCTAAAAATATTGAACAATGGTGTTCGCGCTCTACTGCCGCCATTTATGGTCGGATTTTCTTCAAATTTTCACAGATGGTACACCTTGAAACTAAAGTGTACATATTCTGCCAGCTTACCGAAATTCCGAAAAACCGAAGTTCTGCACGGCTGAAGTAATATTCGAACATAGGACCAAAATTTTCATTTTAGGATTGAAGAGCTTCAGGATGAGATAGAAAGTTGAAACTTACACAGTTTGCAGTTTTGCAGAATTTCTACATATATTTTGAGTCTGACGTCATATGACGTCATGTGACGTCATAAGCATACTTCTTAATTTTCATTTTAGGGAAAATGATTTTGACATGATGCCAGTTGTTCAGAATAATGAAAATTTCAGAGTTACGAGAGTAAAGTATGCGCTTTTGAACAAAAGAATTTTCAGCACCTATGAGTTCATGTGACGTCAAGCTAAAAGAAGTCCATACGAAAAAAAAAAGTAAAAGGTAGAGAATATAATATATATTCTTTCTAACGGAATTAATCTTAATATTTTTCTTTTTTAGCAGAAAGCCCTATCTTTCGTACAACGAATGAAATCTGTTATTTTTATTATTATTATTTTTAAATTTCACCTTTTGAGGTTCAAATTAAAACGGGTTTGCCAATAGCCACGCATGAAATTTTAACAGTGATCAGAGTGCTTTGCCCCTTTTTGAATGCACTAATTTTCATCTTCATATGACCTGTGACGTCACAGCTAAAAATAGTGAAAAAGGTGTTCGCTTCTACAGCAGTCATTTATGATCAATTTTCTTAAAAATTTTCACAGGGGGTACATCTTAAAAATAAGGTGTGCAATCCGCAGCAAACCCAAAATTTCCCAAAAGACCAAAATTTCTGTGGCGAAATAAGATTCGAAAAAGGGACCAAAACTTTCTTTTTACGTTTAAAAGAGCTTCAGGATGAGAAAAATTGAAACTTACACAGTTTGCAGTTCTGCAGTATTTTACAAAATTTGATCGTGCCCCATATAAACGTCATTGACGTCATCCATACTTCAAAATTTTTATTTTGGAAGATTTCGACATGATCCAGTTGTTCAAAAATGAAAATTTAAAAGTTAGACATAAAGTATGCCTTTTGAACAAAATTTTTTTCAGCCCATTGACGTCTGTACGTCAAGTTAAAATAAAAAAAAAAGGGTTTTTTCACGCTCTATATCCCCATTATGTCGGATTTTTTTAAAATTTTTCAAAAGAGGGACATTTTGAAACTAAGGGTGCATACCCTATCAGCTAACCGAAATTCCAAAGACCGAAATTCTGTGGTTTAAAATAATATTCGAACTTGGACCGAAATTTTCTTTTAAAGGGAAAAGAGCTTCAAATGAAATAGAAAGTTGAAACTTACTCATTTTTGCAATTCTTCATAATTTCTTGATAAATTTGAGTTGTAAACGTCAAATGTCCATGGCGCATAAGCATACTTCTTAATTTTCATATTGGGCAATGATTTCGACATGATCAGTTGTTCAGAAAAATAAAAATTTCAGATTTGACAGTTAAATATTCCTTTTGAACAAAAGCTCTTCAGCCCCCTATGACGTCATGTGACTCACAGCAAAAAATAGGAAAAATGGTGTTTGCGCTCTACAGCCGCCATTTAGGTCGGTTTTTCCTCAAATTTTCACAGATGGTACACTTGAAAGTAAGGTGTGAATATTTTGTCAGCAAACCCTTAAAATTCCAAAAAAACCAGGTATTGGGCGAAGCAAAATTCGAACATAGACTTTTAAAATTTAAATTTTGGGAATATAATGTAAATTTGTTCAGCATAAATAAAATACTACCAAGGTGGCCTTACTGAAACTTCTACCCCCTCTTTTGCATTAAAAAGCTTGCAAAAAGCCCCTATCTTTCGTTTTCACGAATGCACATTATTATTATTATCATTTTTCTTTTCTTTTTCCTAACTAAACGCTTTTTTTATATGTTGCAAGGGACCTAGGATGATAAAATTTTTAAAGGGTTTTTAGCAGGGATAAAATTTTGATTTCAATTTTTTCATTCCCTATGACGCACATGAGTCACAGCTAAAAAAATGAAAAATGGTGTTCGCGCCTACACCGTTTTTTTAGGTCGGATTTTCTTAAAATTTTTCACAGATTGTACATCTTGAATAAAAGGGTGTGCATACCGCACTAACCGAAATTAGAAAGCCCGAAGTTCTGGGGCTGAAATAAGTTTCGAACATGGGCTCGGGACGTCGAGCAAAATAGTGAAAAATGGGGGTTCACCCTACAGCCCCCATTTATGGTCATTTTCAAAAATTTGCACAGATTGTACAACGAAACTAAAGTGTCATACCGTCAGCAAACCCAAAATTTCCCGAAATACCGAATTTCTTGGCTGAAATAAGATCGAACATAGGCCCAAAAATTTCATTTTTATTAAAGCTTCAGGAAAAAAAGAAATTAAACTACACTTTTTGCATTTTCTGCAAAATTCTTAACATTTTTTGAGTCGTTTACGTCAACTGTCGTCTGTGACGCAAAAGCATACTTTCTATTTTTTTTTTTTTGGGCAATTTTTTCGAATATCCCAGTTGTTCAAATAATAAAATTTAGAGTTATGACATTTAAAAGTATCGCTTTGAAAAAAAAGCTTTTCAGCACCTAGATCAGGGACGCACGCAAAAATAGGAAAAATGGTTTTCGCGCTCTACACCTCATTTAGGGCGGATTTCTTAAAATTTTTCAAAATTTGACATTTTGAAACAAGGTGTGCAATCCGTCAGCAAACCCAAATTTCCCAAAAGATCGAATTTCTGTTGCTGAAATAAGATCGAAAAAGGGACCAAAAATTTCATTTAGGATTAAAGAACTTCAGGATGAGTAGAAATTGAAACTTCACAGTTTGCATTTCGGCAGCATTTCTACAAATTTTTTGAATCGTGACGTCAAGGACCATAAGCATACAACTTAAATTTTTAAATTTTTGGGGCAATGTTTTCAAATTTGACCCAGTTTTTCAGAAAAAGAAAATTCGATTTATTGCAGAAAGTATGCCTTTTGAGCAACAGCTTTTTTCCACCTATGAGCCCCCTTTACTCAGAACAAAAAAAGGAAAAAATGGTATTCGGTCTCCCGCCCCATTTATGATCGATTTTCTTAAAATTTTTAAAAATGGTACTTTTGATAATTTTTTTGTCAGCAAACCCTTTAAAACCCCAAAAAACCCCGAAGTATTGTGGCTGGATAAGATTCGAACATAGGACCTTTAAAACTAGATATCAATTTGCAGTCAGTCCGACGTCATTACATCATGTTACGTCACGGGAAAAAATATTTAGTTCTTATCATTTGCACTAATTTTGGGAAATATAATGTCGTTGTTCCATGAACATAAAATATTTCCAGGGGTAGCCATTACATAAACTTCTTCCTGTTTTTTGCATAAACACAGCTTGCAGAAAGCCCTATCATTCGTTTTCACGAAGACATTATTATTCTTATTACTTTTTTTTTCCTCTTTTTTTGTTTTAATTTCGGGTGTTGCCTTAAAATCAGAACAAAAAAAATTTTATGGCTATTTTTTAAACTGTTCGTTCGGATCAATGAATTTCATATTCAATGAGGTCATATAATGTCAGATTCGACTCAGGTGAAAAATTTTGTCCCGGGGTCACGCCATTATTTTCGGACGATTTCATAAAAATTTCACAAAAGGGTATATTAGCCTCTAGATCCCCCTTTCGGGCCCCGGTTTTCCAAGTTCTAAAAGGCAAAGGGTTTTAGGGCGAATCCAATATTCGAACTAATACGTCAAATTTAAAATGCTATAAAATCGCTTTCAATAAAGAAAGCTGTTTTTTGGACAAAAAAATAAGTCCTACGTTTTTTTTGTTCTGAGAAGAAAAATGTCACATACCCCATTGACTCAAAAGGGTGAAAAGAAATTTTCTATTTGTTAGTGTTAAATTCTACATTTAAAACGTACAGCAAAATAAAATTTTTTAATACCTTGTTTCACATTTAACTTTTGCGTTCAATGATTTTCATTTGCTTGGGGACGTGTTTTGACGCAATCTTGACGCGTCGAAAATTTTTTGTTCGGGGTCTACACCCATTACTTCTGGACCGATTTTTAAAAATTACACAAATGTGTTTTTTGGGCTCTAGTTTCATCCCGGCCCGTTTTTCCATTCGAAAAGGCAAAGATTTTATGGCAAACCCCAAGATTCGACCCTTTGACGTTTAACTTTCAAAAAAAGATAAAACCCTTTCCCTGATGAGTTAGAAAGCTGATATTGCACAGATTATAATTCTCCAATGTCTTTTCATTCTGAAAATGAACGTCATTTGACGTCATATACGTCAAAGATAAAAAAAAAATTCTTAGATAATGCCTAAATTTATTATTTTATAAAGTTTCCGGGACCTGGAAATGTAATTGCATAGCGTAAAACCCATGTTTTTGGATTGCTTTAATTTTTTATCCGCGACTTATATTACGTCAGATTTGACGTCGGGACAGAAAGATTTACGGGGTCACACCCATTATTTTTTTGACCATTTTCACCCAAATTTCACAAAAAGTGATTTTTTAGTTTTAGTTGTGCATCTCGGGGTGTTTGTCAATTAAAAAAGTCAAAGGTTAAATGGCAAACCCAAGATTAAAAAAATTTTACGTCCTGTTTAATACGCAAAACACGCTTCCAATGAAATTAAATTTGATATTTAAACTGAAAATTAACCCTTTTTGATTTCTTTTTTTTCCCTTTTGGGCAGAACTCATTTGACGTCATTGACGTCATAATAAAAAAAATTTTCTAAATCACGCGTTTATTTTCATATTTAAAAAGCCAGGGATAAAAATTTTAATGGCGAAATTTTCAGATATGAAATTTCTTTTCATTATTGTTTTATCCATACTCAAATGTGTTGTCTACAAAAGATTTTCGCGCTACAGACTTTATTTTTGGACCTTTTTTTTCATTTTCACAGAATGGGGAATTTTGTTATAATTTTGCACCCGGGTTTTGTCTTTCCCAAATTTTAAAGGCAAAGGTTATTGGGAAATCCCAAAATTTTGAACCATTGACGTTAAATTTTAAATACGCATAACATCGCTTCCGATGAGTTGAAAGCTGAAATTTGATGAATATAAGTCTCTGCTATGTTTTACCCTTTTAAGAAGATGAGCGTCATAACGCATGGCGTTTTAGTCTAAAAACCTTTTTTCATTTTTTTTTCGAAGGTGCACATTAGATCTATGGCATAATGCTACTTTCATTTTTCCAAAAAAAGCAACGGTCAAAGGGTTTTCAAATCGAATCTTTTTTCGGCCTTAAACATCTCTAAAGCAATAAATATTTTATATTGACACTAGCATATAATTTTTAAGTGCATTTAAAGACCCTTTTTGCTTTTAAAGATCGCGGCTGAATCATGCATTTTGGCTGAAATAGAAAATTCATTTAGCCTCAATGCTTTTAAAAGTTTAATCCAAAAAATTTTGATTTTCGAAAAAAGAATAAAATTTGTTGGCAATGTTGGGCGTTCTTTTTTGCTTTTAAATTTAACGATTTACCCAAAAACATGGAGTAATGCAAACAAAATTCGTTTTAGCTTTTTTTAAGAAGACCCAAAATATTGCAATCCATTTTATAGATTTTTTAAAAATAGTAACTGAAATATAATCAGCTTGTAAGAAAATGATGGGGAAAATAAGAAATTTTTATTATTAATTTTTTCCATGCAATATGAGCTCTACGTTAGACAAATTTTTGCAGAAAGTCTATCATTCGATCAACGAAGAAATCAGTTTTGGGGTTTTTGCCCAAGCAGAAAAACCAGGGTTTGTTATGTTTTTTTTTTATTAATTTACTTTTTTTTTCCTTTTTAGGCAAAATAAAAAGTTTCCGAGAGTAGCAGCATAAATTTTAAAAAGTTGGACATGACTTTGGCGCTTTTGATCGTCATATAAATTTTTTTTTCATGTGACGCACATGACGCAGGGCTGAAAAAAAGCTACAAAACTTGACGGGGGCTTACACCGTCAGTCTGACCGATTTTTCTTTATTTTTTTACAGAATTATAATCAGTTCTTTTTGTCGGATTATATACATTTTTTCAAATTTGAGAAGATCAAGGTTATGGCTGAACCAAGTTCGAACTTTGGGGTCAGAAAAAGATTGAAATATTACGAAGCCCAGACAACTAGAAACATAAATTTGAACAGTATGTGTCCTATTTTTCTTTGTCGGAAAATAGTTTTATGGTAAAAGAGTATGAGGTTTTTAAAATTTTGTTCCCAAAAAATGTTTTTTTAATATTTTTTTTATTATAAAAAAAATTTTTTCGAAACCCAGCGAAATTTTAGGTTTGAAATGTTTAACAAATGTTTTTTGAAGAGGGGTTGAATCATTGAGTTATTCAGAAAAACAAAAAGCTAAAAAATGACGGGGTTTTGTTACATAATTTGGATATTCGAAAATGGTAATGTGGGGTCAAAAACTAGTCATCATCAAACTTATCTAAACTTTGAACATTTACGGCCCATTTTTTGGCCCCAAATTCTTAAATTTTGATCAGATGTTTGTCTACATGATTTTTGCATGATTTTATGATTTTTAAAAATTGGGTCTCGTGGATAAAAAAATAGGTCACCGGGTCGAATCAAAAAAAACCCTTGTGAATTTTTTTAAGGCCACAGTTTCAGCCAATTTTCAATAGATTTGGTCAGGATTTTGTCTAATTGAATATTGGGATGAGTTTGAAAATTGCACAGAGTCAAAAACTGGGTCCCAGTCAAATCTTAGAAAAATTTTGGGAAACACCTAGAGGCCACATTTTTGCCAAGTCCTCATTAACTTGATATGAATGATGACTGCATAAATTTCCCCATTGAGTGCAAATTCAGGTAGGATCAATAGGGGTCACTTGTAAAATTTTAGAAAAAAAATTTATATGCCATTTTTTTTGTCTTTTATGCTTACACAGCCATCTTACTCAGGTGGCGACACAGGGCCATCTTGGCCCCCTTTTTTAAAATTGGACATAAAATTCATTTAAACCGCACTTTTGCATTAGTCCGATCACTTGATTGCTTTTTTTTAAGAAACTAGTAATTCTTAGCTCACCTGAGCACTGAGCTCAAAATACTATAAGAATCGATGAATTCCATTGTCCGTCCGTCCGTCCGTCGTCCCAATTTTTTGTTTGCCTCTAGCCTTCATTTCTGATCAAACATCTCAAACTTTGTGATAATGTTTATTACCATAAAAACCGAAAATTTAGATTATGGTTAATCGGGTTATAAGGTCATGAGTTAGCTGCTTTTAAAAATTTAAAAAAAGCCAATTTTTTTGTTTTTTTTGCACCCTACATCTTTATTTCTTAAGAAACATCTTCAAAATCATACAATTTTAATCATATTCTTTTGGATAAGTCGTTATTTCTGATATCTGTCAAATTAGGTCAGGAGTTATGTCCTTTTTTATATAGGGAAAAAGAAATATTTCACTTTTTTTCACTCTAGCTCTTCATTTTTGAAATAATCATCTTCAATCTTTAAACAATGTTTTTAGCCATATTCTTTCTGCCAGTTCGATAATAAAGCTAATCTGCCAATTAGGTCAGGAGTTACGCCCCTTTTCTGTTTAAATTTGTGTTTTTAAGCCCTAATTTTTCATTCAAGTTTGACTTCTAATTTCGATAACGGCTCTTTAGTTCGTGGGAAATTTTAAAAATCGATGGATGATTCTTCATACAACATGCTATAAATTTCTAACTTTACGGGAAAGAAACTTTTTCTAAGTGAAGGGCTTTTGGGCCACTTGGCCCTCTTGTTAAAAAGTCATAAAGAACAAAATTTTTCATGATCAATGCGGTTCTAATCTATGCAGATCTTAAGTCATATATTAATTTTTAAGTTATTTGTCGAATGGTAGTAGTTGACTAATATCTTTTTGCCGATTTTTTGTCTTTTTGTGGGAGGAATAACTTTTATATCGCAAAAACAGATAGGTTTAAACATAAAGTAATACATTTTGAATTCAAAGACCTTTCTAACGGGACCTTGGTTTTTAAAAACGGGCATCAATAAGGAAGTTGCATGAAAGTAAGAATTTCTGAAAAAAAAAATTCCTTGTGCTTCTGCATGATCCAACAATTTTTCTAAATTTTATTTCTGTTACTTTTAAAGGGAAAATGTGAAACATAATTTATTTTAATGCCTGTGCCCCCCCCTGAACAAGAAAATTTAATGAAGTATGAGAAATGAATATTTCGTAGAAAAAATCTTTAACCTTTTTAGCATTTAAGAGGACTAGTGATACTTCATTCCCTTGCAAACACGAAGATTGGTATATTGTAGTTATCCCCTTTAAAACGGTTTTGGAATAATTAGCATTATGAAATTAAACGAAAACAAAATCACATATTCCCTTTTTAATGCAAAGACTTTAAATTTAAATTTTTATATGACATCACAGATTTCCTCGCTATTTTTAGTTTCACTCTAACCCGCAATTCGGGACGGGGTTTTTCTTCAATTTTGGAGATGGTGTATTTTAGAAAACAAATAAGTAGATCAGGTTTGACATCGTTTGCAGTGCAGAAACCCCTTTTTTTGTCCAGAAAAAAAGAATCTAGTTATTATTTTTTTTCACTTTTTTCTTCCTTTTTAGGTTCAAATTAAAACAGGTTTCCCATGACTAGCACATGAAATTTTTTAGTATGCACATGACTTTTTGGGGCTTTTTTATCGTCATATTTTTTTCTTCAAGTGACGTCACAGACGTCGGGCTGAAAAAAGCTACAAAATCTTTGTACGCGCTCTACAGCCGTCATGGATTGGACCGATTTACTTGATTTTTCACAGAATGTATATATTATGTTCTTGTTGTGCAGGATTATATACGTTTTGCAATATTTGAAAAGATCGGGGATCTATGGCTGAACCAAGTTCGAACTTTGGACCAGAAAATGAATTGAAGTATTACGAAGCACTCAGTTAAGCAAGAAACATGAAATTTGGACAGAATATGTTCCTATAGATTTTTTTCTGTTCTGAGAAGATTGATGTCGTTTTGACGTAAAATGACGTCATGAGCGTTATCATTTTTTTTATCCAAAATAACTGTTTTTTAGCACTGGAAGGCAAAGTTTTTGACCGATTTGCATAAAATTTTTCACTGAAGGTGCAACATAGCCTCTTATTGTCATCAGTCACTTCCCCGTTTCCGGAAAATAGCTAAGGTCAAGGTCACATTCCAATTATCGGTTTTTCTTCGGCCTTAAATATCTCAAAAACGAAAATATTTTTATCGAGACACTATGCGTAAAATTTGTAGTGCTTTGAAAGATCTTCAGATGATATATAGTTTTTGAAGATCGGCGTCGAATCTGTTGAGTCATTGCAGAAAAACAAAAGTGTTGCCACCCTAAGCGCATTTTACTACTTATATCTGGATAATTATTGATTTTTGTTAATAAGTATGAATATAATTTGTAGATAAATGCCGGCCGTTCTTTTGGTGTTTAAATTTTAAAGATTGGCCTAATATTCATTAATTATAGGGAAAAACAAACGATATGAACTATTTATCCCCGATTTTTGCCGTATGCTCAAGGTTTAAACGCCCGTTTTCTTCAAAGTGTTTAAAGATACATACAATTAGAACAGGGGGAAATTGTGGGAAATGAAAAAACTTTTTTTAACGGTACCCAGCTTTTTAAAATTGGACTTAATATAAGGAAGTTACATGAAAACTAATAATGCAGTAAAACCGTTCTTTCATGCACTCCGCAGTAAGTCCCGATCACTTGATTCCTTTTTTTCGAAGAAACTAATGATTTTTAAAAAAAACATACATTTTTTTATTATTTTTTTTTGCATGATGTAATGTGGTTCTAATGATATGCAGATTTTAATGATCGGACCATAAATTATAAAGTTATTGTCGAAAGGGAATAATAGACATGAACATCTTTTTTCCGACTTTTGCCGTTTTCCCTTTAAAAATAACTTTCTATATCTCAAAACCCGTAATAGAAAAGTTGAAACATAAACACGTGAAATGTTGGAAATTTAAAGGCCTTTCTAATGGTACCTACGTTTTAAAATTGGAAACCCGGGCATCCTATAAGGAAGTAAAGATAAGAAATAAGAAGTCATTTAAACCGTTCTTTCATGCATTTCTGCAGTTTGTCCCCATCATTTGATTGTTTTTTTTCTAAGAAACTATTAATTTTTGAAAATAACATACAGAACAGTATTATTAGCGTGATGCAATGCGGTTCTAATGGTAAAGCAGATTTTAATGATCGGACTATTAATTATTAAGTTATTTGTCGAAGGCAATAAAAGACATGAACATCGTTTGCCGAGTTTTTGCCGTTTCTTTGAAAAATAACTTTCTATATCTCAGAACACGTAACAGAAAAGTTGAAACATGAAACAAGTGAAATGTTTGGAAATATAAAGGCCTTTCTTTTTTAAAATTGGACATCATATAAGGAAGTTAGATGAGAAATAAAAAATAATTTATACCATTCTTTCATGCACTTCTGCAATTATCCTAATCACTTGATTGCTTTTTTTAAGAAACAATTAATTCTAAGCTCACCTGAGCACATGTGCTCAAGATGAGCTATAAGAATCGATGAATGTCCATTGTTTCCCTCCGTCTGTTTCCCTCAATCCGCCGTCGTCGTCGTCCACAATTAGTTTTGTTTGCACTCTAGCATCTTCCCCTTTCTTAAGTATCAACTTCAAACTTTATAACAATATTTTATTACCATAAAATCTTGGTCAAGTTCGATCATTGCTGATATCGGCCTATTAGGTCAGGAGTTATGCCCCTTTTAATATTGAAAAAAGCTAGATTTCACATTGTCATTGTCACTTTGCACTCTAACATCTTCATTTCTTAAACAATCATCTTAAAACTTTATGACAAGTTTATTATTATCCTCTCACGGCCAACTTTGATTATGGCTGATATTAACTTCTTAGGTCAGGAGTTATGCCCCTTTTAATATTAAAATATGCCAATTTTCCCCTTTTTTTGCACTCTAGCATCTTCATTTCTTAAGCAATCATCTTCAAACTTGATGACAATGTTTATTACCATAAAATCTCGGACAATTTCGATTATGGCTGATATCGGACAATAAGGTCATGAGTTATGCTCCTTTAAATATTAAAAAATGCCAATTTTTAGTTTGTTTGCACTGTAGCATCTTCATTTCTTAAGAATCATCTTCAAACTCTAGACAATGTTTATAGCCATATTCTTTTGGCCCAAATTCGATATGGCTGAAAATATGTCAATTAGGGCAGGAGTTATCCCCTTTTTGATATATAAAAATGTAATATTTCACTTTATTTGCATTCTACATCTTCATTTCTGAAATAATCATCTTCAATCTTTAGAACATTGTATATAGCCATATTCTTTTTGCAAGTTCGATAATGGCTGATCTGCCAATTAGGTCAGGAGTTATGCCCCTTTTGATGTTTAAATTTGTGTTTTTAAGCCATATTTTTTTAGTCAAGTTTGACTTCAAATTTCGACAACAGGGTCTCTTTATTCTGGAATTATAAATAATCCGATGGATTATGTCTTTAGTACAACTATGCTATAATTTAGTATTTTGTACAGGTAATGAAGGCAGTTTTTCTCAGGTGAGAGTCTATAGGGCCACCTTGGCCCTCTTGTTGAAAATATCATAAAGAACAATATTTTTATCATGATGCAGTGCGGTTCTAATGCTATGCAGATCTTAATAATCTGTCCATTAATTATTTAGTTATTTGTCGAATGGTAGTAGTTGACATGAATATCTTTTTGCCGATTTTTGCCTTTTGGGGGGGAGAATAACTTTATATATCGCAAAAACAGATAGGTTTAAACCTAAAGTAAGTACATGTTTGAATTCAGAAGACCTTTCTAACCCTACTGGGTTTTTAAAATCGGACATCAAAGTTGCATGAAAGTAAAAGTTTCTGGAAAAAAAAAGAAAAAAAAATCCTTGTGCTTCTGCAGTTGATCCCAGTTGATATTTCGTAGAAAAGGAATCTTGTATACCTTTTTAGCATGTTAAGAGGACTAGTGATACTTCATTCCCTTGCAGAACACGAAGATTGAATATTATTGTAGTTATCTTAAAGATGGTTCTGGAAAAAATAGCATTATGAAATTATAACTGAAAATAAAATCACATATTCCCTTTTGAATGCAATGACTTTAAAATTTAAATTATGTTATATGACATCACAGATTTCCTCTGCTATTCATTTATGTTTGCACTCTACAGCTGTCAATTCGGGGTGGATTTTCTTCAAATTTTAAAGATGGTGTATTTCAGAAAATAAAATAAGTATGATCAGGTTTGACATGGTTTGAAGTGCAGAAAGCCCTTTCTTTTGTCCAGAACAAAAGAAGTCTAGTTTATTTATTATTTCAGCTCTTTACAGTGGTGATATTATATTTACAGGGATTCAGAATTTCGAAAGCTCGCACGATCATCTTTTGATAAAGTTTTTTTTTAATGTTGAGGTTAGGTGAAGTAAAGTGTATTAAATCGACATATCTTCAATCATGATCATTGTTGATATGGCTAATAAGATTATTATGTCGCTGAAATAATTGGTTTGCATGCTGCTATTGTTAAGTAAATTGAGTTTTGTTTGGAGTGCTATATTGCAGAATAATATACGGTTTTGAGATTGGATGCACAGTAATTTAATAATATAGATTTGTTCCATTCTTGCATGTTTAATAGACTGCGAAGTTTTAAAAGTGATATAAATGTTACGGTATAATTATTTTATTACGGTTTACTTCAGGATTCCTTTGATGTCATATTAAAATATACGTTATATTTAACCGAAAATTTGTGTGTAAACAACGCGCGCCACAAGCCTTCTCCAGGTGTTCAAATAATAATGTAGGCAGTGACAATGTTAGAGGCTTACCGCTTTGCCCAGGCCGTGAGAAGGGTGTAGTTCTGGTTCTGATTGGGGATCCGCGGAAACTCCCTCGCGATTTTTTTTCTTATTTAAAGCTCTGATATAGTGCACTCTTGTGAGTTTTTAGAGGCTGTGTGTCTACATTTATGTATGGTCGGGGAATTTTTATAGGGGCCGCGCGCCGGTACCACTTCCCCCCTTGCATCCGTCTGTTCTTTTGTGTTTATAATGCATATTTTATTATTATGTTAGAATTGTAATTTAATTTTTGAATGTCCGATGGATCCTTGGTATTTATTTTGATATCGAGGTATTTCATATCTTTCACACACAAAGGAAACTGTCTGCTTACGGCTTGAATTATTTCATGGTTTTATTTTCTATCTCACTGACTTCTCCGCAGTAATTAACACAAAATTAAAAAAGTATGAATCATGTCTGTAAAACACAGTTGATATTAAATCACAGTAAATATAGTACCTAATTTTAACATATACTTATTTCGTTATTGGTTTTAAGAAAACCGAAATTCGTTTCTAATTTCATATATTTTACAAACAAAGTTTATATATTGACTGATTTTAACCTATGTTTTTAATGATGAAATGAATAAAATATGAAGTAAAGAATCGCTTATTATTGCATCATATACGTCCATTACCGAATTAAAAATCGAAAGAAAAATCACAACGTTGTGATATTCAAAACAAAATCCATGGGTAAATGTTTAGTCGATGTAGCATTATATCAACTCATTACTTTTATTATTTGTGTCAATGATAATAATAATTTACTGATTTCCTGATTGTATAGATATTATAACATGGCGGAAAACGCGAAGTGGAATCATCTTCTTTTTTTTTTTTAGCGTTGATGTTCATTTCGAGAAAATTCTATTAGGATCACTGACAAATAAAACAAAACAAAAACATATATTAAGCAAGTTGTTTAAATTCAAAATAAAAGTGTTAATATGCTAAAAACGATACACAGAGCAACGCGTAATTGCTTGAAAAGGAATTATAATGAGCATATAATGCATTATTTTGCGGAGAACAGCATTATACGCGTTTAAAAAGGGCATTATACCGCGAAATATTGGCATTATGCATAACAGAGTAGGGGGGGGGGGGGGGGGGGGGATAACGTGAACTTGAAACTTCTAATTAGGCGAAACAAAACAGTTATATGGCAAATGGTCAAAAAAATTGAAATGACACAAAGGTTGTGTGTTGGGGGGGGGGGGGGGGGGGGGGGCGTGGCAGAAACGCAACGATGAAACTTATAAGTTTAAGTAGACTTTCCTTTATGTAAGATTTCTGTCTTTGATTCGCGCTATTAAAAGGGTTGTTCCGATTTGTCTGTATACAGGCAAAATGCAATATGCCTCCAGTTTATAAAAAGTTTATAAAAGGTTTAAGAACGCCTTTATTTTGCATTATTACGAATTCATCAAATCCAGGGTAAAGCTGTTTACAAAAAAAGAAAAAAAAAGCTACGTGTTTTAGTTGGTCATATTTAGTTTTAAAACTTCCATGGCGCGATACCAAACATTGTTTAAGCTAAAGGCATTGTTCTCATCACTCCCGTCTGCCAACGAGTTACGGGAACGGCTTTCTAGACCCGGAAGTACTGGAATTTCTTCACTATACGATTGGTCTCGGCGAATATCTAAATAAAGAACGTTTTGTACAAGTCAGAGTCCCTATTGCCCTGTTCCTCCTAATGCTGGATAGATTTCAATGTTCAGAACAATGAAGATATCAAGTCCTGGTTAAGATAAATACACAGACGGTTGATTTATAAATCTTCAGTGCACTTTGTCTTAAGTTAACTAGCAAGGAAACGTCATTTTCATCAGTGTAATGACAAAGCATCGGTATTCGAATATTTTAATATTTGATTGATTAAAAGTGTTTGATTGACTGATTGATTGATTGACTGATTTGTTGGTTTGCTGACCAAGAAAGTGAATGAAATGTTATGTTGTGATTCATCGCATACAAGTTATGTTAACTATTAGCTCCTTGAGGAAAAATAATTCTGTAAGTAACTGACAACTTTCCAACTAAAATTAAATGAGGAGACTGGTTCTCTAGCCACATATACATCCATTACGCTGATCATCATTTTCATCGCAACAATCATCAACATCATCATCATCATCGTCATCATCATCATCATCATCATCAAAACAACATAATATTTACCACCACTATCATTATCATCATAACAATTATAATTTTCATCAATATTATCATTTTGATAACAAGTACATTTATTGATAAATATCTAAACTTCATGTAAGCCTCCGTATTTCAAGATGTATTATTATTATTAATTATTTAACATTACATAAACAAAATAAAGCACAGGTCAGTACAAAGTCACACACAGTAACGGTTACTCATATCGGCAGACAGATTCATTCTGACAGAGCAGTATACTTATATCTTAATTAGATCTGACACGGCACATGTCATTGGTATAAACAGAATAACATTACCTTGTATCATTATTAAATTTGGAAGCGACTCCCCTTTTGTAAATTGTTTTATTATCATTACCTTTTGTATTATTACCCAATGAAACAATGGGAATCGGTCTATTTAACATTCTGTATGTACAAAAAATATGCATTGGTTCGTTGATAATAGAAGATGCATTGTAATATAGATGATTATTTATCGTTTAATACCTCCTGATAGTGCATATACCAAATCAATATTGATTGTTTACGCAAAATAACGGTTATGGTTTTAATTGATTGATCTACAATTAATTGTGGACAATAACCAAGTGTTTAAATGATTTCTATTCTAGTATTTTTAATGCATACTGTATGAAAAACAAACATTATCTCTCTAACTCTCTCTTTCTCTCTAAATAAATGAAAAAAAATGTGTTTTTCTTTCTTTCATTCTTTTTTTCTTCTATCAGTTTTTTTTTTTTTTTTTTTGGTTATCATTTCTGTCGTTCGGTTGCACTCTATTTTTCTCTCTCTCTCTCTCATTTTCTCTCTCAACATTGTGTTTCAGTTTCATCTATCTTAGTATATCATATAAATTGTAGGTTAAATAATCAGCCGGAATATGATGATGAGTTTAAAACAAATCACTAATATAATTAAAAATATGGGAGAATATTTTCTTAAACCTTACATGCTTATAGAAAATGTTCGTGGAAAAAGTAGGGGTCCGAATTCTACTTTTTGATGTATCTGCCCCTAAAAGGGGATTTGTCTTCGCTAGTTTTTTTAAAAATTTTAAAAATCATTCTTGTCTGTATAATAAATAAAATATTCTGCGTTTGACTTCAACCTTTTTGTATTGTATTATCCGCTAGGCGACTTGTTTTGGCACGTAGACCCCCCTGCAGGTGTAATTGATTATGCGCATTCAGCTTTGGGAAATCGACAGATACCATCTAATTTTTTTGTAAAAAACGATAACTATGAAGTTATTGTATTTAACGTTCCGGTGTTTTGCTTTTAACAATCATTATATTAGGATGGTACACGTCGTCGGTTTTTCCCCCGGGGTTTTCCAAATTAAAGAAAAAGAGGTTTTTGGTGGGATATTTCTGCCAGCCACTTATCCACTTAGCAATGTTGATTTTTTTTTGAAAAATTGTCACATATTCAGTTAGTATCTGGCAAGAGCAAATTTTCAAGTTATCCCTTAAAGGGATCTTAAAAGGAAAAACTGCAGAGTTTTAATTCCCCGAGGGGGAATATTTGTCATTGCCCTTCAAAAACACAAATACTGGGCCCCAACCCAGAAAACCCCCCGGGGGATAGGGAAAGGTGTTAATTTTGGGAAAAAATTATTTACGAAAATCGATGTAGCTAAAATAAATTTTAAACTT
>CM037785.1:45426638-45476638 GCA_021229015.1 Solen grandis | reverse complement strand
ATTTATACATTACAAGGATATAAGAAAAGAGATTAAATGCATAGAATGGAAATTCTTTTCACAGCAACAACAAACTACAAGAGGAGTAGCAGTGTTGAAGGGCCAACAGCAGCCTGTGTTTTCTCATGCCCTTAAGCAGTTAGCAGCCCAGAAAACAGAACCTTCCCACCAGATTGTGACACAAAACCCCCCTGCCGCCCGAATCATCACAGCTGTAAGTACAGGGGTGGCGAAATCTCATTTTATATTACTTGTCCACGGACAACCAAACTTAAAATTTCACTTGTCCGTAGCAAAACACTACTTGTCCGTACTTTTTTGAAAAACTATTGGTATAAAATAAGGAAATAATTCACATTTTATTACTATTCTTAATATATTAATTTAGACATGTAAAAAAAACAACATTATATTAACTGCCTTAACACTGAAACTTGAAACATTTTTTACTGACTGATTTAACAATCAAACTGTTTAACACATCAGAATTGTTTTATGCATCTGTTATTGCCGTCAAATTCGACATTTCGCTGAGCCCTGATCATTGACTCTTAAGCCATGGGAAGTCTTTAAGGCATGATTCTTAAAATGATCTTTAACGCTTTGTTTTATCGTATTTTTAATCTTAGTCTTTTATTGTTTTCTTGGGGGTTTGATCGGGATATTCTTCCCCTTTTTTTGATTGGGACATTTTTTTAAAAGGAATCAATCCATTTGACAAGGAACTTAATGAATATTGACTGTGCGTTAAAGTGCTTACTTTGACCTTTAATTTTCATATTTTAACATTTTTGAAACGAAACCAGTCAAAACACGGAATGGTTTAATATGCGTATCATCTTGTAAAATGCCGAAAATAAACTGTATTTGACAGACACACGTTAGGGATATCTTTACAGTTGAAATGCTGCAGTTTAGAGTTTTGAATTTAAATTTTTGCTACAGTTTTGGATTTTTGGTTGTCCACGGACAAAGTCAACAGTAAAAAATTTACTTGTCCGTGCCGGGCAAATGTACGACTCGGACAATGGATTTCGCCATCTCTGAAGTACAGAGAGTGTTCCTACCCTGGGGGATCTTACTTGGATCAACCTCATTTTTGGGGGGAATTCATGAAGATATTGGTAAACATTTCCAGATGGATGAATTTTAATTTTCCAAAAGGATCTGTCCGATAGGAAATAAAGAATCTCCTTGTTTGCTCTGCAAAGTCTATGTGGCAAAGAAAAATCATTTGTTTTATATATCACTTTAAGTTCAGTAATTTGATGTTCATTAAGCCATAGATTTTGAGTGATTATTCATGAAATAAATTGTTAAATTTGAAGACTTCGTTATTTTATGGTGGTTTACAAGGATAAATGAAGAACCTTAATGGTAATATTTTTGTTACAGCCCTCCACAGTCACTCCTCAGTCTCCTCTTTCAATTCTGCAGAGGTCTGGACCTTCCACTTCTGTTATCAAAATTCCAGCCAATGCATCCAGCACTTCCCTCCAGCATCTACCTCAGGTTCTCCAACAGCAGGCGGGGAAAATCCCTAATGGGACTGGCACGCCAAGCACGGCAGGTGGAACGGCTGCAACCCCTGCCAGAACCAAAATTATTACAGTGAAACGTGTCGGTGCAAATGGAAATGTTACACAAAGTTGTTCATTTGCAGTAGATGGGGGACTAAGCTCTGGGTTGACTGGTCCACAGAAAATAATTGTTCGAAATGCAAGTAATGGGGCGACGCAAGTGCTTCAGACTGGACCCCAGAATCCCCTGCAGACACAACAAATTGTGACACCAACCATGACAGGAGCAATTACTGTGCCATCCAGCATGCTTCTGGCCAGTACAAATTCTCCATCTGTACAGGCCGTTGGGAGTAAAATCATCACAACAGCTGCTGGCTTGAACTCATTTGAAAGTCAGTTTAAAAAATTTACACAGTCATATTCCATGCCTAACTCTCCAAATACAGTAAATGTTTCCATACCACAAAATGGTGGATCTACGTCCGACATGCAGACGGTTATTCACCAGGCACAGCCACACATGATACAAATTAATAGACCAGTGTCCAGTCCTGGGAATATTGTGATAAACACTAAATCCTTGCCCAAATCGCAAAGCAGTCTGGGTGTTACAAATAGAACCGTTCTACAGCCTAGCACTGTATCGGCCAGGTTAGTTTCTGCTCAAAGTCCAAGTCCAAATATCCGTGTGATACAAAGACCATTCCAATCTTCTAGTCCAGGTGCAAATCAAATTCTGAAACACAGTCATTCGGTACCAGTGGATCTGAATTCTTACCCGAACATATCAAGCATACCACATCATGTGATCAGCCGAGACACCAGCTCCCCACCCACTGTCCAAATACTGGGTCAGTCGGGAAGCAAACTTGTGCTAAATGAGAATATGTCCAATGGATTAAGCAGTATAGACTCCTCCTCATTAATGTCACCCTTGTCAGCCATGCAGAAAAGTGTTCAGAATTTCCCAGTGGCGGTGACAAAAGCTTCACAGAAAGATGTGATGAGAATGTGGTCCAATCAAGACATCAAATTGAGGAATATAACTCAGAATGTGGTCAGTATTCAGTTAGTTTGTGCATGCGAGTGGAATTTTAAACTCCTGACATTAATTTGAAAGTAATCACTGCTTATGTTAAAAGACAAATACTGTTCAGCCTTCATTTTATTGCAACATTGAATCCATCTGCAATTTCTAAGCCACTGTGAATTAATTCAGTTTAAACAATTTTATGTTTTAGTGTTGACTTTTTTTGTGTGTGTGTCACCTGCTATAAGCAGAGGTGACACATAGGGGTCACTTTTCCGTCATCTGTCTGCCTGTCCGTTACACTTTTTCTTCACCCTTGTCCATCACATTTTTCCATCATGCTTCAGCAGGTGACACGTGTTCCAAAGAACACTCTTGTTTTTTTTTATATACACTGGATTATATGTTTATTTAAGTATGTCCAAGACTTATATGATATATCTTAGCATCATATGCTCTTATTGACCTACACAAAGATACGCTGTTTTAAAAGGGTAAGAGACAAAAAAGTTTATTTTCATGTTTTCAGTTGAACCAGCCCAACTCGAGGGCACCACAGATTTCAAACCTTGTGGAAGAAGAGGAAGATGGAGAGGAGGTGGAAGGTCTTGGACAGGCCGAGACTTACTCCGACTACATGCCACCCAAGTGTAGGTCTTGTGCATAGCTGTAGAATGTAGAGGGGTGGGGAAGGGGCATAGAGATATGCCCTTGTTCATCCATCCTTCCGTCCATTACAAAATCTTGTGGCACTTACATGTCCAAATTAGAGAACTTTTCTGGAATATTCACTGTGCACCTTGGGCTTTCTTTTCGCAAAACTTTAAAGTGGCATTTCGTTTCAAATGGACTTTTTTTTTCTAGCTAAGCCCCATTCTTGAATCATACTTGCATGTATAATGGATTGATTTATTGGTAGATGCCATAGAGTTAAACTGGTACATATATGTTTTACCGGTAATCTATGTTATTCCAAAGTTGGGGGGAATGTGTGATAACTCTTATCTAACTAACAGTTAATTTTGAAATTATATGATGATGAGTAATAACAAACATTGCAGTGAAACTTGGAGTGAAACATCCTGATCCTGTGGTAGAGACCAGCTCCATGTCCAGTATAGAGCCACCTGACATCAATTACAGACTCTCCATCCCAGACAGCACCATTGACTTTGGAGAGTTGTCAGCTCTCCAGTTGGAGTCCGTGACCTACGCATCCCAGCGACACGATATTTTATTGCCGAGTGGAGAGAGAGCAGGGTTCCTCATAGGAGATGGAGCAGGTGTTGGTAAAGGTCGTACATTGGCCGGAATTATCTTTGAAAATTACATTCTGGGACGGAAGAGAGCTTTATGGTAAGTTTATTTATTATATACATTACAGACCAATTATTATACTCCCAGATACAAAGTATATGGGGGTGCTATACTGGAGTTATGTCTGTCGGTCGGTCCAGCTGTAGACGAGATTTGTCCTCCCTATTTCTCGGCTACCTTTGGTCTGATTTTGATGAAACTACACAAGACCAATAAGTACCAAGCCTAGTTGCGCGTATTGTTGGCATGTCATGATTAGCATGATTTTGAATGAGTTATGGCCCTTATATTTCTCAAGTCTGTCTGACATGGTAACAGAAATTGTGACAAAGCTGTATCTGGGGGTATTCATCATCTTCAATGATAAGTCTTGTTATGTACTCCATTTTAACACATATGCCATGTTTATTATCTTGTAGTTTAAACCTGAAAACTGTATAGGGCATGGTTGTTATAAAGTAAAAGATATATTTATAATTCAACATAATATAATAGGGTGTCTGGGTGTGTTCCCACATGTAGCATTGTAGAATTTGTATGGTTCATCATCATCTTTAATTTTAGGCTAAATCAGAGCTTTCCATGACTCCTTTCATTAGAACCCCCTAATATTTCAAATTTTATCTCTTTATCTGAATAAGGGCAGTTTCCCCCCTGTTAACAAAGGGAATCCCTGTTGAATTAGAAACCATTTTGAAATATGTTAGTATACGAAATATATTGATTCTTAATTGTTTTGCACAGGTTGAGTGTTTCAAACGACCTTAAGGTAGATGCGGAGAGAGATCTGCGAGATATTGGTGCTACTAAAATAGATGTTCATGCCTTAAACAAGGTAAAGGCTTAATACCCTAAGTACTGAAGTCTCTTTTATCAATGATCAGAATATGATGATTACTAAGTAAAATGTTGCATTGCATTATTTTGTCACTGGCTTGATTTCTTTCTTTCCTGGTAACTTAAGCTGCAGTAATGACAGTTCCGATAGTAATATACTATATAGTATGATAAGTTAAATGCATTAATCTTTCAAATTGAAATCAATGTAATAATATGGCCCTTTTTCTTTGCCAACCTGAACGAATAGATTTTAGATGTAATCCTTTACTTCATGCAGGCTTTTTTTATATCTTATCAAACAAAGCAGAATCAAATAAGACAGCTGTTTAATCAAGGTTTCCTGTTTTGTTCATACTTCATTGTAGCTTAGATTCTATATACAGTCTGCATAGCAAAGAAAATCCATTGTTTCATATACCATATAATTTTTAGTAAATTAATATTCTTCAAACCATGTCTATGAATATTCATGAGGTGAACGGTTAAATGAGCATTAACAGTCACCTGTTTAAAGGAGCCACCTTCCAGATTCTCTAAGTGGAATTCTATCCTTTTACTTTTTTATTGCACCTTTTAGCAAAGCAACTTTCTTTAGATTAGCTGCTTCTTACTGTACATCACTTTTGATTAATTATAAAAATGTTTTTTAAAATGTCCTTTCAAACTATGAGCTGATTGAAAGTTTTATGTATATCACTTCAGTTCAAGTATGCAAAAATCTCTGGGAAGGAGAATGGTTGTGTGAAGAAAGGAGTGATATTTGCCACCTACTCCTCCTTGATTGGAGAGAGTCACTCAGGTGGGAAGTACAAGACCAGGTTCAAACAGCTCATCAAATGGTTCGGCAAGGAGTTTGATGGTGTGGTATCCTATACTGTGAGAGAAATATGATGATATTTGGGCCTATTTCCCCCTTATTTTAAGAGGCTGTTCAGAAGTGAAATTTATTGAAATTTTGTTGTTTTCAAAAGTAAATGCTTTTATTGACTTAAATCAAAATAATCGTGTTTTGGTGTGAAGTATGAGGGATGTTCACTTGATGAGAACAACAGTAATGGTTTTGGTTTGTTATTGACACGGCATCAGTATGGAATAGGTTTTTTGCCAATGGAGCCGCATAATCAAAAAAAGGGAGCAACCACTGTTATTATTGTTACAAATTAAAAACGTGTAATATGTTAAAAAAAAAATTAATGAATCAATTACTTGCATTAACTGATGGAAAAAATAACAATATTCAAAATATGCAAGTCTTCTATCGTTATTAAAAAGAAACTGGACACATTATGTGTATCTGATGACTTCTTGAACTCGTAGGCAACGGGTTTTAAAACTTGGTTAACGGACCTTGCAAGGCAAAGTGATTCATTAAAGCTTGGAAAAAAAATGGAGATGTTTTGAGATCTTAAAATATGCAGATTTTAGATACAAACCATCAACTTGAAAAATTAATGAAACAGCAGTTTAAAAATAAGTATTACAGCATAATGTAGAAAGTGTAAAAACACACAAGCACTATACATATGGCCATAGCGAACATGTCTTATTTATGGCTCCAGGCTCAATCTGCAGTCCCAGTATATAAAGTATTTGAAATGGGTAAATTTAACTGAACATTACATAGCTTATGTTTTGAAGTAAATATATATATTTTATATATATCATCACAAAAAGAATGCCATACTCTACGTCATGCTACGTTATCAAGGGATGTAATAACTATCGGGAGGAATGTTAATTGATACCGGGACCTCTACCTAAATCTCTTACCAAATAAAAACTTATCTGTGCTGTATTGTTTCGTCGCCATTGTCCTTCTTGTTGCTGTTGATGATTTTTAACATTGATATTGCTGCCTTAGTAGCTTACTGTCTAGAAATTTCATGCATCTTGCAGACCCCTACCTATTCCATTAAATATATAATAAAGGAATTACCTTTTGTAAAATGCATCTTCATTGATCTGTAGATGAGTTAATTTATGGCATCTCAAATCATCATCACAAAATGTGTGTACTATAATTAAAGTATTTTCTGTATGTTTTTGTTCTATATTTCAGAATAATTTGATAAGTTTTTTTTGTTTTGTTTTTTTAACCTTTGCTATATGGTTTTGCTGTATTTAAGTCGTGCTTCAAAAACATGCGCGGCGTCTTTGATGCCTTTGCATCAAAGTTAGTCTTGTAACTTGAAATGGGATTGTAAACATAACCATATGAGAGTCCTTAAAACTCAACTTTATTTTTTATTTTAAAATATTATTCAAACAGAAATGGCACATAATGGCTTCAAATTAATACAGGACTGGCTATGAAACTGTTGCCTTATTCCTTCTTTTTCAACTTTGATATATATGCACATTTAACAATTTATATTATCAGAATTCATAGAGTGAACAAATACAATGATGGATTTTTTCAACATTTATCTACAATCATAGCTTTTGGTTTTACAGTTTAGAGATAGTGAAAACAAAACATCTACACAGTAGGCTTTTATCTGGGTTTATATTGTTTTATAGAATGTAAAATATACTAAATATCTCAAGATTCCTTGACATGCATGTTAAGATTGTATTTGATGAGTGTCACAAGGCCAAAAACCTGTGTCCAACGGGATCAAGTAAGCCCACCAAAACCGGACAGACGGTACTGGAGCTTCAGAAGCGACTCCCAAAGGCCAGAGTTGTGTACGCTAGTGCCACAGGAGCATCCGAGCCTAAAAATATGGCCTACATGACTAGGCTTGGTCTCTGGGGATCAGGGACCGCCTTCCCGGAGTTTAATGACTTCATGCAAGCTGTAGAGAAAAGGTAGCTGTCTATCTTCAGTCAATTATGGTAGAGTTAAAAAAATATGTTTAATATGCAATTCAATTTCACAGGTACATATATTCATAGATTGATATTAAAGATTAAAGAAGACATGAGGTCAACAAAGTGAACATTTATCTAGGGATTGATATTCATGGATAAAATGATCCAATAACTTTAATAGGAAAACAGTTTGATGGATTTAAATCAATTTCAGTGATAGCTTTAGTTGGGAAAATAGAAATCATTTTGTTATATTTTCACTCATAACTTTTCTGATCCTAGGGGTGTTGGTGCTATGGAACTGGTTGCCATGGATATGAAGCTACGTGGGATGTATATTGCTAGGCAGCTCAGCTTCAAAGGAGTCTCATTTAAGATAGAGGAAATCCCCATCGACAAGGAGTTTGTCAAGATGTACAATGAGGCAGTCCAACTGGTGAGATCATCCATTTTCTATGTATAGATTTTATATCTAGAGTAATTCTTATATCTGATAAGCTCTATCTATATACAGAATAATTCCTTTGTTGTGTAATTACTTGTTGTAGTATATCTCCTTGGTTTGTTTATCAAGAAAAGTAGTTCCTTGTTTAAACTCAAATGATACACTAAGTGCAGATGGTGTCTGTGTTAGCCCTTTTTCCTGCTTTGATTTTAACATCAGGCATTTTTTTTTAATCACGGCAAAAAAGGAAATTTCAAGTTTGATATTTAGTCAATTCAGTAAGGAGAAAAAAAATGATCAAATTATTTTATAATTTGATATATATTAAAGTGATCTCTAGGATTTTCATTAATATTCTGAACATCAAGATAGTGTAGTGTATTTGTGCATGAATACTGCGGTGCTTAAATAGGTCCATAGAAACCTAGGGGGATGCCAGAATACTTGTAATGTTACCTTAGTTTCAGTGAGAAGATATCCAAATATTCCTAGAGCATACGTCAAATAGATGTCATTATATACAAAAATTAACCGATTTTAAGTGGAAAGATTATCAGATCCTTTATAAATTATCTTGAGTATGTGTTTTAATGTGAAGAGTAAATAAAGTTATTGAAAATCGAGCATGTATGTTAACCAGAAAATACAATAAATATTCACAAATATGTATATTGACCTGAAGAGTAAATACAACAACTTCTCAATGTTTTAGTGGGTGGATGCCCGCGAGATGTTCCAAGAGGCTGCTGACCTAGTGGACGCAGAGCATCGTATGAAGAAGAGCATGTGGGGACAGTTTTGGTCGGCCCACCAGCGTTTTTTCAAGTACTTGTGTATATCCGCCAAGGTTCCATACTGTGTGAGAGTGGCAAGGGAGTCTCTGAGAGATGGAAAGGTAGGCAGAGCTGATACGTGGCTGGTTTTGTGGGGATTGTATGGCTTTGGGTGCGTAAATGTTTGAAATCTTATGTTTTAGGATTTTTATCTCCTACCGGGCCCTAAAAGGCAATTATAATGGCAAACCTTTTTTTTTTTTTTTTTGAATAAAAATAAGCTCAAAGAGCTTTTTTAAGACATGGATATTTACCCTTAATTTTTTAATTATTTAATTGGATTTTTTTTTTTTTTTTTTTTTTACAAATTTGAAGTGGGTATTCTGTATATTTTGTGTACAACTTTAAGCATTTTAATTGTATTTTAAAAAAATTTTTTTTTATTTTTTTTAATTAATTTATAAATACTCAAATACCCTGTTTATTCTTATGGATCCCAGTACACTTAGAGGAGTGTTTATATGAAGTTGAAAGATTTGAAATAAACCCAGAGTAGGCAGCACTGAATTTGGTATTGTACAACTTCATACAATGGAGAAAACAAACATATTATTGCAGCAAGAAAGAATATACCAAAATTGAATGAAAACTAGGCAGCAGACTGTAAATGTGACATGTTTTCTGTTGCACAGTGTGTGGTGATAGGTCTGCAGTCCACGGGGAGAGGCACGAACACTGGAACAGCTGGAAGAGATGGGCGGGGAACTCAACGACTTTGTGTCCACGGCAAAGTGAGTCCATCTGTATAGAGAAGTCACTGGAACATTTGATTGTATAAAACCTTAAACCCCAAAGTGTGTTCAGGATATTTACGTAAATTGTGCATTGACTTCGATAGATTTTAAGAAGATAAACAAATTTATTTAGATATCTGTGAAGAACAAGATAAAATTTGTAAATTACTATTTCCATTATTTTTTTCTACTAATTTTGAATACTGGAGTGAGGCACTATCTTGTCTATATTTTACTATAATTGAGTGTCTCTTGTTTTCTTTCAGAGGTGTGATACAAACTTTGGTGGAGAAACACTTCCCTGCACCAGACAGGCGAAAGTTTTTAGACATCTTTGGACTTGGCAACTCCAGCTACAATGAAAACAGCAATTCTTCAACAGCCAATAGCAGTAATAAACGTAAAAAAGGTAAAACTTCAGACCTTGTAAAGCACTTAATAGTAAAAATTGTTATTTGACTTCCAGCTTTTTCATTCAGGAAATCTATATTCAGTCTTCAGCTTGTGTATCAAGCCTTTGTCGGCCAGACAAAGGGAAAAGCAAAATGATCTTAAGATTTTATTTCTACATTTTTGTGTCACCTGCTGTAAGCAGAACTGACACATAGGGATCACTTTTGATCCTTTTTCGTCTATCTGTCACACTTTTTCCATCACGCTTCAGCAGGTGACACATGTGTTCCAGAGAACATTTTTGTTCAGTGAAATTCTTTGTGTTGAAGGAAGATGCAGTAATATATATGATTAACCTGGGAAATCTGATTACAATGATGAACTAATGATTTGAATTAACTTTGGATATGATAATTTCTTTAGGTTGATATAGATAATTAATATTGTATTGCGATACCTTACAGATCAGGTGGGTGGTCCGTCAACAAAGAAGTCCAAGGGAGATGGGTCCGATTCAGATTCTTCATCTGACAGCGATGAGAGCGAGTTTGACTTTGGTCTCAGCGACACCTCAGATGATAAGGATGACTCGGACAGTGACAATGATAATTTCAATCCGTTTGGTGGTGGGTCTGATAGTGATGATGGTAAGTTGTGTACCAGGTAGTGAAGTTGTTGTTGTAAAAAAAGGACTGACAAAAGGAACTGAGAAATAGATTTTACACACACACAAACAAATGTGTTTCCAAGTGAATCCTTGATATATACAGACACAGATGGTCAATATCAACAGTATTTTGTATCAGTGATTATCCTGAGAACCCAGTGTTGCCTGGGTATTGATCTCTGTCAGGGAACAGACTGAGGAGTACTTCTCAATAAAAGTCAGAAACAAAATTGTGGCTCTTAACTGTGGTTCAATCTTCAGTGACCTGACAGTATTTATTCACCACTGTAGCTTAGGAACTGTCATGACCATTTAGAAATTGTGTACAGTTCCAGGTCAGAATATTTCATACTGGAAACGTTTTTGAATTTATCTTCTATCAGCTATTGAATTTCTGGTCTGTATCGTTTTCGTATAGATCCTTGGTTGAAAAAGAAGTCCAGACAAAAGACAAAGGTGAAGGAGAAAAAGAAGAAGAAGAAAAAGAAGGTAAATGAAGATGAAGAGTTTGATAAGGCCATCGCCAAGGCAGGCTTGTTCAGGGACACACCTACCGTGAATGGAGGACCAGGACAGAATAACAGTGAGTTTTTTATATGTGTCAATAATATGCATAGAACCTAGCTGGTTTGTTTGTTGACTTTATATACTTTCCTGTGTGTAATCATCAATAATGACATAATGTCTCTGATTCTTGCCTTATTTTTTCACATAAATACTCTTTCTTTCATTCATTCTTTTTAAATGCTTGATTGTAAGTTTTCTTTGTGTTTGTGTGTGTGTTACATTTAGCTTGCTTGAATTTTCTAAACAATCCTTTTTGAATTTATTTCACATTTAATAATACCAGTATATTATAAGTATCTTTCCACTTTTCTGTTTGATACTGACATACGTTGATACATTAATACAGATTACACAGAGCCAAATATGCCTTTGTGCTCTGTCTGTTTAAATAAATGTATTGCATTCTTGCACACAATCCATTGTTGATTAAAGGATTTCCTCTCCAATCTTCTTCAGATGGTGTGGCAATAGACAAGGCATTCCAGATGAAGAGAGAGTTATTGGATAGGATAGAGTTACTTGGTGGTCGTCTCCCTGCCAACACTCTGGATCAGCTTATTGATGACATGGGTGGGCCAGATAATGTTGCTGAGGTAACAGAGGAGTTAATAGAATCTCTCTTGTATTTTTATGCCCCCTAGTCAATAGATAGGGGGGCATATTGTTTTTGGTCTGTCTGTTTTGTTTGTCTGTCTGTCTGTTTTCTACAAAACTTTAACCTTGACTATAACCCGGAAGTCCTCCCACCTCCAAATTTCAAAGGTGCATGCACATTGATGAGCTTTACCTGCCAGGTGACCTTGACCTTCAAAATTTAATGATCTTGACCAACAAGGTCTAAGGCCCCTCCCATCAGGGGCATGGCATTTATTCGAACATAGTTCTTGTTTAAATATGATTTTTTTTATAGGGAAAACTATATTGATATATTATTACTAATGTGTAACTACAATGTGCTCTTCGTCAAATTGACCCATCCCTTGAAATCAAGATCTTAGTATATTTAACACAGTTTTGACATGACCTTTGGTAACATAAGTTTCAACTGAATTATAAAGCCCCATCATGGTTTTAAAACTACATTTCAGATGACTGGCAGAAAGGGCCGTGTTGTCTGTACTGACGAGGGAATCAGTTATGAGTCTCGCAGTGAAAACGATGTGCCACTAGAAATTCTTAATCTCACTGAAAAACAGAGATTTATGGATGGAGAGAAGGTAAGAAAAGAAAAGTATATGCACTAGATGAAACATTATAATAAAAAAAAAACCAAAAACAATGATTTGGTATCTTAGACCTTACTTCCATACAATATCCTTACAACCTGTTTATTTATATAATTTTTTAAGCTAAATATAAATAACATTGTTTGGTCCACCCAATTTTGTTGCGATATGTGACAATTTGTATAGTGCTGAGTGATTGCAAATTGATTCATGTTTACATCCAAGTTTTTTTGATGTATATATCCCATTTGCTCCAGTTCCCTCCATCATCAAGAAAAGATTTTTTAAAGAAATACTGCTTTCTGTGAAATTTCATTCAGTAAATAAACTTTCAGCTTTAACTTAATGCAGTTGTAGCTCAATTTTTAGTGGTGTTTATAAGAACTCCAATGCCTTTTCTAAGATTGAAAATCAAAACTGACCTTATCCAGTAAACAGAAGAAACGTATCCATTTCCACTGATAAGCTCATTTGGCATTGTTGCAGGATGTTGCCATAATATCGGAGGCTGCCAGCTCAGGTATATCCCTACAGGCAGACAGACGAGCAATCAACCAGAAGCGAAGGGTTCACATCACCCTAGAACTGCCCTGGAGTGCAGACCGAGCCATACAGCAGTTTGGTACAGTTCATTATACTATTTACACAGTCCTGTCCTGTGGAGTAATTACACCTGAATAACAGCAAACCTCTGAACAAAGGGTCAGTGGCTGGATTTCCAGCACTGAATTTACAGGAAATCTAACTTTTAAATAAAAAACATCCCCATTTCTCTGACCTGTTCTTTGTTTAATGTTTTTTACTGTAATATGTAGAAACTCTTAGAATATATATCGACTGATATATGAGTTTCTGTCAACGTAAAATACATACTTTTTGTGTAATTTGATCTAAACTGCATATTTCATGATCATTTTTGTTGATAATGATTCCTACCTATACTTGGATATCAAAGCTAGACTTGAATCTCAAGCCATAACGCACTATATGTGACCAATCTCATGTACCTTATAAACTCATGTATTTGAAATGGGAGGTATATTTGCCATACAGGGGTGTAAAATTTTCTTTTAGGTCACTCTTCCTGTAGGACGAGTAGGTGAAAAATCTTAATCGTCCTTAAACAAAGTTAGCTTGTCCTAAAATGATTTTAATTTTTGCTTCCCGTAAAGTTGTAAAGCTTTGGATATTTTGCGGGAACACCGCAAAACAATTTTTCTTTTTTTTTCGTCAACCACGGAAAGCCAGAAAACCAATGATCTGGGGCTTTTCTTGTGCGTTTCAGTTTATCGTAAGCGCTTTGGTACTTACTATGTTTTAACTCTCGCTTTTTAGCTCACCTGAGCACGTGTGCTCAGGATGATCTTTTAGGATCGATGAATGTCCGTCCGTCCGTCGTCCGTCGTCCACAATTTGTTCGTTTGCACTCTAGCATCTTCATTTTATGAGCAATTATCTTCAAACTTTAGAACAATGTTTATAACCATAAAATCACGGCCAAGTTCGATTATGGCTGATATCGGAACATTAGGTCAGGAGTTATGCCCCTTTTAAAATTCAAAAAAGCCAGATTTCACATTGTTTGCACTCTAGCATCTTCATTTCATGAGCAATTATCTTCAAACTTTATAACAATGTTTATAACCATAAAATCACGGCCAAGTTCGATTATGGCTGATATCGGACATTAGGTCAGGAGTTATGCCCCTTTTAAAATTCAAAAAAGCCAGATTTCACATTGTTTGCACTCTAGCATCTTCATTTCATGAGCAATTATCTTCAAACTTGGTTCCCCTTTTAAAAATTAAAAAAGCCAGATTTCACATTGTTTGCACTCTAGCATCTTCATTTCATGAGCAATTATCTTCAAACTTTATAACAATGTTTATAACCATAAAATCTCGGCCAAGTTCGATTATGGCTGATATCATACCATTAGGTCAGGAGTTATGCCTAAAAGTTAAAGAGTTAAAATTCAAAAAAGCCAGATTTCACATTGTTTGCACTCTAGCATCTTCATTTGATTTTTTTGGCCCAATCTTTATGAAACTTAGTCAGATTGTTTGTTTCCATAATATCTTGGACAAGTTTGAAATTGGGTCATGTGGGGTCAAAAAGTAGGTCACGAGGTCAAATCATAGAAAAACCTTGTTAACACTAAAGAGGCCACATTTTTGGCCAAATCTTTATGAAACTTGGTCAGTATGTTTGTCTCCATAAAATCTTGGACAAGTTCGAATTTGGGTCATGTGGGGTCAAAAAGTAGGTCACGAGGTCAAATCTTAGAAAAACCTTGATAACACTCTAGAGGCCACATTTTTGGCCCAGTCTTTATGAAACTTGGTCAGTATGTATGTTTCCATAAAATCTTGAACAAGTTCGAAAGTGGGTTATGTGGGTAGGTCAAAAAGTAGGTCAGTATGAAAAATCCAACATATGTTGCTCATTTATAATCAGGTGAGCGATTCAGGGCCATCATGGCCCTCTTGTTTGTATTTTCGTCGTCTCTACCGCCAAGAAGCGTCTTCATTGACAATTGTTCCGACATTTTGAACATATTTGCTGTCCCTGACTGTGCCGCAGTCCTGGACTGTGCCGCAAACAAACAAAAAACGTATTGAAAAAACACCGTAGAATATTGTGAACCAGTCTACGCTAGACCTTACAGATCTTTCTAAAAAAATGAGAGTCGCTATGGTGATATTTTGTCAAAATTAGCTCCCCTGATCAAGTAAAGCGTTTTATGGTCTTGATTAACCATTGTAACAATATGAAACTCATTCTTTACTGAAACATTTCTTTCTTAGCCGCGAAAAAATAACTCTTCCAGTCCGACAAGTATTCAGGGAAATTATGCTCGTCCGACCCTGAAATTCACTCGTAAATACGAGCGGACGAGTGGATCTTTACAGCCCTGCCATAGATTGAGATGAATTATATCTCCCCCCATATTTATATGGGGGAGACATTGTTTTTGTCCGTCTGTCTGTCACACTTTTTGTCCAGAGCATTACTCAGAAAGTATCAAAGCTACCAACTTGAAACTTCACAGGTGGATAGAACTCATTGAGGAAAAGTGGCATGCCCAAGAACTGTTATTATGTGCATAATATTTTTTGAGTTACTGCACTTCATTAAAATCAGAATTATTTTTTGTCTGGAACATAACTAAAAAATTATAAAAGCTATATTTCACAGGTAGATAGACCTCATGATGGAAAAGTGGCATGCACAAGAACCATTACTTTGCGCATCATATTTTTGGAGTTATTGCCCTTTGTTAAATTCCATACTTATTTTTTGTCAGAGCATTTCTTACGCACTATAAGACATATAACCTTGAAACCAAATAGATGGATAGATCACATAGAAAAGTGCAGTGCTTAAGAACCATAACTCTGCATATAATATTTTTGGAGTTACTGCATTTTGTTTAATTTTATACTTTTTTCTTTTTAGCTCACCTCAGCACAACGTGCTCAAGGTGAGCTTTTGTGATCGCCCTCCGTCCGTCGTCGTGTGTCGTGCGTCGTGTGTCGTCAACAATTTGCTTTAAACGACATCTCCTCTGAAACCGCTGGACAGAATTTAATGAAACTTGGCAGGAATGTTCCTTGGGTGAGGCTCTACAAAAGTTGCTAAAATAAAGTTGATCCATGAAGAACTCTGGTTGCCATGGCAACAAAAAGAAAAATAATTTGAAAACTTTAAAAATCATCTCCTTCAAAACTACTTGCCAGATTTCAAAATAATTTGGAACAGATGTTCCTTGGGTCAACCTCTACCAAAGTTGCTAAAATTATTCCGAGCCGTATAAAAACATGGCCGCCAGGGGCGGGGCTTATTTGCCTTATATGTATATAGAGAAACCTTTAAACAACATCTCTTCTGTAACCACTGGACAGAATTTGATTAAACTTGGCAGGAATGATCCTTGGGTCAACCTTCACAAAAGTTGCTAATATAAACTTGATCCATGTAGAACTGTGGTTGCCATGGCAACAAAAAGAAAAAAAATGAAAACTTTAAAAATCATCTTCTTCAAAACTACTGGCCAGATTTTAAAATAAATTGATACAGATGTTCCTTGGGTCAATCTCTACCAAAGTTGCTAAAATTATTCCGATCCGTAAAAAAACATGGCCGCCAGGGGCGGGGCTTATTTGCCTTATATGTATATTGGGAAAACTTTAATCAACATTTCCTCAGAAACCAATTGACAGAATTTGATTAAATTTGGCAGGAATGATCCTTGCGTCAACCTTCACAAAAGTTCCTAAAATAAACTTGATCCATATAGAACTCTGGTTGCCATGGCAACAAAAAGAAAAAAAAATGAAAACTTTAAAAATCATCTTCTTCAAAACTACAGGCCAGATTTTAAAATAAATTGGTTCAGATGTTCCTTGGGTCAACCTATTTATCTCAGGTGAGCGATTTAGGGCCTTATGGGCCTCTTGTTTTTTTGAAAGCATTACTCATGCACTATGAGACATATAACCTTGAAACTTCATAGGTGAATAGACCTCACAAAGGAGAGTAGCGCAAAAACCTTAATTCTGCAAATCATATTTTTGGAGTTCATGCCAATTGTGTAATTTCATATGCAATTAAGTTTTGTCTGGAACATAACTCATTCACTATGAAACATATAACCTTAAAACTTCATGGTGGGTAGACATTATGGACAAGAATTGCAGTACACTAGAGCACAATCCATTTTCAATATTTCTTGTTGGATTTTTTCCACTTTTATACAATTTTGTGTCCTTATGATAACTCCAGTTTGACTCATGCTATTGAAATTAAATTTTATTTATGGAAAGAAATTAATGAGAGAATGTGTCATGCACAAGGTTTATAACTCTGGCCTCAGTATTTTTGGAGTTTTCCCCTTAATTTTTAAAAAAATTAATTTCATTTCTTTCTTTCAGTTATGTTTACAAAAGGTCCATAATTCTGTACCGAGCTTTAACAATATAGTCAGCCCATAAACTTTAACTATTTGCATATGTCACTGTGTGCCTTAGTGTATGTATGTGTGTGTGTAGGGGAAGGGTGTGTGGGGGAAACATCAGTTTTCTATGAAAACAAATCTCTAATTTTAAAAATTGACTGTTGATTTACCTCAAGCTGAGATAAGGAGTGTCTCATAGCTATTTTAGCCTACTCTTTGATCCTGGTAACTTGATCTGTATGTTTTCTGATATTGACTCTGTGATGTTTAAACAAAGCTGTATCAGTGAGAAAGTAGTCTGCAGGTGACTGGAAATATCTTTCCAACTCATCAAGCTATGAACCTATCTAAAACTGTTTCATATACAATGCTTTCTTCCATCTGTATCAGGGACATTCATGGGTGTATTTCCTACTGAATACTTCTTTTAATTAATGTAGTTTTCCCCGAAATTGCTATTTATCCCAGTCTTTCCTTCCCCAAAATCAAGAAGATGATGATTCTACCTGTATCTAGCCACCCTATATTCTTTGTACGAAGACCCATTCCCCTTTAGAAAGAAAGGCCTGCTGAATCATATTCTGGAAGAGATAATATTTGTGGTATGTAGACATACAAATTTTCCCACACACAGGTCGAACACACAGATCCAACCAAGTGTCTGCACCTGAGTACATTTTCCTCATCTCAGAACTGGCTGGAGAACAGAGGTTTGCCTCCACTGTATCAAAACGTCTCGAGAGTTTGGTAAGTAGTCAGTTATCTAGGTTCTGTCTCACATTTTTGGTAGGAAAAAAAAGGTTCAAATTCTCCTTTCATATTTAATAAACTTTTACTTAGGTATATGAATGGTAGCTCTCTGGTCTTCATACTTAGTTAGACAGGGAAGATAAATAATCACATGGGTTTAGAAACGACAGCAATAAATTATGGTACCATTAGTAATTAATTTACCCCCTACCAACATCAAATTGCTGCAAATTAGTGCCCTCCGTGTGTCAGCATAGCCTCTCTAGATTTGTTATACATTTTCATGCAAAGTTCTATCCTGCTTAGATGTTGGTAACCTCACTATGTGGTTGAATTGAAATAAATTTTCCGCAATCCCCACTCAAGTAATGGCTTGCTCAAGTGCCTGAGGCAGATCAAACTCCAAGCTTTGAGAATTGATACATGTTCCATGTATTGATTAAAATACAAGTCCTAGTACTAATTAAAACCCCACACATGTACATGTATAGATTGAAACATTGATTGAAATGAGCAGGTTGATTTATTGTCCAATATTTAACACCCACATTTTTTCAGTCAGAGAGAAAATTAACAAGACTTATGCTGTATTTGATTCACTGCTAATGCAGTCAATGCGAATGTCCGTCGGTCAGTCGGACATGTCCGGTATATTTCCATTTTGACCGACGAAAGCGTCTGTTATTGTCGGACACAATGTCCGATGAAAAAATCCATACAGCACCGTTTCATTTTCGGAAAAATACTTTCACTTTCTTCGAAAAACAGTTTCATTTGCTTTTTTTAGCGATTATGTAATGATTATCGGCTGTCTGAGATGGCCAAGTAGTAACGATTGCGAATTGGTTCCCCGCAATTTATATACTAATATCTTTCGTAATGGAAACCATGCGGAAAACTCTGTCTTTATCGATCAACAATCAACAACATGGCAGACGATGCATTCACGAAAGATTTTTTTTCTTTTTATTCGCTTTCCATAATCAATTAACAAGGTCATACTCGTTTTAATTTATTATCAGGTTCAATTTTTATCATTTCAATATTCATTATCGTAAATTATTAAATCTAGATTTTGTTGTCAATGAATTTAGATATTCTGATGGTGCTATGCCGGGTCGAAAATTGCCTGCTAGTTCTAGCAACGAACCAAAGAAGAGAGCTCCTGACAATAACAGACGTTTTTAGGGATAGTTTTTTCGGCTGATTTCCTCATTATGGTCACACAACTTACAGAACTTTAGTTTTTGCATAGCATTTTATGATCTTATCTGTGCAAAAATAATTTCTTGTTGTAATGGGGTAGAGTTTATTCCTCTATATGTACTTATTTTGCAGGTCTCACATTTTTACATGTTTGTGAGTTTTGAACAGCTGATTAGGACAGTGTGTATATTAAAACAGAGACAATCTAAAAATAGCCAAAAATGAATGAATATTCATTATATTAAGTGATAAATTAATGTAATATACTTGCAATAAAGAGACTGAAATCAAGATATCAAAAAGTTCTTACTAAATACTGTTTAAAACAGGTAAAAATATGTCGCAACAAGTAAAAGTTGCTGCGACAGGTAAACATTTGTTGCGACAGGTAAAAATTTTGTGTTTACCTGTCGCAATGTCCTGTGAAGAAAGAAAAGTTTTCGCATAGTCTGCTAATGCAATTTATTTTTATATCTTTTTTTTTTTTAATTTTTCGGTAATATCAAAACCAATTTATCAGGTTTGAAGGATTTCTTTGTAAGCATGGTTACTGTATGATTTTTGACATAGTGTGTTAGGTATTCGCCAGTGTAAACTCCCATGAATTTTCTGACTCATTTATCCCTTTACCTCATAAATATTCATGTACTAATTTATGACTTGAATATTATTTCACTGAACTAAATCTTATATGGTATATGAAGCAATAGATTTTTCTATGTACAATATGAGCTACAGTATTGTTTCAGCAAACAGAGGAGACCCTGAGCTGTTAGATCTGGGTCTGCCCTGCTTGCCATTGTGTTAAAATACATCTTTATGAGGGTAAAAGGAAAGAAATTGAAATATTGGAATCTGGTATTGAAGCTTTGGATAAATTTTTTAAGTGATGGCCATTCAAATATCTTACTTATTGACCTGTTATTTGCAGGGTGCTCTCACTCACGGTGACAGAAGAGCTACAGAGTCCAGGGATCTTAGTAGATTTAACTTTGACAACAAGGTATGTTACCATTGTAAATTATAGCATTATAATCACAGGGTTTGTGCTCATAAATGTTTATGACGTATGACTTTTTGAGTGATTGGTTCAGATCAGAGGTTGGGAAAGCTTTTAGCATGTGACTTTAAACTATTTGGATTAATATTTTCATTGCATTGTGATCAATTTATGGAAATAGTAAACAATTAAATAAAAAATAAAAATAAAAGTCTTGTTGGGAGAATTATTCATTATATCAATGTCTTGCATATGTTCTTATCATGTAACATGTTTCTAGTGAAAGAAACCTGAGTTAATACGTTGTAATCTTCCTACCCTAATTATTGATCCGTCTGTGTGTTTTAGTATGGTAAGATTGCCTTGGAGTCCGTGATGAAGACCGTATGTGGGTTCGAGTCCCCATTTGTGCCTCTACCAGAATACAAAAGTGATTTCTTCTCAGGTTTGTATTATAATTTTATATCAACTCCTTTGGAGTTTAGCTTGATGTTGATACAGCATGTAGATAAGAAATATATACATGTAGTTAGTATCAGTAAGAATAGAACTAGTCCTTCCTGTACCATGCCCATGAATATTGCTTATAAATGAGAGACTTACAAATAGTGTAGTTTTAAGATCATTGTGTGGTTCTACAAGTGATATTTCATTTGTAATTAATGATCATGGTCTATGTGCAACTTCAGTCAGTGAACAGTTTGTGGAGTCTGTATACTTCATAACTATTCATTAAAAATTATACTCAGATTTTTTGTAACTGTGTTATACATTCTGTCATGTTACAGATAGATTTTTGTGTAGTGAGTATTGAACATCCCTTTCCAGATTTAAGCAGTGAAATTTTCAGTCCTGTCTTTCCCAGTTATGACAAAGTCAAACGTTCACATGCAGTATCACAAACACAGCCATGTGTCCTTTTATATAAATCAGGTCAACCATTGACTACTTGTTATCCTACAGTAGCCATTAGATAGCCTGTAAGTCAATTCGAATACACCTGTTAACAATGGAAATGTAAAGTAAGACTTTAAATTTTGAAATTCTATGAAAGATTTTAAGAAATGTATTTGTCTTGTTTACAGATGCCCGCAAGGCTCTGGTTGGTGTCGGTATGATTCTACGAGACAGCTGTGATACTGTGCCTATCTTGGAGAAAGGTAGGTGTGACTAGGGCTGATTCTGTAGACCAGTGGGATATAGGGAAATGTTTATATGGGGTTGTTAGCAGCTTTGGTTTTATTGTAGCAATGCAATTAGATGTATGCAGCTTAATAGACCATGTGAAAATGAAAAAATCTTTACTTTTTGTTTAATGATTTAAAAATCTAGGTAAGATTAAGGTAAATTTGTTCAGACAGCTGGTGAAGTTGAATATATTTAATTACCACGGTATAGTTATTTGAAAATTGTGGTCAAAGTCAAGAACCTTTTTAGTTTTGCCTTATTTAATTCGAGATGAAAAATTGACAGAACTTTTAAGAAACTCTCCTGGGGATGACTAACTAAACATTGATACATGTCTCTGCAGACTATAACAACATCAGTAAGTTCCTGAACCGTATCCTGGGGATGGAGGTCACGTTACAAAACGCTCTCTTCAAGTATTTCTCTGCCACCATGACGGCCATCATCCTGGAGGCAAAGAGGAGTGGTCGGTGGGACATGGGAATCTTAGGTAAGTTGCTTGGCTGAAAAACCCTGCATCATGAATACAGGATGGTATATATGTAAATTTTGGCTTAGTTGCCCATTAGAGATGTTGTAGTGAAAGTTATGCCAACCTTTACTTATGTAAAGGATTAATTTTCATTCATGACATGGTCGACTGCTCATGCATAAACCAGGTAAAACATTGAATGTTGTGTCTCCTAATGTTTATAAAATAATCCACATATTATATGATGGATTGCGTTTGATATTTTATAAGTAGGTAATTTTTATGTTGTTGTTTTTTCATTGCAATCCCTTTTTAGGTTTTTGCACCTTTTTTTTGTGTGTTGTTTTTTTTATTAATTTTTTCTTCCTTCCATTTTTTGTACACACCCTATAGGCCAGATGACAAAAGCTACAGTAATGAAATTTTAGACATGCAGTCACTTTTTTCTGAACCTGTGCCAAATTTGGGTCAAATTTTTCTCTTTTGTTTCTGATTCAGCCACTAGGGGACGCAACATATGAAATCACTCTTTAGCTAATAACTCAATAAGATGAAGTCTGATTTAGATGCGTTTTTATGCCCCCACAAAGTGGGGTGCATATAGCGTTGCACTTGTCCGTCCGTCCGTCCGTCAGTCCGTCCGTACGTCCCGAAATCTTGTGAACGCAACTCCTCTTAAACCGGATGGCAGATTTTGCTTAAACTTCCAGGGATGAACAACCTTAATGTGTAGATGGAAGTAAAGGAAGGAATTTTCGCGGCGACCAAATTTAACAGAAATATGGCCCTTTGTTGATTTTTTCACTATATACCATATAGAAATTTTGTGAACGCAACTCCTCTTCAACCGGATGGCAGATTTTGCTTAAACTTCCAGGGATGAACAACCTTAATGTGTAGATGGAAGTAAAGGAAGGAATTTTTCGTGGCGACCAAATTTAACAGAATTATGGCCCTTTGTTGATTTTTTCACTATATACCATATAGAAATTTTGTGAAAGCAACTCCTCTTAAACCAGATGGCAGATTTTGCTTAAACTTCCAGTGATGAATAACCTTAATGTGTAGATGGAAGTAAAGGAAGTAATTTTTTGCGGCGACCAAATTTAACAGAATTATGGCCCTTTGTTGATTTGTTCACTATATACCATATAAATAATTAAATTGATTCAGTTTGGTACAGAAGACTATCTGAATCTCTGCTTAATTATCGCCAGTGTGTGACATTACCAACACACTTAAGTGGATCTATTATTGATCTTGTCTATGTAAAAGATGAGTTGCCACAGCCAAAAGTAACTGTATACCCAACATATTTCTCTGATCACAGCATTGTGTTCCTGCAGTTTTAGGAGACCAGACATGTGTTTCAAAGTTTTGTTTTATTCAGACACTAATATTGTATTCCATCTGTAAAGAAACCAAATATGATGCCTCAAGAGTTAGGTAACTTTTTTATCATTAATACATAATTGAGGAAATTTCAACTGAAACGCTATAATAAGAACAGAATTTTGTAGACATTAAATGAAGCTGCTCTTGTTTACGAGCACATCTGCACAGTGGGGGCATCCGTGTCCTTTGGACACAGTTCTAGTTTTACATTTTGTTTCTAGTTGACAGCCCAATAAAATATGATCGGTTTCTTAGCATCAAGTAACTGAAAAAAACTGCTCTAGGAGAGGTTGAATGTTCAAATCTTGCAAAAAAGTAGACAAATGAGAGTAGGTCTATGAAAATCCTTCCCATTTTTGTTTAAGATTAGAAAGAAGAATTCTGTTTGCTGCATACGATTTGCAACACATATACGCACAAAATATATTGGGTGGCGAATTTGAGAAATGTGTGTCAAATGGTCAAACTTCACTAAAATTTAGGAAAATTATAAATTTCGAAAACATTTTTTTGTCACACCTGACTTTATTTTTTGTACATTCTTCTTGAAATATTCACACACTATGTATTGTTACGTTTGAAAGGGCCTCACAATTAAAAAGTTTAAAAAAAAAAATGCAATGGTCAAGGTCATTTTACAATTATGTTTTTTATTTGGCCCTCAAATAGCTCCAAAACTAAAAATGTTTTATCGAGAGTATATGAACAAGAGTGTATGTTCTTAAAAAGCTCTTTCCAGTGATGTTTAGTTTTTGAGGATCGGACTTGATTTGGTCATTTTACGGCAGTCCAAGGTTTGATCTTTTTTAGAACAATTGTAAATCATATTTTATGCTTCAAATTGTGATATATAAGAAAAAGAATGTTTGACTAGTGCAACTTGTATACTTGATTGAACCATTTTCTGCATTGCTAGGTACCTAATAGTAAAATTTTACTCAGTTTTGTTTCTCATTTTGCCGCTAGGAGGTGCTTGGCTTGAAATCACTCTTTATAACTAAAAATATTGAAGTCTGATTTTTATGCGATATTTTGCATTCCATTCCTTGGTGGCATCAATTTGTAACAACACTCAAAAATAATGCGATATTTCATGAAAATGATAGTAATTCAATGCAACATTTGTTCGTAATAATGTTGAGTGTCATGTTGCATTGTCATGTGTCATTTTATACTAACCAAATTCCATAAAAAAAGTTTTCATGTTTGCGACTACATAATTGACAGGTAATACTCAAAAATATTCTTTTTGGTATAAAGTCTACTTAAACATTGCGACAAAAATGTTTGAAAGATCACTGTTAACAGTATTCAACAAGCCATTGAACAAAGTAAAATGTTTTTCGAATCATGCAACTCGTGAACTGAATGGAATTGCTTTCGAGAAAACCGATGATATCACGATAGCGATTCTAGTTGTTTATTTTTTTTCTTCTTATCAAAACAGAAAGTGAGTCATTTTTATCTCATTCATTCATTGCAGATCTGGGCTCGGGTGGAGAGAGTGTGAAGAAGCTAGAGACCCGAGTATTTGTGGGCAGTACAACTCTCAACACAGCCAAGACTGAGCTGTGCATGGTAAGGCAGCATATTGCAGATTTTGTTTTTACTCAGGTCTTCCTTTCATTTGCTCAGAAACTGTCAGTAAAATTTTCTTATCAGATCCCTGAATTCACCATACTGCTTCTTTTGACTCTTCTTGGATTTCTTTTCTGAAAGATGAAAATAGAAATACTTTATTTCTTCTCTGAAAGTTTTAGTATTCTTTTCAAATATTGATCTCGTTACAAATGTTTTATCTTTAGATACATATTTATTTTTAAACTATTTTTACCAGTAGAGCACTACTTAATTGATAGAGCAGTAAAATTGAAAGTGTTTTATTTATTTTTTTTTTTTTGTCACCTACTGTATGCAGAGTGACACACCGGGATCACTTTTCTGTTGTCTGTCTGTCACGCTTTTTCTGTCACCTTTTAGCAGGTGACACGGGGGTTCCAAAGAACACTCTGGTTTTAATCATAAAGTACACAACTCAATTCTGTTTGATTTTAACTGACAATTCAAAAAGAACCAAATTCCATAATGTGCATGTCCTCAATTGGCAGGTGTCTGTGGAGAGAGGTATGTCGTTCCCGTCAGCCTTGGACATCTGGAACAAGTACACAGGGGTGGAGGATGGCTTCTATATATCACTAATGGTAGGGTTGAATGTTTCTAGACTTAATGTTTGTGGTATAGACTTACATTTTGTATCTATAATGTTTCTTGGTGGGTTGAAAATACAAATTCAATTTTTATTGTTCTCCAGTTATAAAGGCTCCTAATACTTTTCAGTAAGTATGAATTCCAAATAATATGGGAAAGTTTCTACACAGTTAACAAGGATGTATATGCACTTAAGATAACATGATAGATGATTCTTAGGTTTTTAAGAGAATTGTACAGGTTAATACCCTGCTTCTTAGAAGTGGGGGCCACCCTCACCCTTTTCTGTTCTACAATCAAAGGTGGGATACAGGATATTTCATACCTTTAGTGATAGTTCTAGTTAGATATGCTTGCAATGCATAATATAATTGGTTCTTAAAAGTTGTTGAAAAAAAAATGTAATATTGAGAGATAAATTATTTTCACTTGTGGCTTTCTGATCTCAGGACCGCAGTGGTTCAACTCGTAGATATGCCATTGTGGCAGCCTACCAGGGAGCTTACAACAAGAAGAAGGAGAAGCTGTATACAGTGTATAGACCAAACACAGGGCTGCAGCCCAGGCAGGAAACTCTACAAGAAATAAAGAAAAAATACAAGAAGGTCAGTTTGGCTTTTGTTTTTATTATAAATATTAACCAGGTCTTCCAAAGGAAAAAACTAGGGCTATTAGATTGTCAAATATCTGCAGGCAGGTGTCAAACTTTTCTTCTGAGCGCATCTTGTACATTTTTGAACAGATCTTGTCCAAACTTTCACAGAATTATTGTCATAAAGTGACCCGGCACATATTGATAGGTTTTGTGATTCGGTAATTTTTGGCTGAGTCAGGCCCCTTTCTTTAAATTTGTCTGAAATATCCTCTGAGTGCAATTCCTCAAGGGATGTTGATCAAACTTTCTCAGGATTTTTGTCATCAAGTACCTAAGTCCAAAAAAACGTTTCTCTAACCTGACCATTTAAAGTGGATGTGACAAATTATAGTTGGATACCTTGGCTTACATCAGTTATCTATCTACCCAAGCCATTTCTCCCCTGGTACTCGTAATTTTCTAGACTACCTAACCAGCCCTTACTATCTTAAAAAGTAGGAAGGAGGCAAGCAGTAGAAATTAACCTTGTTTTGAGTCATTATAGTTGAAAACCAATGTTATGTTTTTGAAGGGATTGAGTTAGGTTATAATGATTTATTGTTCGAAACTTTTTATTGATTAAATAAATGTAGCTAAGTTGATAAAGATTCATCAAACTTCAGAGGGAAAAATATGTAGAAGTGAATTCATTATACTCACTCCTCAAAAAAAAAGTATGAAAAGTGCTCATGACTATTTAATTATTTCATCATTCATTGATGGGATTTTTAATTGTGATTGATTGATATTCAGGTGTTGCCAGAAGAAGCACAACGTTACTGGGAAGAGCAATACAATTCCTCGGCAACCATGTGCAGCCACGCCTTCTGGTATGTAAAACCTTCATGACTGTTTTTAAGATGGGTGTACTGGTAAAACAATAAAACCAGATGAGTAATTAGTAAGAGTAAGTGGCAACTAATTCTGCCTGTCAAAAGAAAAGTGAACATGACTCAAGTATTGACTACTTCGATAAATTGTAATACACCTTAATTTGTATTTTTTCTTCACAGGAGAGGAAGCTGTAAGAAGCTGAACATGGGGTTGCCATGTGAGGTGGGGTTACGGACACGCACTTACTTCGTCCTCAGTGGCTCTGTACTCAGTGTATGGAACAAGGTGGAGAGTGTCCTGTCCTCCATGCCAGGGGGAATGCAGACAAAGATGCAGATTATTCGCTTACGCACCGATGAGAATGAAAGGATTGTGGGTAAGTTATTTGAATGTGGCCATAAATAAGAAAGTTGGTCTGTCTTTTAGTGGTGAGGATTTTTATTTGGCATGGTTAAAAAAAAAAAAATTCATTTAATCAAATTAGATTTGACAATATGTTGACGATAGCCGATATAGAAATATTGACTCAATGGTTAGGGTTTAAACAATGCTAAAAATACATGCATACTTTGCCCCCTGATGTTATCGTACAAACAAGTTTGTGGTCAAGAGGATTTAGAAATATTGAACAGAAGTATAAATGTTTTTAGTTTATATGTAATTGATAGATAATTACACTTGAACTGCTGAAGACTTGTGCGAGAGTGATATCTATACTCGTTATTCACAGTGGGGGTTATATAGGAATCATGCTCATTGTGTTCTGTCCTACATTCACAATACAAGGTGGAATGTGGGGTTATTAATCACCTTCAGTGATACCACAAATCCTAAACAATTAATTGGTAAGTCACTAAAATTCTTGTTTTCTGTTTTCTTCAGGGAGTCTTATCCCGAGCAACTGTGTGAACCCGCTGTGTAACGTCCTGAAGCAGGATAGTAGCAAGACTTATGTCGAGAAACATTCGGGAAATCGCCGGCCACAACCGAAAGAGGAGGCGCGTGCAACTGGACTGATCAGTGGTGGTAGTACCAGTGGAAATAGCGGCAACTTTAGTGCGACAGGCCCTAGTGATAATAGTAACAGTGACAGCAGCAGTTCCACAGCTGTGTTCAGTATGCCTGTCTTTGTGTGATAGAGGAGAATATTGACTTGACTTTCAGTACAGTTTGTGGAAGGTGTAATAATTCTGTCCAAGGAATGGCTATTCAGAAGGCGTAAATTGGTCTAAAATGTAGTCCAAAGAAGGAAACAATATGTAATATATAAAAAAGGTGCTCTTGAGTAGTCCAGGGGGACGGAACATAAGAACGTGAGCCAAAGAAGTAATCCACATATAGTGACTGTGGTGGAAATCAAGCTTGGAAAATAATAGATGTAAGCAGACCTGAAAAAGTAGTCCATAGAAAAAAGTGTGTGACTTCAGTGCATTTGAAGTCTCTAAAATTGATGAAAATTTAGAATGTTTATGGTCATGATTTTTTGTAAAGAGACCGATTGATCCAGTAGGTATGGTACCCACTATGGGTTAACGCTTTGATACTAGTAAAACCAGTAAAAAGCAAACCATCCTGTGGAGCAGGAGTCTTACCAGCTCTGCTATGGTCATGGAGGATATTTTGTCACTGATTTTACTTTGGAGAGTTAAGATTCGTAAAATATATGGATGCCTGCTTTTTATTATTTGTGGAGTGAGTGCATTGCCGTGTAAGTTTTAAGGGTGGGACACCTGACATATCGACCACTGTGCTTGTGTGAACATGACAAGTTGGTTGATTTATGTTAAAAACAGATAGATTGGTATATTTTATATGACTGCTTTATGTGGATTTCTTTTATAAGATTTTTCAAAAAGGTGTGGTTAAACTACCTTTTAAAGGAAACATGTTTTAAGCATACTTGAATTGGGGTAGTAAGAAATTTCTAAGTAGAATAATTCTTGAAAATGAAAGCAGCATTATATTTAAAGAGATTACAAGAAAATATTGGGATAATTTACAATGTTTTAGAGTAATGTATGGGGGAGTGAGGCTGATTAAACAGTGTAATATTTGATGTTTGTTAGAAATGACTGCAAATCTCTTTATTGCCAAGGGTTGTTCTTTAAAATTGCCTATATGCATTGCTGTGATAAACTTAGTTCATCTGAATTCCATAGGCGAGTGAAAAAGATGGTATGAGTCTATAGACAGAATGTTGATGTATCGTCTTGTCTTCATGAGTATTACCGCTGCATTCGTCAGTTTGAAAACAAATTGGCTGCTTTAATTAAGATGACTGGGGTTTTTTTATTATTATTTTTTTGCAGCTTTATCATTTTCCAAACGCTAAGTACATAGCGAGGACTGACTGCATGAAATAGAAGGAGATTGAAAAGCTTTGCTTAGCCCTCGATATGTGCAAAAAGAAATTCAGATATGAGAATAAATACAATTAAGGTTTCTCACTAACTTTAAATATGGAGTCCAGGACTTAAGTCTTCAAGTAAAGCACTCTGGATTTCCTGAGCAGCATGTTCCTGACTATATTTGAAGACTTATCAACATATTTTTGTCCAGGATCATCTCAGAGAATCCTAATGAGATCCTTACTGAATGATCATTAGACAATCAAAACTGGCCCAAATCTGTTATTTCACTTGTTTAATTATTCAAATAACTTTATTTTTTCTTGGAGCTGGTTTATTTGTGAATATAGTTTAATAGTTGTTATTAATTAATATGAAAGGTTTAAACCCTAAATAGTAATTGATTTTTTTATGTTTATTAGAAAAGGTGCTGTGTCTACAACACATTTAATATAGACACTGTAGCTAGGATGATTAAGTTAGGTTGGAATTATCATTCATAATCTATGTTTAAACTTGCACGCTTATGGAAATTACCCTCATTGGTTTGTATATGAAATTAAGAATAAATGTGGTAATGTATGCATGTGTATAAGATTTAGGAATATGTGAATATCTAATTTGTAAATGTCTATTCAGCCTTTACTCCACAGACATGCATGCAACATGAAATATATTCCAGGGAGGATCAGGTTTATAAGGTACTGGCAGGAGGGTGGTCAGTAATTCTAACTGAATGTCCTTTGAGAATGTAGGAACTTCCAACACCAGTAATTATCTTCTTGAAATACTTTTGACATTATGGTTAATTCCAAAACAAACAAACCTGAGAATGTGAGTTTTTGCTGGCTGACTAGGGTTATTAATGTACTGTAGTATGGTCTGTTGAAGATTTGGCAGCAGTGGAGTAAAGGGGGAAAAAATGTAGACTAGAGAAAAACACACATTTGGTGCTACTGTTTGATTGTGTACGTATGTATACACAGTGTATGTTGCAGGGACAGCGTGTGTGTGTTGACTAAAGTGATTCAGATATTATCGTGTGCAGCTTTGTGATATTGTAAGCAGCACTGACACAGAAAGTGTATAAATACACAACTCAGTTGTAGATGTATGGGCCACCTTGTAATGGATGGTAATTTCTGATTAATGTGAAGAAATGGGGGTGGGGTGTTGAAGGGAAAATAATGCTTTAGGGATACACATCCAGTGAACTTGTAAACTTGTATGCTAAATTACCAATTTAATATTTTGACTTTCTTATGCACTTCCAAATCACAATATACAGACAGTCAATTCCAGAAAGATCATAAACCTTATTCAGGATATCACAAGATATAATTCTTAGTTACTCCTTGGCAAATGATCGCCAGGTTATTATTATTATTATTATTTTAAATTTTTTTTTCTTTTGATAAAAATAGCTTGCTTTGTGATTTTTGGAATTCCATTTTTTAAACTGTTGAAAGAAATTGTATGTAGATGACTTACAATGAGGACTTAAAGTGATAAAAGATCAGTATATGATGAATTGATGTATCTACACATGAGTAGAGCTTCAGATGTTTCCCTTTGGATGATGTTTTGTCTTGTAGTCGTAATATGTACAGACCTTATACTGAATGTATCTGATCTTGGATGAGTTTGTACCACTCATGTTCTGTCATTAAATCAATACTCAGCCTTACACTCCATACAGGATAGGAGGCATAAAACAAGAAGTCGTGTTCATATAGGATCTTAAGGCATTTCTTTTTCATTTGTGAACAATTACTGATTCTTATAGATAGTTTGCTTTATTTTTTTAAAATGATTCTGGGCTGCCTTCATCTGGTAACTTAGCCATTAGGTTTTGAGTATTTTATGTTCCTGAAATGTAAGGTGGGTGAAATTTAACCAAGGTTAAGTAACATCTTAAGCCAGTGAGGTTTTAATAGTAATATGGTAATAGTTCGTATGTGACCTTAGGCTGAAGCTGTCACATGTTGTAAATCTGAGAAAGTCTTGCTGACTGATCTGGATTTATTAGATTTGCCACATATCCTCATGGAGTATTTAGTAAACCCTTTCCCATGCTAAGGATATCAAGGAAATTAACCAACGTGACGTGTATAAAACCAGATCAGTGAGTCTGTAACTTGCATACTGTTTTGTACCTTGAAGATCATACAGTAACACTTTTTCAGACATAGAAAGTTTTTCAGTTATCCAACTAAGTGTTGAATAACATGTTGAACTGACAAAGGGCTGAATATCATTTATAAACATTGTGTGGAAGTTTTTTCATGGTTGATTTTTTTTTATAACAGAAAAATGGATGTGTGGGAGATTTTATGCTACGTGAAATCTTGCAAGTTGTGTCTAAACTGTTTCAAGGCAGTGGAAAAGTAGATATAGTTATGTTGAAACCTTTATTCCATGTAGTTTGCCTGTAAAAAAACAATATATGTATTCCATTAACAAATGTTACCATTGTCTTTCAGCATATGAAGTAGTACATAGTCTACGAGAGAATGAGATGATTATGAAGTTGGATGTTTTATACTTAATCTTTAAGTCCAATATTTATCTTAACCCTTTCCCTCATAGAGGACACCATGAAAAGACCTATGCGAACAGCATAAAACCAGATCAGCCTGCGAGTAACTCGCAGGCTGATCAGGTTTTATGCTATGCTGTTCGCTGCTTCTCAGTGGTCTGGTAATGAGGATTTTAAGTTAAATTTGGTAAGGTTTGAGTCTGGCTTTCTGCAGATCAGGCTTTATGTGGTACCTATTGAGTGCGTCAAAATGAGTCTATATGAGGGAAAGGGTTAACATGGTCTATTGATGTTATAGTTTTGACAAGTTCAGGTGAAAGATCTTCAGTGTATTTAGAGAGAGAAGAATTATATTTGGCTTAGCTAAAAATAAAGGAAAGATTTAAAAAAAATTAAGCTCAAAGTCTTTGTTTAAAAAAGATTGGTATATCAATAGTTGGGTATCTCTAAATGATAAGAATAAGTTTTTTTATACCCCAGCAAATAAATGTTTGTGGGGGTTATACTCGAATCACTCTGTCAGTTAGCCGGTCTGTCCCCAAATGGAATAACTGTTGTCGTAAGTATTTATATACTTTGTGTAGAGATACAGTTTAATGTGCATTTTGGGTCTGATAGGTCAAGGCTGTAGATAATAAGAAATAAGACTTGTTACTGCCCCTAAAATGTATTTTTTCTAAATAATTTTGTTAGGAATGAAATATAAACAAACTTGCAGTATATATAGCTTGTGCTAATATGAAGCTTTGAAGAGAGGATGTGATGGGTCATTGTCACTGTCTAACAGGAATTTGATATGGATATAGTATCAAAGGTTCAAGCTTTGTATGCAAGGCTGTATCAGTGCATGAATTGGATTAAGCTTCACATATATCATTCCAACACTTCTACTATCCTTTACTAGAAGTGGTAATTTATTTATATTACAGTCTTTTTTTGTCTTTTTATACCCCCCCGCAACGAAGTTAGGGGGGGGTATACTGGAATCAGGTTGTCCGTCCGTCCGTCCGTCCGTCCGTCTGTCCGTCCGTCTGTCCGTCCGTCTGTCCGTCCGTCCGTCTGTAGACACAAAATTCTGCGGACTACTCCTCCTAAACTTCTGGAAGGATTTTGATGAAACTTGCTGGCAATGATCCTTAGACATTGTATTAGCGCGTTATCTATATAGCATTGAGTTACCTCCCCTATTTACCAAGTTATGCCCCTTTGATGATTTTTGCATTACAAACTTCTGCGGACTACTCCGCCTAAACTACTGGAAGGATTTTAATGATACTTGCTGTCAATGATCCTTAGACATTGTAGAAGCGCGTTATCTATATAGCATTTGAGTTACCTCCCCTATTTACCAAGTTATGCCCCTTTGATGATTTTTGCATTACAAACTTCTGCGGACTACTCCTTCTAAACTACTGGAAGGATTTTGATGAAACTTGCTGGCAGTGATCCTTAGACATTGTATAAGCGCGTTATCTATATATCATTTGGTTACCTCCCCTATTTTCCAAGTTATGCCCCTTTGATGATTTTTGCTTTACAATTTTCTGCAGACTACTCCTCCTAAACTACTGGAGGGATTTCAATGAAACTTGCTGTCATTCAACCTTAGACATTGTAGTAGCGCTTTTTCTATATAACATTGGGTTACCCCCCTCCCCCCTGTTTTAAAGATATGTCCCTTTGATGGTATTTGTTTTACAATTTTCTTCCATTGATAGATTTCAGTGAATCTTAATGATATTTATCCATAGACATAGGTATATCCATAGGTATGTGTTACAAAGGATCACTAGATTTCCATGTAGTTGGCACATATGTCCTCTATATACGTATTAAGATGGAGTGTTGCATACAAGAATTCTGATTTCATGCTCCAAAGCCATGTTTGACAAAAATTTTTCATTTAACATTTAGTCATACTACCATACTGAGACAAAGCAGTATGCGGGGATAAGAGTCACTTCTGTGGCAGTTCTAGTTTATATTTGTTTAGTTAGAAAGTAAAAGGCAAAATCACAGGTTGCTTATGTATGTAGCTCATAGCACACTATTAACAAACCGGATTCTGTAATAGAAATAGGGCAGAGAAACTTTGATGAAATTATCCCATATTTGACTGGTAATCAGTTACTGTAAGGCATTGTTTGGCTTAAGGATTGTTCTTGTGTGTATGTGTGAGTGTATGTGCTTGCGTCAGTACGGAGGTTACATGGAGTTCTTTTCATGTTTTGTTGAGACCGTTGCTAGTCATTTTGTGCACCACAGAAATATTGGATGAATATCAGTCCACCCTGGTGTTATATATGAATATTTGTTTCATAGGATATTTATAAAGAAGAACATGTACAAGGAAAGATCTTTTATTAATGCTGCCTAAAACATTTAAATTGCTGAATTTTTTTCATTTTGCATGGAAAATAGGGCAAATTCAAAACAAAAATACACATTTCTTACATATTAGCTAAGCCCATATCTTAAGAAAGGGGTGATACATTAGATCTACAATGAATATATGTTGACCAATTTAAAGTATGTTTTTCATTTATATAACTAGCATCATGTTTTGATAAAAAAAAAAAGGTGTTGGTTATTCATGCTAAATTTGGTACAAACTTTTGCATTTATTTTTCTATATTGTACATTAATTTCTGTTGATTTCCAAAGCAATTCAGTTTATATATTTTTGTATGTCACATGTGAATTTTCCTATCATTTATTTTACACAAAAGAAAATAAAGAAAAAAAGATTTGTTTTACTTGTGTTTGACAAATGGGCTTGATCAATAGAGAAATCTTTAACCATGTGTGAAATATCATGGAAATAAGATTAGACTGTTAGCAACTTCCATTTAACATTAAAACAAGGAAGGATTGGAGTAAAATCAATTGAAACTGAAAATTGTTTCCAGCCTTTTTTCAGGCTGATCTAGCCTGTTCAGTTTGTATAACAACCAAAAATAGATCCATGCTGTAAAGGGTATGGTATATATACAGTGATATATAGAAGGGCAGATTTTGCCAGACATATATGATTTTATGTATATAACTTGCTTTTCTTTTTGCTTGATAATACTGCTTTGTGTGATAGATAGAAATTGACCCCTTATATTTATTTATTTGAACCTTGGTTTTTACTTTGCAGACTTTTGTTCAGATCTCATGTTTTATTGTTTCCGTTTGTACATATGCATCAATGTGTTGATATTTTGTTCCAGTTGGGTTATTTTGTTACTGTATGTCTACTATTCTTAAGGATGTCTTTAATTACAGGAATAGTAAAACTTGTTATCCAGTTTCACTGTGACCAGACACCTATTATCCAAATCCTATAATTCAAGAAGCTTAAGTATTTAAGGCATCACATGTAATCCCAGACTCTTTGATCATCTTCCTGTCATCAACCTTTTCAAATGTATACAGATTGTGATAGTCTCTAGGGATGATTAATTTCTAGAAAATCAGTGGAAATTTGTCTTTTCTTTTTTTTTCCCAAGATGCTATCTGGTTTATAATGGTTCAGCAAAGAACCTTAGATTTTTTTTTTTTTTAACTAGACCAAATTTTAGCTAGACCAAAATAAAAATCATCCAAAAAAAAATTAAAAAAAATGACAGTTTTTGCAAGTTGAAAAAAAAAAAAAAGTTAAATGTAAGTTGTAATGCTTTTTGAATTTGGGGTAGTAGAATTTTATTTTACCAGTATTTCTTTTTCTGGAAAAAAAGATATGTTAGTTTTTTATATATTTTTTTTTACTAGTAGCCAATATGTTACAATCCATTTTGAATGATTAACATCACATTGCTTAGATTTGTTATATGCTTCAACTCAAAATGTGTTCGTTTGTGTGGTCTAAACTCTGGTCTTTCTACCATGATATTACTTGTGGTCCACATGAAGTCAGCTCATGGTCTTCTCCAGTTCCAATCGACTTGTCAGTGTTAACTATCTGGTAAAAATCATTTGTAAATTCCATGGCCTTGAACAGTATGCACCAGTTTGATATTAATGTGAATACCTTGACCTTAATGTAACCATGGTGATAGCTTTTTTTTATTCTGAATGTTAGATTATCAAACATTGTTAAACATGTGCCATGGCTATGGTCTGAAATATTGAACACCATGGTGTATTTCTGCAAAGTAACTATGGGCTGAAACCTTGTGTATCACAACATGGTTTTATTGTTTCCATATGCATAATGGCCATGACTTGAATGAAATTGAATCGCATCATGGTCTTAATATCTAAATATGGACAGACCAATGCATGATGACCAGGCTATTGAGTACCATGGTCTGGAACATCATTCTGCATTCATGTTAAGATTACAGACCCATTTTCTTATGTAAACCATGGTCTTGACCATGGTCTGCAGCATCTTCTGGGAGTGCGAGTCGTCATTCTTGTTTATACCACTGTGTTTGTTATCATCATGTGATAAAGTCATTATTTATAAGTTGTCTAAATGCATATTGGGAACAGATGCAAACAATAAATTAAAAATTCTAGCTGTTTATTTTTGTTATCATTTTCAAAAGCCCTACATAAACTGCCACATCTGATCCTTATACTCTCCATGTTTATCAACTTTGGGTAAACTTACCGGTACTTGTCAACTGATTAACCCATTGTTAAAAGAGGGTTACATATAAAGCAGCAGTTACTACTTGCATCAGTTTTGTTCCAAGCCCTTGAGATGAAATAAATAAGGTTTCTGATGCTTATGAGCCCTTCTGAGTCCAGGCCCGGTGTTCTCAAAAAATACTGGTATGAACTCAGGCCTATACGTAAATGAGCCAAAGCATATTTGAGAGGTGGTATTGAAAAATAATTTCTAACTTGAGAAATCCTGATAAGCATAAATTTGAGTATTATAGAAGAGAACACTCCCTCAAGCATAACTGATTGGATGCAGTGAGTAGTAAAAATGTTGCAACTTAATATAAATATTTTGTGATCTTTGCAAGGACATTAGGCAATTAAAAAAGGGGGTTGGTAGGTCGGGATATTTTTTATTTTTTTTAAAAGAGAAATATTTTTTAAAGGCGGAAAGGTACAAAAACTTCAGGGTCGGTTCTTAAAATAAGAGGGTTGGTCAGGCAACCAGAAACGAAACTTTTTTTTTGGCCTTAGTGAAAAAAAAACATGTTTTCAACATGTCATCTAATGTAAACAACTGTTCTTTGAAACAAATATTGTTTACCAGATGTAGCAGATCCATGTATTTATGTTGAATGAACACCTATTTCATAACGACAAGCAAACTCTTTTGTTTTTCAATTTTTAATGAGCAATTAAGAAATATCCATTCCAAATCTGAAACAAGAAACAAGAGTGCCAGTGCTGTCACAATATACGCCACCACAAAATATAAAGACCAAGAGGGTCCTTTTAATTATTGCTTTTAACATTTCTGTAAGCATAAGCTCATAATGCAGTCTGTGAGACCAATTAATATAGCTGAACAGAGATGGAACCCTAAAAAGGCTTCCAATATGAAAGTAGGTCAAATAGAAGTATCAATATGAATCCTTTTTTCTTTCTCCATATAACTCATGCAAAAAATCACTGTACCAGAAAATCCCTGATTTAAGCACTTTTACCTGCTTAGAAACATGAGTTGTGTTTTCAAGAGACCATGTTTAGAAAGGCATAACTATTGCAAATATTGATGAACATCAAAATCCCTGCTTTGTGCATATCTACCCAGTATAGTAATGACATTGCCCAAGTTTTGAAAAGATTAGGTCAGAAACATACAAGGAATTGCATTCACAAAGCTGAAATATCAATCAGCTACAGAGACTAAGTTTATAAGGGACAAAAATCTTTCAAAAATGAATGAACCAAAAAATCACTTCATGCACATCTACCCATTATAGTAATGCCACAGATCAAGTTTTGAAAAGATTCGTTCAGAAACGTAGGAGGAGTTGCATTCACAAGGCTGCAATATCAATCAGCTGCAAAGACTAAGTTTCAAGGGACACAAATCTTGTAAAAATCAATGAACCGAAAAATCACTTCATGCACATCTACCCATTATAGTAATGCATGACCAAGTTTTGAAAAGATTCATTCAGAAATGTAGGAGGAGTTGCGTTCACAAGGCTGCAATATCAATCAGCTACAGAGACTAAGTTTCATGGGACATAAATCTTGTAAAAATCAATGAACTGGATAATTGCCACATCATGCACATTTACCATTTTTAGCTCACATGAGCACAACGTGCTCAAGGTGAGCTTTTCTGATCGCCTTTTGTCAGGCGTCCGTGCGTCCGGCGTCAACAATTGCTTCAAACAACATCTCCTCCTAAACAGCTTGGCCAATTTGAAAAAAATTTTGCAGGAATGTTCCTTGGATGAAGCTCTACTAAAATTGTATAATTGGTTCTGGTCCATTGCATAATTAGGTCACAGGAGCTAAAAATAGATTTTAAAAATGCAAACTTTGAAAATCTTCTTCTGCAAAACTGCAAGGCCTAGAGCTTAGATATTTGGTATGTAGCATCATCTTATGGGCCACTACCAAGATTGTACAAATCATAGCCCTATGATGATAATCGACCCCGCACCAGGGTCACTTGTTTTACAAATAGTTATATAGAAAAATCTTAAAAAATCTTCTTCTATAAATCCATAAGGCCTAGAGCTAAGATATTTGGTATGTAGCATCATCTTATGGGCCACTACCAAGATTGTACAAATCATAGCCCTATGGTGATAAATGACCCCGCACCAGGGGTCACTTGTTTTACATAGAGTTATATAGAAAAATCTTAAAAAATCTTCTTCTATGAATCCATAAGGCCTAGAGCTTAGATATTTGGTATGTAGCATCATCTTATGGGCCACTACCAAGATTGTACAAATCATAGCCCTATGGTGATAAATGACCCCGCACCAGGGGTCACTTGTTTTACATAGTTATATAGGAAAATCTTAAAAAATCTTCTTCCATGAATGCATAAGGCCTAGAGCTTAGATATTTGGTATGAAGCATCATCTTATGGGCCACTACCAAGATTGTACAAATCATAGCCCTATGGTTATAAATGACCCCGCACCAGGGGTCACTTGTTTTACATAGTTAAATAGGAAAATCTTAAAAAATCTTCTTCATGAATCCATAAGGCCTAGAGCTTAGATATTTGGTATGTAGCATCATCTTATGGGCCACTACCAAGATTGTACAAATCATAGCCCTATGGTGATAAATGACCCCGCACCAGGGGTCACTTGTTTTACATAGAGTTATATAGGAAAATCTTAAAAAATCTTCTTCTATGAATCCATAAGGCCTAGAGCTTAGATATTTGGTATGTAGCATCATCTTATGGGCCACTACCAAGTTTGTACAAATCATAGCCCAATGGTGATAAATGACCCCACACCAGGGGTCACTTGTTTTATCTTCTTCTATGAATCAATAAGGCCTAGAGCTAAGATTTTTGGTATGGAGTAGCATCTAATGGTTCATTACAAAGATTTTCAAAGTCTTGGCCCTACAGTGATAAATGACCCTGCGCCCAAGTCTTCTCTGAAACCATATGGCCCATTGCTTAGATATTTGGTGTGTAGTATTGTCAGGGGTAAAATGTTTTAGATTAAGTTATATCAGAATCCTTGTCTGTTTAAAAACCTTGACATCAGTTGAAGCAATGGTACTCAGGTGAGCGATTCAGGGCCATCATGGCCCTCTTGTTAGTAGTGACATTGACCAAGTTTTGAAAAGATTCATTCAGAAATGTAGGAGGAGTTGCGTTCACAAGGCTGCAATAACAATCAGCTACAGAGACTAAGTTTCAAGGGACACAAATCTTGTAAAAAATCAATGAACCGGAAAATCGCCAATTCATGCACATCTACACATTATAGTAATGACATTGACCAAGTTTTGAAAAGATTCATTCAGAAATGTAGGAGGAGCTGCATTCACAAGGCTGCAAACATCAATCAGCTACAGAGACTAAGTTTCAAGGGACACAAATCTTGTAAAAATCAATGAACCGGAAAATCAACTCTTCATGCACATCTACCCATTATAGTAATGACATTGACCAAGTTTTGAAAAGATTCATTTAGAAACGTAGGAGGAGTTGCGTTCACAAATCATGGACGTACGGGCGTACAGATGTATGGACTGACGGACAGATGGAGATGATGACGCCAATATACGACCGCCTCCGGCGGTGTATAAAAAGCATTGATACTGAAAAAAAACAGAAAATCCTGCAGAAATACATTGCAACTCAATAGCTGTTCCATGTCATATTAATGGAAATGATGAAAATGACTCCTCCAAAAAAGTGTACAAAGAACCATCACTGAAGGTGATTAGTATCCCTGCATCCAATCTTGTCTTCATTTAACCCTTTCCCTCATAGAGGAAACCATGAAAAGACCTATGTGAACAACATAAAACCAGATCAGCCTGCGAGTACCTCGCAGGCTGATCAGGTTTTATGTTGTTCGCTGCTCCTCAGTGGTCTGGAAATGAGGACTTTATAATTAAATTTGGTAAGGTTTAACTGTGGTTTTCTGCAGATCAGGCTTTTGTGGTACCTATTGAGTGCGTCAAAATGAGTCTATATGAGGGAAAGGGTTAAGTGAGTGTAGGATGGGACATGATGAGCCTATATTCCTATAAAGCCTCTTATGCTGTGACATCATCGTATTGCATGTTGTGTAGGTTCAGTATCTATTGTAACTGGTAATGATTTGGAAGCAAATAATAACAAATGGCAGACATGTTTGTTACATTTATTCAAGAATAATCATACAGAACTAGGACAATACAGCTCTCAAACAAAGTGCAGTGTATGTATCCACTGTTATGAAAATGTATCCATTATAAGGAATAATATCAACTATAATTTATCAATGTAATGAATATTTATTTCTACATTATAATGAACATGTGAGTCCATCATAATGAATATGCATATTATTATAGTGAATACATAACCATTATAATGAAAACATGTATAATTATATGCAGGAAAATGTACATGTATCCACTATAATGAATACATACCCCATGTAGTGAATATCCATCCACTATAATGAATACATACCCCATGTAGTGAATATCCATCCACTATAATGAATACATACCCCATGTAGTGAATATCCATCCACTATAATGAATACATATCCCATTTAGTAAATATCCATCCACTATAATGAATGATTACCTTTCCCTGACATGCACTGTGCTCATTTATTCAGTGTTTACTGCACAACAACATGATGTTCTCTCTTTGAGAATTAATATACCATTGGAATGATGTGGGCATATATATATATAGAGAGAGAGAGAGAGAGATTTCAAGCAGGTTAGTTGTCAGTAATATCTTTTTTTAATTTCAAATTTTAAAAATTATTTATTAGCCCTTACCATGCTAAATTTCTTAATTTGATTTTCGGATTATACCATTAGTTGTTTATGGGGGTGCTTGCTGAAAATGTGCAGGCTTATCTCGATCTGCACTGGTTGCAAATGCAGTCACAAAGTTCCCAAAGCATTGCAAGGGTTAATGAAGACTATTTAATAACCTGATTTCAAGTCAGATTCAATAATACCACAAATAACAATTAGTATTTATATGGTATTTAATGGTATGTAAGTTATTTTGAACAATCATCATACATTATTTCATATTAGTTTAATAGTGAGAAAATTTTTGTTTAGAACAAAAATCCATAGATCTAGGGTCATATTAATAAAGCTTCTTAGGAAAAAAATCTCTTATTTTCAAAGATTTCCCTTAGTTATTAAGGTTTCCTTTGTCTTATTTATAAAACACCTTTGGAGATTTATTCCAATTAAGGATTATTTCCTTAAAAACTAAGGAGCTTTATGAATACGGCCCCTGTTTTATAGCGATTATGTATACTTATTTTTAACAGTGCACATCCTACCAATAGTATCATGTTTCCTTAATTTACCATTAAGAATTAAGAGAGTATGACACAGGGAATGACATAGGAAAAAATAAAACATAAGCAATAAAGAATGTATAAATAAATTGTGAAAAAAATAAACATTTGCTTACTACCTACATGTAATAAATCACATGCAACATTAATACTCAATAATAAGCTAATCAAATTGTAAGAGAAGTTACGGGAAAATAGGACTTTTAAACCTAAAAAATAGAACAATTTGCCATGGTGGTTCACATGAATATTGACATATCCTTTCTTTTTTTTAACAGAACTCTGTCATGGAGAATAATCTCTCAAAAATCATAACTTGGATCTGGAACACAAAATTTCATAATACAATCATCAATCTGAAAAAAAAATAAAAATAAATAAAAAAAATATATATATATGCATCACATAACCATGAAGTAGTGATATATTTTATTCTGCAAACATGCCAAGGGAGGAAGACAACTTCAAACTTACAGAGTCAAACCTGGCCATTATGAAAATGTCAAGCTATTTTTTTCCCTTCTTTATAGAATCCTTGACTTTACCCCCATACAGGCAAACAGAGCTGACCCATATTACTGGAGCTGTCTGATCAGGGTCTCCTCTGTTGGCTCATACAATACTGTAGCTCAGATTCTACATAGTCTGCATTGGAAAGAAAAATTCATTGTTTCATATACCATTTAATGATCAGTAAATTTTTACTGATCAATTCATAAATTTATACATGAATATTCATGAGGTAAAGGGTTAAATTTATAGACTCAGATATTTTGGAAACTCAAAGTAGCAATCCAGTCTATAAAGCCATTGCCTTGTTCAAGTAAAACAAAAATTATAACAATGAAAACAAATGTATAGCAATAAGAGATTTGTTGTCCTTAAAACTTTGATTCAGGCCCTCAGACTGAAGTTTAAAAAATTGGATGCCTGGATTTTAAAACTTTCTTCTGAGGCAAATTTTATATGGCAAATTGCATGTGAACCCTGAATGCACAGAGGCACGTGGGTAAAACCACCAACCTACCACAAACCTTTAAATTTTGTACCCCCCAAAAATCATATTTGGAATCTCATATTTGTACTGAAAAAAAAAATCAGAATCATATAAATTATTTAATATACTGCCATGAGGAACATAGGCCACTACACACATACAAATTAGAAATTTCAAATATATACAGAGAAAGAATCTTTTCTACCTAGAGATGCAGGACATGCTCAAATTTATATTCGTGAATCAAAATAGGGTAGGTAGGTCGTAACACAAAATTATTTTTTGATTTTCTTAACTAAAATGAAAGGTACAAGAGCTTTACTTGAACATACTGCTACACTGGCCTCATTACACGTATATTGCACATTTAATATATCCACTAAAACAATAACACATTAAACTCATCATAACAATAACAGTAACAGTAACAAAGCAACAGAAACTGGAGGCTAATACCTCTACAAAAGCAAACATCAGGTTTCACCCTGTACCACTAAACAACACCATGTTACTCAACAGTGGAACACCAGGCTTCCAGTTTTTCCAAGTCTCAATAGTTTTTACCATTTGACTTTTTCATAAGTACATGTACTCAAAATGACTGTTGATCCTTACCAACTGATCTGGCTTTACACTGGTTGCCATAGTTACTTCACTCGTGTGGTAAAGGATTAAGCAACTGTACAACTGTTATATAGGGGTTGAACTGGACTATTTCGGTAACTACGTATGAAGACCCAAAACAAAACCTATCAGAATAATACCTTTTTAAAATAAATTTTGCCCCACTCCATAAGTAGTAAGAAATAGGGGGTGAACTGGACTATTTCAGTAAATACTTATGAAGACCCAAAACAAAACCTATCAAAATATAACTGTATTTAAATACATTTTGCCCCACTCCATAAGTAGTAAGAAATAGGGGGTGAACTGACTATTTCAGTAACTACATATGAAGACCCAGAACAAAACCTATCAATATATTTCTTTAAATAATTTCCCTTTCTATTCATTTAAAACACAAAGCTACAAATCAAAATATACAGATTTAAACTTAGTTTAAAGCTGGCAAGTCGCTTAACAGTTGTCCTTTTTTTGCATGGCAAGTTAAAATGGGAAAATGTTAAAATTAAATCTTATTCAATTTGTACTCTCAAATACCTTGGAACAGTTCCAACAAAGGATTTTTACTGAACGAGATGTTTTGTTGTTGATTTTTTTCTTCAGAACCATATGAAGTGATATAATTTTTTTGTAAATGCATTTTATTTTACTATGGAACAATGAGAAGACATTAACTACAACAAATAATAATTTGAATATGCTGTTCTAGTGAGTTTGTGAATAGCAACCAGTAGATCAGAGGTTTTTAGAATAAAATTAAGTACATGTAACTGATTTACAAACCTTTTATCAACCATAAACTTAGAAATAATTGAATTCAAGGCAAGCATTTGAGTCTAATAATTATATAATAATTCCAAAATTTGGTGTAACTCACAAGTAAGTATTTTTTTTCCCTTACTACATACTTTCATCTGGATATGAGTTATCATGCATGCATTCAAACCAGTTCATTTGAAGCATGATTTTATGCTAGGTAGAAAAAGTAGATATTATTCAGTGCATCTTAATATCTAAGCAATGATAAGTGTGAATATGAAGAGAATATGTTAACAAAGTGGATCACCATGACTGTAACCCTTTAAATGAAAGTAAATTAAGTACTGCTCTACACAGATATCTCATCTACTGTCTTTCTTTGTCTATGATTATTATTAGGCATAAAAGACTTTTGATTATGATTAACGAAAAGTTAAAGATCAAAATTATTCCGATATAACCCAAGAAGCATTTCTACACTGGCCTTGAAAAAAGCATTTTTGATCACTTAAACACTTGCAGTGAAAGATTATTTCTTCTATGCTGTTTCTTTCTTTTGGAGTAAACTTTCCCCACAACAATAATCAATCATTTATCGACATGAAGTTAACCACGGTGGAGGAAGACCTGGAACCCACAAGGAAGAACCATGCTGTGAGACCCATTGTCCTACAGTATGCAAGCTGGAAAGAAACTCATTAATTCGTTTAGATAATGCTTTCTTGCCCCATATCATTTCTTTGAAAAATAATATCACAATAAACCCATATATCTTTGCTATCGAAATAAATTTTCTGGTGAAAATATACCTGTTAAGGTCAAGAATATCATTTATTTATTTAAAAAAAAAAACAAAAAAAAAACAAACTATCGCTTAAGCTGATTAATACCCAGGAATGCAGCTTTATCTTCCTGTATGTGAGTTTCGAATGTGACGTACCATGATGGGACAGGACAAGCCCCCACTTCTGTGAAATCAAGGTAAATAGAATATCTAGTATAACATTAGAGCTTTTCAAACATTTCTATCTGAGGCCAGTGTAAAAATATCCCCTTCAAGGTTCTGGAAGAAGCAGTCATATGGCAAATATTAGAACAAGGTTGTATCCTAAAAGATTAACAATACACATGAATATGTAATATGTCAACACACAAAACACCACACAATGAATATGCATATCTTTCAAGACCTTTGCAACATGGACTACACATCAGCTAGTAACGTCTACCATTCACTACATATAAAAATATACTATTTTGTCATTTCAGCTCTATATTTGGCCCCATTTCAACTCTCGTATCACCATATGGAATAACTGAGTTTGCAAATGTACATTTGGAATGACAACATGCAAATGTACATTTGGAATAAACCAAGTTTACAAATGTTCATTCTGGAATAAGTAAGCAAATGTACATTTAAATTAACTAATATGCAAAAGTACATTGGGAATAACAGTTTCAAAGGTACATATTTACAATATGTTTAATAAGTTCATGTATACCTTAAACAGTGACAAAGAAATAATCAGCTTTAACCCTGTCCAATCTGTCAATGATGCCTGGGTCACAATTCTTGCTTATTGCAATTCAACAGTTTAATTATAAAGACAACTATGACAAAAGATATTGAAACTTTAACTTGAAACCATTTTCTTTAATACACATTCTTAAATATTTTATCGTTTTTTTTGTTTTTTTTAACTTCATATTTATTTTGATTTTTCTCGTACATTTTATTACAAACAGAAAACTTAAAAGTTATTGCTTTACAGTAACTGTTATGCTACAGGATGAGAAAAAGGAAATACATCTCAAATAAACCTGATCATTAATTCATCTTAAAGTGAACAAGCAAGGGTGGGCATTGGAATACAATTAAAATAATTAAATTATGATAAATGCACAAATTTGCGTAACAATGCAGTGGGTATCATATATATAACATATACATGTACATATACAACTCAAAAGTTTGCTAGGCACCAAGAATATAAAAACCAACGTTAAAATTTTAAATATTTAGTTTTACACAACAAAATCGGAAGTTCAGAAATTAAGATTTTGTTTTTGTTTTGCATTATTCTTAAGTTTTAGAATAAATAACAAAATCCAAACAGCAATTTTCACAATGTGAATATTTGGTACTTAGCAAACTCTCAATATTATATCAATATACATACAAAAACTTAACAATAATCCAATTTCTCATATAATTATATGTATAAATAATATGAATCAGGTCTGCATATGAAATTATTCACAACCATTGCTTTCCGTAATTACTTTAAGGTTTGAATACCTCGATGTAAAATATTGCAAGAATGTTTATTGTTTGAAAAATTCAAATGCCATCCCTTGAGCAGACTGGCATTTACTTATCATATGCAGCAAACAAGAAAAAGGAGTTAAATGAATTTGAGTATTACAGTTTTATATATTAAAAATCTGACAAAACATGTCTTCCCTGCCATTTATCATTTTCCCTCTTTAAAATCTGGTTTTTTTTTGTACGGTATGAGCTTTTAAATAAAGTTGTTAATGAACACTCACAGGTTTTTACCATTCAATAATTTGAGTCAAGAGTCAGCAACTTTATGTTTGACCTCTAGATTGACCTTTACATTCATATACTTTTACTTTTAAGATCTTTTATGACCTCTAGATTGTTTTCAACCTTAAGATGACCTTCAAATCAAAACCTTTGACCTTGTTTGAAGATCTTTTTAACCAATGATCTTCATTAGACTTGACCTTGTTGAGATCTTTCACCTTAATACCTTACATCAATAAACTTTGACCTAATTTGAAGATCTTATTTAAAGCACAACCATTTTTATAACACTGACTAGAATGAAACAGACTGGATAAACTGATGAATTCAAAATTGTAATCTATACAATTAAAAACTGGATTTGTTGAATCTCCAACTTCTTTTGTTTGCATTTATAACACAATGGCAACATAATATACCAAATAATGACAACCTGATGCCAAACTCTCATTAGATTTCAACCATTTCAACAGTAGCTGCATCTGGTTAAAAAACAAGAGGGCCAAGATGGCCCTTAATCGCTCACCCGAGAAAGATGATTGCTTAAGAAATAAAGATGCTAGAGTGTAAAAGTTAAATCTGGCTTTTCTTATAGTGAATTGGCGTAATTCCTAAATTAATTAGCCAATATCAGTTACAATTGAACCAGAATGTGAGACATTATGATCATAAACATTGTCATAAAATTTGAAATTGATTGCTCAAAAGACAAAGATGCTAGAGTGTAAACAAAGTGAAATCTGACATTTTTTTATATTAAAAGGGGGTTTAACTCCTGATCTAATTGACCATTCTCAGCCATATTCGAACTCAATTGAAACATTGTCTTAAAGTTTGAAGATGATTGCTTAAGAAATGAAGGTGATAGAGTGTAAACACTAAATTGTTTATGACGCACAACGCATGACGGACACTCATGGGATCACAATAGCTCACCTTGAGCTTTACTCAGGTGAGCTTAAAAACAACAGAAAGCACTATGATACCATATATACAGAGATATGTGGTATTTAATGATATGTTCCAAAGAAGATGCCAGAAATAGGATAAAACAGGAACCACTGCAAGTGACATTAGGTCAATTTAAAAGCAAAACATATGACTAAAAAGTAATCAAGATTATGATTTTAAAAGTATAATTTAAGAAGATTTCAGTCTGAATACATAAATGAAACCAAATTATACAGCATTCTTATTTTGAAAAAGCAAAGGGAAATAGACTTTTTTTTTATTTCATGCTTTTGGGAGAAAGGTTGTCATATTGAAATATTCAATGGAAACAAGAAAAAACAACTTTTAGGACCATTACTGATGAGATACTGGTTCTGGAGTAAATGATGATTAGTGTAACGGTAGGAATAAAACTGAAGTTTTGGCACCTTTTGAACAATATTGAAGGCTTGGAGCAAAACTACTGTAGCTGCTTCTTTATTTATATGTAGTTTCATCAGTTTGTACCATGTTATCAATATATGAAGGGGATTTATGAAAACTCTTCCCCAGTTGTAGACTATTTTTGATAATTGGTTAGAACCCTAACATTGTGCTTCTATGCAAAGATATATGAAAAAATCATATATGAATTGTATGTCAAGTTAGTAACGCATTATTAAAGCAAAATACATGTTCAAAGAAAAAATAAGAGGAAAAAACAAGTTTATGAGAAGGGAGATCTTTATTTTGATCAGTAACCCTATATACCATGCATAGTAAGTTTTAAATTCTACAATATATAACTGATTATTCAGAATGAAGTTAAAGCTTGTTCATTCAAATTACAGAATGTTCCAACTGTGCCGAAATATTAGCACAAAATTATTAGACTATTATTCAATCATTTGCAGTAAGTATTCACTTCACCAAAAGTTAACAAGTCTTTATACATGTAAATAAATACATAAACAATTTGCAAATAAAAAAACCTCATACTTACAAATTAATAAAAAATGCTGTTTGGGAACTATGAAACACTCTGAATCAAGGGCTGCCATGTTTTGAAGTGGTTGCAGAACACTTTGTATCATATCAAGTCACTAGCAGACCTCTATAGGACCTTGATTTTTGTTGGTATGTTTGAGGAAAAAAATTATAATCTCATTTTATAAGGAAAAACAAGAAACACGTCAAATGACACAAAACCAGGTTTTCAAGTTTTTTGCCTCAGGCAAGCAAAACTATTTTTTGTAACAGTGACCTTGACCCTACTGACTAGAAAATCAATCCCAATCTTCCTCTTCCCATACGGTATCTGTATACTCTATCTTATCATCATACCTCACTCCTAAAAGGAGTTATTTGACAGAAACAAAAAATCTATTTTTAGTGACAGTGACCTTGACCCTATCATCCTGAAAATCTATCCCCCTCATCCTCTTCCCATAAAGTATCTATCTTCCAAGTTTGAAAACTTTTCTTTTTGTTCAAATCTCAGTTAAAAAATCCAAATTCACAATACTTTTTTCATTCCTTCATACTTCATGGAGTATGGCACCTCTATTTATTCATATTTCTGACTTGGAGAAAGGCCATAATTTACAAAAACAACATACCACTCCTTTTTGGTAAAATAAAGAAGATACATCAGTATTTCAAGATAAAGCTTTTCTAACTGCAATAATTAGTATGTAATCAAAAGCACTTTCTGGAATCATATTTTCCACCATTTTCTTTCAAAACGAGTACAATTTCTTATGGGATTAACCAATGAACATCTGGATAATGATTTGGAAAAAGAAAATAAAATAAAAATAACTTCATAAAATATTGTGTTACAGTTTTGGATATATAAATCTTGTCCATCTAATTAGGGATGACTGTTGCCATAGTAACAAGGTCCTATTACAGCAATATACCTCCACATAGCAGCCTTTGTTACAGAGAGACTTTAGGTGCGAATATTGGTGCTATATTGATTTCAAAATCGTCAACAATATCACAGAATGCTGTTATACAAGTTGCAACGGAAACAAGTCATTCCACAACCTCTCGTCTCCGCTTCGAATCACTGCCAAATAATGAGCTGAAACTAAAGAAAGAAAAGAAAAATAAACAATAGTTATGATTATTATTCCAAATTGTCTTACCTACAAACAGACGGTATATGTATAATGTATATTATAACAAGGTATAGTTTAACATCAAACGGGAAATAAATTTTGACAACTTCTACTTATTCTTCTTAATGGTTCCTGGGTTGGACCAG
>CM037785.1:45409460-45426538 GCA_021229015.1 Solen grandis | reverse complement strand
TGTATATGTAAAAAATTTTTAAAAAAATACATGCATTTAACTCCCCGCATGCGCGCTCACCCGCTCATGTTACATCTACATTTAAAGCCTGGGCTAAACTATATACTTATGAATACATAACAGTCGTCCAACCACTGTCTGTAATTTATGTCACGTGATATTTAGTTCATATTGTCAGGTTTGTATCTCCTGACAGGATGTCCATTCGCTATATACATATACATATATAACAGTTATATTCTACCACACACTAACTGTTAACTGAATACCTATTTTTAAATTTTTCAAACGCATTGTTGTCTCAAAAATAGATCAGAAGAGTACAGCAGATTCAAAAATATTTCAAAATAATTATACGTGAAGCTTATAAAACTTTGGAGCATCAATTTTTGTCGCTTGACTGAGATGAAATTACGAATCAAGACGGAAATTTAAAGAAGAAAAACGTGCATGTTGATTTAGACAGCATTTGCATATATAGTGAGTATGTCAAATTTGTAGAAAGATTAAAGAAAATAACACTTGTTTATAAAACAGCTGAATAGTCTACAGAAATAACAATGTGAAATGATCAAAAGCCTAAAATATTTAGGCGAATGATTTAAACCCACACGCACGTGTACTCTGTTTTGGATGCAAGTACCATGTTTATACATTAAGGCATGCGCTAATGAGCTAAATGTGTATCGACATGAGCAAATATTTTAATATAATAGCTCTTACTATATTATTAATCATTGAATTTAATCAGATATTTACCACATGATTGCGTCCAATAATACGGGCAACATCACATCCATTTTCCATAATGTCTAGATAAAAACTTGATCATCTTCGTTCCTCAGAATATATAAAATGAAACGCCAACAAAGTCATAAAAACAAATAATCCACAGGGGAAATAAAGTCTGTCTTCCACCAATTAATGACTGGGCACTGAAGAGTTGCATAAAGACGGAATCCATCAAGGCGGTTGGATCGCTCCTGATATATTTGCGAAAATTGTTCCAATTAGGCGCATAACAATCAGGCACTAGTCCAAGTGTATCAAGCAATAGCGAATCATAGATCGCTGCTCGTTTCGTACAGTTTTAACCTTATTCTAGATCAATTTGACCCTCAACGCTTCACTTTACTTCATTAAACTAGCGAGTTCTGACTTCAACTTTTATTTATCAACAAACCGCATCCATCATTTTTACAGAGCAAAGTCTTAAAATCCGATACTGTCAACCCTTATCAGAAAAGGGTATATTTTTTAACTGTAATGTTCTAAAAATAGCAATTTAAAACTTTGAGGTTTAACATCAATGAGAAAGTGTAGGTACGTGAAAAACAAATTTCGTTTTATTAAAAGAGCAGAATGTCCGTCTAAATGTTCTATACCTAGTCTCTATCCCAAATGCACAGTTTGAGCTCACATTTCAGCTTCATTCCTTTTTATCTTGTTTCTCCGGTGTCCGATAACTATTTGAATATACATTGCTCTAGTCTACTGGTTTTTCTTGACAAAAACAACAACAGTCTCCTTCATTTCAGCTCCAGTCCTATGTTATGAAAACGTTTTTTTTCCCCTAATGGGTTGCTATAATCTGATCAGAATACAACATATCCTGGATTTGACGGAGATTTGCTGATAAAATCTTAAAGTAATATGTTCATATGGACCCTCTCTCAAAAATACGTATCGTCAAATTCTCCTTGTAGTGTCATTAATATATAATGTGTCTTCGAGACAAAAAATATCCGGACTATATCTTCAATTTATCATTGCCACAGAACACATACCGTCATGTCCCAGAACATGACTCCAAATGCTACTAATCAAAAATGGCAACCAGGTAACATAAATCTGAGATCATCCAACTGTTATTTCTTTTACAGCAGTTGGCAATAATTAATATGATTCATCAGCGTTCACATTCATTATGTATTACGAGTTTCTGACTGTTGTTGTTGTTGTTTCCGTTCAATTAATTTTGTTTTGATTCACACATTACACGGCTTTACAGTATACATTTGATTTCAAAACCTAAATATCAGAAAGAGTCACCCATATCTTAATCTAGTCTTACTCTAAACGTTGATTTCAACTGAACTCTAACTCTTTCGGTTACTATGATACAAATCTTAAGACTTATAGCATGTTATTAAAAGCTTCGTGTATCGTTCCCGGTGGTTGAGTGATAAGAGTCCGTACCGTAGGCACGATACCCAGCTGCAATATGCCGAACTCCTAAAAGCGGTAATGATTCAGCACAAAACAGAGTTCTAAGACTGGTTTGCTCTTTAACGTAACACTGACCTATTTCAGTCGTTTGGAGGTTATGTCTACTTGCGACAGATATAGTGATGTCACACTGCAGTATCACTTTTTGAAACGGTGAATATAACCATTTTTAATTCACTGATATTTTCCCTATGATCCACCCAAAAGTATTTAATTGAAGAAAAGTTATTCTTAATTTTCACTTTGGACAGGTGCATAGAGTTATACATTGTATTAAACACAATCTTGGGATTTTAAAGCGTGGTTGATATTTATTTTGCAATTTTGCAACATTAATATTTCTACATTTGTTTCATATCCTATTAAAACAACAAAAAAAAGTTTGCTTATTTCGTATTTGTCAGTAATATTCCTATGGTCATTATTTTGGCATTCTATGATCTTGCTTATCTGTCTGGATTTATCGTCCCACCGACAGTAGAACAATCATTTGAACCCGCAACCTTCCGGTTCTAGAGCGAATACTCTAACCAACAGGATCGGTTTTAATGATCTTCGTTGTGCATAATATGTCTATGGGCGGGGTATAACTTAAATGAAATGCATATTTCAAGAGGAGTCCTTATTATAGTGTATTCGAGGTATTATACTTTAAACATATCATTCTGTAAAAACCTTTAAAATACTTTTTTATGGCAGTCACTCTTGCTTACTTGTTTGATGTAATCTACGTAGGTTTGAAATGGAATAAAATACAATGTACCATAAATGAATATACTAGTATACATTTCCAATATAACTATGTGTGTCATTGTTTCCTGGAAGTGTATCCACCTCTTCGTGTTTGAAACACTAGAATTTAATTAAAACTGACAAGGAACGACGATGCCATAAAACCCCGGAAGTGTGATTGACCTTAGCAAAGCGTTGACTTCATCTTTTCATCTCATTGCAAAAGACAATGATCGTTTAAACAATACTGCTCCCAACACTGTCTTTCAGCTCCAGCTTTTCTATTCTTTCGGTATAATCGTTTCGTGCTTTAAGTGGCTAAGTTAAGACAGTACACGTTCTTGCTGCTGATTGTGACAATGATAAAAACAACAAAACTGTGTTGCCAACAGGAACAACGCGTGGCTGATTGGCAACAGTTGTCTTCCATTATCTCTGCGTTTGTTTGTTTTGATTATGTGGCGTAATCAATAGGTTCGACAATGGTGCTAAGATTGGCATCTGTTACAGCTTGGATTAACGAGAAGTATACAAATAATTGTGTGTATAGGTATGTTCAGCAATGACGTGTTGCTATTTACGTACATTGACCGATCTCTTGACAAGAAAGAATCCTACGCAAAATATTTGGTAGATCAAAACTACGAGAGTGAGCAATGTGCCCCTTGTCAAGATAAATAAATTGTAAACAGAATTTCAAATTTCAAAAAGAATCATGCGTCCAACGTCAAGACCCAGTATCAAGAGGCATGAGCCCAACATCTTAACCTAATATCATTGGTCATTCGCCCAGCATCTTAACCTAATATTAAGAGCCATGCGCCCAACATCTAGGGCCAATATCAAGTGACATGCGCCCAATCTATTAACCCAATATCAATAATCATGCGCCCAACATCTTAACCTAATATCAAGGGTCATGTGCCCAACATCTTAACCCAAAATCAATAGTCATGCGCTCAAAATCTTAACCCAAAATCCATAGTCATACTCCAACATCTTAACCCAATGTCAAGAGTCATGCGCCTTTTTTTCTCATATGTTTACTTTCTTTTTTCATATCATCTTTTTTCATTTCATTTCATCATATTGCATTAGATGAAATTCAAGAACTCATTTTGTTATCCTTTGATTATAAAAAAACTCAATTATATACATGATAATATATGCATTTTCTGTTGTGATCGTAAATACTCTTACATGTATGATGCTGTGAGATTTAAAATATATACATGTATGAACACTTTGTAAGGTATTCAGTGGGATGGTTCCCTGACCCACTGCTACCTAATAACGGGGATAATAAAATGTTTATTTGAAAAAAAGATTCATTCGCCCTACGTCAAGACACAATGTCAACAGTCCTGCGCCCAGCATCTAGAGCCAGTATCAAGAGTCCTGCGCCAAGCATTAAGATCCAATATCAAGAATCCTGCGCCTAGCATCTAGAACCAATATCAAGAATCCTGCGCCAAACATCTAGGCCCAATATCAAGAGTACATCAAAGCCCAATATCAAAGTCCTGTGCCAAGCATCTAGACACAGTATCAAGAGTCCTGCGCCAAGCATCTAGATCCAGTATCAAGACTCCTGCGCCAAAAATCAAGATCCAATATCAGGAGTCCTGTGCCAAGCATCTAGACACAGTATCAAGAGTCCTGCGCCAAGCATCTAGACCCAATATCAGGAGTCCTGCGCCAAACATCTAGACACAGTATCAAGAGTCCTGCGCCAAGCATCTAGACACAGTATCAAGAGTCCTGCGCCAAGCATCTATACCCAATATCAGGAGTCCTGCGCCAAGCATCTAGACACAGTATCAAGAGTCCTGTGCCAAGCATCTAGACCCAATATCAAGAGTCCTGCGCCAAGCATCTAGACCCAATATCAGGAGTCCTGCGCCAAGCATCTAGACACAGTATCAAGAGTCCTGCGCCAAGCATCTAGACACAGTATCAAGAGTCCTGCGCCAAGCATCTATACCCAATATCAGGAGTCCTGCGCCAAGCATCTAGACACAGTATCAAGAGTCCTGTGCCAAGCATCTAGACACAGTATCAAGAGTCCTGCGCCAAGCATCTAGACCCAATATCAGGAGTCCTGCGCCAAACATCTAGACACAGTATCAAGAGTCCTGTGCCAAGCATCTAGACACAGTATCAAGAGTCCTGCGCCAAGCATCTAGACCCAATATCAGGAGTCCTGCGCCAAACATCTAGACACAGTATCAAGAGTCCTGCGCCAAACATCAAGATCCAATATCAAGAGTCCTGTGCCAAGCATCTAGACACAGTATCAACGTACCTGCACCCAGCATCAAGACCCAATATCATGAGTCCTGTGCCAAGCATCTAGATCCAATATCAAGAGTCATCTTGATCCAATATCAAGAGTCCTGCGCCATACATCAAGATCCAATATCAGGAGTCCTGCGCCAAACATCAAAGCCCAATATCAAAGTCCTGTGCCAAGCATCTAGACACAGTATCAAGAGTCCTGCGCCAAGCATCAAGACCCAATATCATGAGTCCTGCGCCAAGCATCTAGACCCAATATCAGGAGTCCTGTGCCCAGCATCTAGTCACAGTATCAAGACTCCTGCGCCAAGCATCAAGACCCAATATCAGGAGTCCTGTGCCAAGCATCTAGACACAGTATCAAGAGTCCTGCGCCAAACATCTAGACCCAACATTAAGAGTCCTGCGCCAAGCATCTAGACCCAATATCAGGAGTCCTGCGCCAAACATCTAGACCCAATATAAAGAGTCCTGCGCCAAGCATCTAGACCCAATATCAGGAGTCCTGCGCCCAGCATCTAGACACATTATCAAGAGTCCTGCGCCCAGCATCTAGACACAGTATCAAGAGTCCTGCGCCAAGCATCTAGACCCAATATCAAGAGTCCTGCGCCAAGCATCTAGACCCAATATCAGAGTCCTGCGCCAAGCATCTAGACCCAATATCAAGAGTCCTGCGCCAAGCATCTAGACCCAATATAAGAGTCCTGCGCCAAGCATCTAGACCCAATATCAAGAGTCCTGCGCCAAGCATCTAGACCCAATATCAAGAGTCCTGCGCCAAGCATCTAGACCCAATATCAGGAGTCCTGCGCCCAGCATCTAGACACATTATCAAGAGTCCTGCGCCCAGCATCTAGACACAGTATCAAGTATCAAGTAGCGAAAAAAAGTCACACACACACACATACGCTCTTGCACATTTTACTCTGTAACATATGTTCGTGGATATCTTACGGTTCGTTAAGGGTTTCGCTTGGATAAAGTTTTGATTTTATTGAAATACTCTGTCATATGTTAATTCATTCACGGCGGTAAAACTTATATAAAGAATTAATACTATTTCTTAGATATTTATCACTTTTGGCTGAACTCGAGTTCAAGTTAATACTGGAATACAATGATCTCAAAATGTTATCTCACTCATGCCGATCTTGAATAAATCTCATTCGACAAAAAAAAAATATTTTCTACGAAAGATAATGTGTTGCCGCCGATTGCAAAGTAAGTGAGCTACGTATTAACCTGACGCATAAAGCTTACAGTTTTGCAAAAAAGTAATACACTGAAACATGAAAATAATGATATCATCTTCATGAATTCATCTTTTAGATTATGAAAAGCTTTTAATAAATGACGAGTACACACATCTACGCGTGAATGTGCATTAAGCGATACAGGAAGTAGGATAAAAACGGCGTCTCTCATCGCGTTGTCGAAAAACAAAGATCAACTGTCTGCCTGAGATACCTTCTGAAAAAGTTATCTTAAACTTGTCAGATTTTTCAAGGAAACAGCATTTCAGACACTTTATAACGCAAGGAACACTATTTCTCAGTATTGCCAGTAGCGTGGACGTATAATCAAACAAAATATAATTTAGAGGAAGACGATGTAATTTAGCACATGGATTAATCTCTCCCCTATTCCAGGGACAATTCAAGGCGATAGGATCTCTCCCTGACTTTTCTTTTCGTATATGCACGCAAGAGACAGAGTTTGAAATATCGGAAATTCATCTGACAGTCCGGATGCCAAGACAAGACAAACTGATTAAATTCTCTGCACATTTAAACAGCGACACGTATATTATGATGAGAAGCTCCGACCCACTCTTGTAATCGCAACAGACACGGTCTGTATCCATGACTGCTACAATCATCCGCCATGTCTTAGTTTCCTTGATGTTCTAAAACACCCGTGTTCCATCATGGCACTGTCTGGTAACTAAGGGGCTTCAAATGCACACTTCAAGCCCCAAGTTCATGGATATATTTAGAGTACGATCTCAGGCTCAAACTTCGAGTAGTTGGGGTTTGTTTCGGTGACCCGAGTACATGGGCGGATCCAGACAGGGGGGGGGGTCGGTAAGACCCCCTCCCCCCGTCTACATCAACGCATGTAATGTACTCGGTCACCGGGACAGACTCCAAGTTATTATTACGTCCACCAACCCCTGGAAAATCGGTGGACACCGCCCCAACCCCCATGCAACAATTTTAAAAGATAGAGAGGAAAGTATGGTGGAAGGGCACGAAGGCACAACCCCCCCCCACACACACACACACACACCACACACACACACAAGAACGGTTTTTTTTTCGGTTGGCCTGGTGTCGTGGCAGCATGTGATACCGAAGCGAGGCATCAATATATCTGTTTCATGAAGACAGAGTCCCGAAAATGACTGATAAACTGTTGGAAGGACGTTACACACAAACATACAAACATCATTACATGCATATAAAGGGTGGATTTAAAACTACACATGTAATCGAATAAACAAAAGAGAAAAACAACTGTGTTTTAAAAGACTTTCCATGCCTAAACGCAGCCAGCATTTGGCACAGTTTAAGTCTACTTAATTTCAGGAGATGTTTCGATCTCACGTACTCATCTCCTATTATTCAATTAAACCATTTCTTTAACGATTAGTCGACTCACTAATCACGACTTGCTTTCTTCCCAATTTTGCTTTTTTTTTATCACAAAGGAACCATCAGTTAACCATGGAAAATTTTGTTTAGAGCTGGAATGTTTTATACACACATTCTAAAATCGAAATCCGTTAATTTGTGTTTTGTTTTCGAAACAGAGGGAATTGTTTTTTCAGCGAAATGCAAGACGGTAGTTTATTTTGAGATCAGAGCTGTAGACATCAAATTGTTACGTGAGCATAATACAACGTAATTTGTGAGTTCTGTTTAATGTTATTTTGAAATAGAAACATTTATAAGCCACCGTTCCAATAAAGCATCTACTAATATAATTATATATGTTCCAGGCGTGGCGTTTCTTTGCAGTTTTCAATAAGATCGCATGTTAGTTTATTTAGGCCTCCGTCGGAGTTTGCAATGTCTGTATGCCTGCAGAGTATTAAAATCTATAAAAACGATAAAAAGTAAATTGCTTGTTTTCAAACGAAACACAAATACAGAAATAATGAGAGGAAAAGTGCATCCCGTTTGTTTTTAGAAGCTTTGAGCTTTTGATGTTATCAGTGTATTGAGACAATTTCCAGATCACCAGATAAGTAGCATTACTGTTATTTTTTTCCTTTTGTAAAACTGTGTAGTTCTTCTAGCTGATTGTATTCAATACAACACTGGTCTATTTTGATAACTTAGATAAACTTGGATTGCAAGATATCCAAGAAATTTAAATGTTGGATTTTTTAAGCATTTGGAAAAGCAACTATCATTCCCGTCGCACAAAAAAAACCCGATGACATTTAATCAGGATTACATAGAACCCATTCCGTTTTCATAAACCGGAGCTTAACATGTCGGATCCCATAAATAAAGTTTGTCCAATGCAGCAAACGATTGAATTCGTGTCTGAGCCATTCACCCTCAAGAGAATAAAGTAGCAGTGTTATTATCTCCCTTGATTTTAGTGGCGTTGCATGGACATCAAAACATGAAGGGTCTGTCACCGGTAAAAGCCTTAAGTAACACATTAGAAATTACCAATTCCAAATGGGAGGTTTTACCACAACTCCTGGACGTCTCTGACAATTGTAAAGGGATAATGAATCGATTAAATGTCCCGTGCCAATATATCTACCAACGGACTCGATCACCATTGATCATTTGAATCTTTAAGATAAAGGCCATTCATTAGACTGAAATAGATACTCTCGTCCTGTTTAGGGACCGCAGTGAAAACACAAATTTGGAACTTGCTTAAGTAGATTTAGCGGATTTCTCCTAAATGAAAGTTAAGTGTCTTTCTTCCCGATTTCTCAAATGGTTTACCTTGATTTCCTTGGAGTGGCATTTCCTGGCGTCAGAATCGACTGTCTGTAACCCAGTTTTGATGTTTAGAAAAATACAAGTTCCTCTTTAAGTAAAAAGGATATGTTTAATTTATTTTAAGGCAACATCTTCAAACGAGCTGCGCCTGAAGACAATGCGTTTCTGTGTATCTTACTTTGAATTTATACGTTTTCTTTACGCCGATTGGGACACACGCATTTAAGATCTTCCCATCCTATTAGCCATATTCCGTATCTTGCCACTGGATGGTTATACTTCTATGAAATATTCTCACTTTGAAGACATTCAAAAATAAAAATATTTCACCAAGATTTTTTTCAAGTTTTATCTAATTTGGGGAAGATAGTCCGCTTATAAGTTAACATTGAAGCCTATGGAAAATATGTATTTTCTATGAGTATGAAAAAATGAATTTGATTTATGAGAAAAACTTTTAGTAGGAAAGATGCATTTAATGATTTTGTATCAATTTCCGTGAAAAAGTCTAAACTTTACCATAGAAAATGGAGAAAATCACATTTTTTAGTTTTCAAGGGAAATAACTCATGGCAACTAAATAATCAAGGGGAGGTAATAAAGGAACTTCTGTCACTTATCATAACATGTCAATTTGCCCCACTGATTACCATTGTTTGACACTTTAAAAGCTTATATACACGAGTATTGTTAAGTTATAGGCATGGCCTTGACGAAATTGATCGCTATTAGGATTGAAAGACCTTTGAAGTTATTCTGAGTCCATTTCAATGGTTCCTTGGTTGAACTAGTATTTTGTGCATATTCCTCGTTACATGTGGGTATCAAACTACCTACCTTCGAATCCATAATCACGGAACACTACAACTGAACGATTTTGCATTTTCTTTGAATACCGATACTTTTTGCTTTAAATTCATGCAACCAGATATTAAATGCAACCTAATTTCCAAATCTTAGAACTTTAAACTTTTTGTTTAATTGCAAATCGACTGTTTAATTATTCGACAGACCTTAACAACAATTCTCTCAATCCAATGTGGAACTTAACCAGAAATTGTTTCGTGAAATCTCCAAATAAAACCTGCAATATTGTCAAATTTGAAAACTATCTGTCTTAACTCTTGATCGAGTACAATGTACTTGGAAGCCAACGACCAAAATATTCTGCCTGCGAATTGCTCAAAAGCCATTGGGAATTGAATTCTAACTGCTATGTGGTCTAAGCTCTGTGTATTTGTGATAGAATAAGTATAATAATCCGCACTTATAAAATGAGATTAATTGAATACCTGAATAAAAAAAAATAAAGCTAATCCTCTCCTGCGAAAAAAAAAATAATAGAAAATGCCAGCTCCAAATATATAAGCATTATTGGCATGATGGCGGTTAACCTCTGAGAGAAGCCAAGCTTAAGCTCCTTAATTGATTATATTTATAGGATTTCAATTAGAGGTACGCTCTGAGAAATCAAGAGGCAGTCTAATATCTCTGGCGCACGAGGAAGCGTGATGCTTTTGCCAACAACATCTTGTTAAGTGAAGATATTCGCTTTGCAATGTTTGGATTAACAACTTTGATTAATTTGTAATCGAATCTTCAAAATATACCCCAAGACTAAAGCGAGTATTCCTGGAAATACCCCCGTTATAAGATTGTATAAGTTTGGACAGAATGTGGTAACGATACTTCATGTAATGAAATCCTTTGAAAATGATTTATCTTTATTCATTCTCCTCTTTGGGTTTGTGTTTGTGTGGAGGGAAGGGGTCATTTAAATCTTGCGTCTCTTCAAATAACCCATCCATAAACGTTCAAACATCCTTGACTAGGATGCAAGCTTATCATCAACATCAGCAGTATTACTTTTATCAACATCATGATTGATTGATTGATTGATTGTAACGTGTAAGACTCTACCTCCATTTGAAAGGCATTCCTATAGATAAACTTAATTGCTGTCAACTGCTTTTAAATTGAGTGGTGTGGCTTCAATTCATAGTAGGGTAATATTTCTATAACTCTTTCTGACTATTTCTGTATCAATCGTATTAGATCTAAAAAGAAAAAAAAAGTGTTTGTTTTTATTTTTATAATATGTATAGGTATTGAATATTAAAGGTCATGATCCAAGACAAAATGACGTATGATTTTAGGGATTGCTTCACTTACTGATTGTTAAATTCTTAACGCCATGGTACAAGTTCATATTTTTACATATTCAATAATTAAGTGCTGCAATGCTCAGTGGTAGACTGTCCACTTTGCGTTCGGGAGGCCTGGGTTTCGAATCCCAGCCGGGACACCGCGTCAAACCAAAGACGAATAAAATTGGTACCAGGTGCACCCTTGCCTAGCACTCGGTAAATTAGGGTTGATATATATATATATATATATATATATATATATATATATATATATATATTGGTACTCGGAGTACTGATTCTACCCAGGAACGTCTCCCGTGCATCGGTGCTATAAGCCGGGCACGTAAAATAACTAAAGGGTTTATTCGTAATTCACAATAAGACTTGAACAGTACCCCACCGCAAGTTTTGAGCTAAGTATGTAATTTAAAATAAAAAAAATAAGAAAAATATAACAAATGTCTCTTCTTCTCAGTCCTTTTACTGTAGAATACTCGTATGTAGGATAATTTTGCCAGATTTTGGTAAAAAGTTTGCACATTTCATTTTTTTTATTTTTAAATGTATTTTTGTACTCAAGTACTTTTGTGCTATTCGGTACAAGCTGTAGAGAGCGGTTCAAAATAAAGATGATGTCACACCTTAAGATAATCCAAGTGAGATCATACTTCATCACGTGATCGTGGGAATTTTTCAGTTACTGCAAGCCTTTATAGTCTTTGAGAAAAAGAGCCTATAGCTCAGTCTCAATGGATGTTTGCGTCTGTAATGAAGTCTTTTGAACCATGATTATGATTTGATAGGGGAAGGATTATCTTAAATTACAGATGATAAAATCATAAAAAAAACTTTACCATTGTTTGTCAAATATATCAATCTTTCGGATTCGATTTTTACAGATAAACGTTGTTAAACGCTACTGTGTTTTAGAACCATGCGTCATACTGGAAGTATTATATTTAGTACAGATAGTGCTGGGAAAGACTTGGTCCGTGTCCAATCATCTTCAATCAGTCACGTGTTTAGGGTTTGGTCATATGTTGTTTGGTGCACAGCAAGCTCACATTCAAACAAGAAATGCGATTGTGATTTAATTTTCACTTGATTAACTTCATCGCGATAGATTTATAAATGAGCATTCTACAACCGCCGTGAGAAAATAGCCAAAGTCTCATGCACTTAACAGTGGGCTATTCAAACACAGTTCTTCTTTTTTGGAAATGCCTCTTTTTTTCCTTTCTTTTTTTTTCTAATGAATGAGATACTTCCATTGGAATCATTGAATTTATTGGCAAACATATTATGTCTAACAGTTGAAACAGTATCCTCTCCGAAATAAGGCATTTTGAAGTTAAAACAAACGGATTCCAGAAATCCATGGTTACCAACTGAAAAGTTGCATATGCAAGTAATATATATATATATCATGTACCGGCCTAATATATGGTTTTCTTTGATACGTATATAGTTCCATGTGATACAGCCAACATTAGAACTGAGTAGACGCATTCGTCCTCATAATGTGCGTCTACTCTATATTTTGCTCACTCGATATTGTCGTACAGTTACTAAGAAAGAACGAGAAACAACAAGAAGTCACGGACCTCGCCAAATGCAACTTGGTGAATATCTAATAAGCACTGATGGCAAGGACTCATCTCCGGAGTAAAGTATTACCCAAGAGTGTCCTATTGTCTTCATTTGATAAAGAACAATTAGCCTGAAAACACTCCATTTAACAACTTTTCTAATTGGTCACTTAGCACTTTGGAAATTTCTGACAAGGCAATCGTTCAAAGTATTTCGAATAAGGGGCTGTGCGAAACGCTAAAAGAAACGCATAAAAATGAAAAGATTCTCCGTTCAAAATCTATAGGAAAACTAGCATGGTCGTATTCTGAACTTCGTGTCTGACACAATTTTCAGCCGTTTTCAAATTCGCCAGACTTGTTTAACACGGAAATAATAGGCCGAGTTGATTTTCTATAGGCAATACGAGTCACGAAATCGCTTGAAAACCGTCCTCGGACACGATGTGACCGAAGCAACGCATTTCACTGTCATTGAACTTTTCAACGGCAACTTCATAAAGTATTTATATTTTTTTCTTTTTCCTTTTCTTTTTTTGTTTTGTTTTGTTTTGTTTTGTAAATCGCTAGTATCGCTGCTTTCCACCCTCATTCGACTGCTGTATTTTGTTATGACTGGCGGCTACCATATTGAATCGATGACCCGAAGAATCGCTATTTCCCAAAAGTCACATTGTGGTTGTCACAAAAGCCGATGCCCAATTTTTTTGTTGGGATTGTGAAATTTTGTTATAATTTTATAATACTGTAGTTACTTTGTATTCATTGGGGGTGTAGCAGGGGAATAGACTAGAAGAGAGCCCCCTCCCTCCACCCCAACCCACGCCCATTGTCCCACGTCGATAGCCTGTACTATGAATTGGCATTTATTTTTGCATCTGTGTTTTCCAATACATGTCAGGTTGAATATACTGTTGACGCAAATTATTGACCATACTAAGCAAGGTGCTTCCAAATCGACGAGAAATGAATATATCTAAATTAAAATACTAATGATAAGGCCCTGGTGGTCCAAGTCAAGCAGAGCATGACCAGTCAAGTCACGATGCTTAGTTATCGTTTCAGAAACGAGAAAATAAGAATCGCTTGACAAACGTATCTCGTTTACAATAGTATGCAGGAAGATGAAGATCAAATACCAGAATCGCCAAAATTGCAGGATATTTACAGAACTTGTCTGCAAAGAAATCAGAAGTCGAAGATTCAAATTTATTGTGAAAGCATGTAGGCTAACGAAAGGTGTTTGTACACTAAATTCCCCCGAGGACAACAAATTCAAAACAAGCACTGAACGAAATCTCCAAATGCAAAGAATACAAAATTGCATTTTAAAATATATTACAGGGAAACTAATTATACTAAGTACAGGTATATTATTTTATGTCAAATACTATAAGAATTATGCTAAAGGCATTTCTAAGCATGCTGGAACACTGACGTAGGTAAAGAGTCTTTTCTTATAATTACTGATACAAACCTTGCCTTTAAACCCCAAAACAGACATATTACGAAACAATGTTATTTAAAATTCTGAATCATTTTAACAAATTAATTTTTAGCTCCGTTTTTATACAGACACAAAGAACTTAATTTCTTGTTTAAACTTTATTGCTACATGAATATTCATACACTCAAGATAGCTTTTAAACACTGCTTTCGGGTCCTGTTCTCACATAAAGCCAAGTAACAACACAAGATTATAACCGTTTTTCCGTTTCCAGATGGATATTTAGTCGAGTGAAGCTTCGTAAACAGCAAATTAGCATATTTATCTCGGACTTTTCAGAGAGGAGCTCTGGCAGATTGCCTTAAACGTGTCAGGAATTCGATTCATTAGTGGAAGCGGGAGTTCTTTCACATTTTACGGGGGTGGTAAGACCGACAAATTGGTTTTAATTGATGGAGAAGTGAGCATTAAGCATGGGACTATATACTACATCTGTATTTTATAGATGCGATGATGTCGTTCTTACTTAGTCATTGTAAAGCACCAAGAGTAGAGAATATTAACATGTTTTGTGACGATTTATGGTTAAAAAAAAAATTACATGGTGTTAACGTTAAACAAGTTCCTTGCGTCATCATCCAAAGCATAGACAATTTTATAACAACTTTTAACGAGAGAAAGGAGGGGGGGGGAGAGAGAGAGAAAAACAGACAGAGACGAGAAGACAGACAGAGACGGGATCACAATATAAATGCAAATTTCTCACTGTACATAAATCATTGATAATATTACTGAAAAAAAGGATACTACTATTTTGTGTTACGGACGCATGTTTCGCAAATCTGCTGAAGTTCAGTAATAGTTTTCATACTTTTAGATTTTTTGAACTCAATATATTTACAAACACTGAGGTAAAAAATATATTGTCTTTTCAAAAAATAACCCACGAATATCACTAGATGCACATGCGCGAGCGCGCGGAGTAAAATTTTAATAAATGTGATGTTACCAGAACAGAATATTTCTTTAACTTACACATCAGTCAGTTTCAAAATAACTAAGCAGGTTGATAGTTTAGAACATGTCGTAAAAGAAGGTTCAACTGTGTCTACTTTTGGGTTCCTTTGATTGGTTCTGCGGTATATGACGTCATGACACGTGCACTGGCTGTTACAGTGAGTACTTGACAGTGGTAAATTCACAATTCAGCTGCTGTCCAGCATACTAGCAGGAGGCCCACTGAATGGTATCAGACAGTACATTATTTTGTCCCTATATTTATGTCAACACCACATTATCAATCAGAAACTACTTATCGAGATTTCAGTAGATTTATACGAAAAAGGGAATACTTATGAGGAAGTTAAGAAAATGGCCGAATGTAATGAGAAACTAATATGTGTTGCCATCATCCGAAACTGATATCAAAAATGCTAGTTAATAGGGTCCACGCGGCAGATATTGGAGGCATAATGGAAGAAATGACAAGAGCTAAGCAATCTAAAATCAACAAATGTCACAACTCGATGTACCAGCATGAGACACACAAAGGATGTCAAGCATGAACATTCTGTCATTAGAAGTCTTGAGAAAGACGTAGCCTGTCATGGATGCCGATATCAAAAGTCAAACTGCTTATTATTTCGGCTATACGCATCAATTTCAAGAACCGTAGATAGGACTGGAACACACTTGGCTGCCTTTAACATCAGCTACGTATATAAATTGTTGGGTCGCTAGTTAGGAAATTGCTTACTTTGCAGAGAAAGATTTTTACGTCGCTCGGGAAACAAGTCTTTACACATTGTCCTAATTTTCCTCGACGGTGCTAGGTTAGAGTAGTACTTTGTGCATGAAAAGGCCATCAATAATGATTACCCGGCGGGGTTTGAACTTATAACCTTCGAATCTGCATCCCTGTGCATTAACACTGGACCATGGCGACCTTTAAGGGTAAGACAGAGAGAGAGGTTTATTTATTTCTCTCGTGTTTTCAACAGAAGTGGAAACGCCACATTCAATGTTTAGATCAATATTGTCGTGCTACAACGGCAGACACTTCCATACTCTGCCGAAGAATTGTCGATGAGTGGAGACACTGTGAAACCAAAATATCAGAGCGGATTCCAAGGACCTGTTGTATATTGATAGCTTTACCAGGGACAGAAATTTATAGCCCCTGCAAATTGCTGAGTCATTGTTTTGTTATTGTGTTATATACAAGCAGTCGTTTGTCGTTCTCATTAAGAATGAATGATTGATAGAATGTCGATGCGACATTAAACCGAAGCAAATGAGCAAAAACTGTTTAATATTAAGGGTTAACAATGGTAACTTTTAATCGTTAAACCTTTCGAAATATTGAGGACTCTTGTGAAAAGAGCAGGAATATAGAATTTAGGAACAAAGGAGTCTGGCACGTAAGTTTGGTCATTATATCACTATATATAATATGAAGTATATAATGATTTACTTACGTGCATTACCCCTTTGCTAAGGAAATGAAAAACTAAAGAAAAATGAATTGAAGTCCTTTCCAGTGTTTACAAAATGTATTCAAACAAACTTTCCAATAGCCATACTGAGATCGTTCAACCAATATGAACATTCTATAACAAATATGAAAAAATATTATTTTTCAAATATGCGATCAGTTTTGCAG
>CM037785.1:45396450-45409360 GCA_021229015.1 Solen grandis | reverse complement strand
GCCAGTTTACACCGTCGCTTGGCCACCAGACCAGTCAGTTTACAACGCTAGACCGTCAAATAGCGAAGCATGTAACGCATGACCGCCAGTCCGACAGGTAGATCCTTACATACGTTTATTCACAAATGCACATGCATATTTGATACCGGCGAACAAATATTGCTTTTCATGTGCGTTAAAGCTTTGCATGCATATGGTCCTATATTTGTTAAGCGAGGTAAGACTGCTAATACTATTGAATATGTTTTAAGTTGCCAAGATGGCGTTCTCGATACCCGGGTGAAAAACGAACGTTTACAAGGACTCGCCACCAAGGTAAGTTTAACGTTTTACTTTTTAGGTGTTTGAAATCATTTTATGTCTTCTTAGTAGTTTATATTGCGCATGGGTTAATATTTCAAATATAGCGATATCATTTGCAATAGTATTATTGGAATAATATTATCCATTTTATATAAAATATTACAAATACTTACCTCACCCACATAATTTTATTCCTAAATGTACTTGTTGAAATGTTTTGTTAAAAATGATATGTACTAAGATGCTAAGATAGCATATATATTTCGCACTAGAACTTAAAACTAAGGATACTTATATAAAAAACACAATAGCAGCATCAACAACAACAACAACAACACAAACGTAAAGCTATTGTGTGGGGGCGGGGTTGGGCGGCTAACACTCGCATTTCCATGTAGTACTCCTAAAGTACATGATGGGTGTGGACTGCACTATGCTGTCAACCAACTTTTACCACGGTACTTTGACAATATACTATTCCTTACAAATATTAACTACATTACTGAACATCTATAAGCAAACGGGTTTTTTACTTGAATAATGAGTGCAGTAGTTTCATCGAGACTTACTCTGCAAATGACAGGTGTAGCGCTTCAATGTCCCCCTAAGTTGAATTTCAATGGTATTTTTATATAATCGGAAACGCAAGCATACAGACGTACATATAGAAGCGTTAAGGTGGCGTTTCAATGAAGTACACATATAAATACAGGACTGTTGAACCGTATATGTTACGGAACGTATATATATCACGAGTGAAAAATTCAACGGAACGCACATGAAACGTATGTCGCGTAAGGTGTGACATACACGTTTCACTGAGGTTTATATAGGCACACTAAAACGAATATGTCTAATGCAAAAAAGGATGAATAAATGTTTTAACTAAAATGTCACATTTTGATTAGTTTGAAAAATGTTTTTCAATAATTGTTCGAACAGGGTTCGAGTTAAAAGGATAGATCTCTCGTTACTGATTTGAAAATCAAGAAGGGTTAAAAAACTTAAACTTTATTTAACATCAATTGCAAAACAAAGTCTCACAACTTATATTTATCCCTCTCCATGACTCTGATGGCGGTGTATGTGGTAATTATTGGGGGATGAAACCGGAAAACCCGGAGAAAACCCACGTGTCTGGACAGGTGATTACTGTATCCTCTCAGTACGTGACCAGGAATCGAACCCGGGGCGCACTGGTGAGAAAGGAAGCACCACTACGCTATCCAGGCACTCAAGAAGGGTTACAAACATGCAATGACAAACCTTCCTACCAAATTTGAAAACCCTAGACTAAAATGTTTTCTTGTTATTAATCGGACAATATTTTTGTGTTGAATGTCACTATGACTTTGACCTTTGATATATTGACCTTAAAATAGATAGCGGACATCTTCATGTGTTGGAAAAACCTCTCTAACAAATATGAGGACACTAGGCCAGATTCTTTCTTTAGTTATTGGTTGGACAAGGTCTGGTTACGACAGAGGGGAGGTCAGACCGACAGACCAACCGACATGTGCAAAGCAATATACATCCGCTTCTTCGAAAAAAGGGTGGGGGTGGTTAGCAAACTCAACATTAGTATATACAACCAGGCGGAGACGAGATATTCATTCAGGATGCAGAAGCCAAATACATAGTAATTAAACTGTGTGACAATGGATCCCTTTGCTGGACTGAGTTTAACAAAAGTATTATTTCTAGGTTTCATAATGTATATGACACATACTTCAAAACTGACCAAACGAATTTTTTTACACAAGACGAATGTCGAATATATCACACACGTGTTACATATACATAGGTCTATATGCATTTGATTTAATTTGATTTCTTGAATGTTATTATGTGACATATATATGGTAAAGACTCGGACACATTCGTTGATAATGAAGCATTATGGGCCTGCATGCAAAAAAGTTTATCAAAATAATATTGCACTAGATTTATTGAAGACAATGAAGAACAACAAATTCATTATAGAACACACCAGTGAAATACGAGAAAGAGATGTTATAAACAGTCTGATTCTTGTTACCATCAAATCATGTTATATGTGCTTTTCATTCAGTTTTTTTTTTGCGAATGACGTGGTCAAATCTTCTCGTGTAATTGAAATGAATTTTATGTTTCAAAACATTGGACAAAGTAAGAATTATGCCGATTTTCTTTTAAAATCTTTGGACCAAAATTGTAACTGTGTAATGTATAGATCTGATATCATCACTAAACCTTGACATTGCTAAATGTAAGCACACGATTCTGATGGTATTTTATCTGACTATCAATAAATTTGATCTTGAAAGCGTTGTTTAATCATACAAAATCATTTAAAAAATTGCCGACCAAAGCTTCATCATTTTGAAGGAAAAACTAAGTTTGAGACATTTTGTAAAGAGGCTATTTGTTGGCAACAAAAATGTAGACTTGTTGCATGTACTACATGTGATTTATATTTGTCAAAATGTAGAACCATGGTACGGTCTTTACCTTAGCTGTGAAGAATGTATTTGTAATTCGTTAACAATCATTCGCGTTGCGCAGCTGTCATTGTGCAGAGTATGCACATTAAATTGACGTAAAGTAAATATGTTTGATTGCGAAATGCACCATTGTAATCATGAAGAAAGAGGAAAGATCATAGCGTTTAGCAGAGTCGAATTACAAAAGTCAGTATACGAATACAAGGATTGTCTAGAGAACATATTCAGGTTTAATACTTGCAACGAAGTATATTTTAAACGAGTTGATCAGGACGTTTACTATGTCTGAGTACGCAATGACCATGATTAGGGACGGCCGTGGCTTGGTTTTATTTTGGAAAAGCGGTTTGCATAGGATTTCGTTATTTCAGTCTAAGGTTAAAGAAATGGTCAAACATCATATCAGATCATATACGTTGATATTTCTCATTATTTGACGTTGTCATGTAAATAAGTGGATGCGTTTATATTATAACAAATGTATTAAATTTAAAACGGATGATATATTGCATTCAAATATTTTGATTATGTTCGACACACTGTTAGCTGTTCAATTAATTATGAAGGACATACAAATGTATTAATTTATTACTGAGTAATCATATTCATTTTTATAATTAATATTGGTACTCAAGGGAAAACGAAATACGGGGTAACAATATATGCAATGTGTGCAATATCTTTCAAACGTGGACAGGTGTTAAAAACAATTCAACTACATGTACATCAAGCATCTCACTTGATTAAAGTATTTAAGATCGCACAAAGAAACTATGCTATATTCAAACTTCTCCCTGAGGTGTGATAATTAACAACTACAAATATTTTCATTGCATGAAAACATTACATATTTCATAGCAAATGAAAATAACACACAGGTTAGAAAGCATGGATTTTCTGAGGAGCACATGATGTTATAGTGCATATCTATAATACGTAACTCAACTTAGTTTCTATTCAAATTAGTATATAAAATTAAACATATTAATAATAATATTTTTTTATGTTGCTGACATAAGATTGATCAATATTTATTTAGTTAGCCATGTATAAAATAATTTTTTATATATTTTGATTTAATTTCCGAATGTTTTGAACAAATCAACAAAAATAATACTCGTATCTATTAAACCGGTGTTGCAAAATCTACATATTTTTTCATTTCTAGGGATTGACATTTTCACCTGCTTTTGCACTGGCTAGTCTAAGTTCTTTCAGTAGAGATTTGTCCAAAGTCAGAATAGCTTATTAAACAAGGACATAAGGTTCAGAGCTACGTTTTTCATTTTTTATTACAAACCTTTAAAATATTTCCCTTTACCGAAATATTCGTACCTTTGTCGCAAAAAGCAGATACATAGTCTTTTTTGATATCTGTTGGAAACACTGATAATTGGCGTTGCTAAAAGAACTTTTGGACTAATATTTCTTTCCAGCAAGCATTTTCTAAAGCTTTTGAACAACAGAAGTCACAGGGAATCAGGTTTGGTAAAAAAGTAGATGGTCAACAACTTCCACATTATCTAAAGGGACACATACCGTATCAGCCTCGCACTTGTGAGAGGCGTTGTCGTGTATAAGATGAACTCCTGGCCAGCATCTGTTTAGACGTTTCTTACTATTGAACTATCACATTATTCAATACAAACTTCAAAGTTATAGTAGATTCACCCAGTAACTATATGACCAGATGGACAAGGCTTTTGAACGACTGGCCCACAAGAATAAAAGACAATCGCGTACAACATCTTTTTTGAACTTATATTTCTCTTGGCTATACAGGGGCATTTTGGATCTTTTCGCTTTCATTGCCTTTGTATACTTTCAAAGGTTCCAAGGCACATTTAAGGCGTTGAATTATTTGTTAAGCAGTGATCAAATAAGGTACCCACCTAGCGCAATACATAATCAGGTCCATGCGTTTTATAGAAGTGCTTGCATACTATCTTCTTATATGCAAGTATGACTGGCTTTTGAGAGATGATATGTGTTTATACAAATGAGCCCTACTAGAATCTTGTATCCTACCATTCCACCCTTGGATAAACTGATCCCTCAGTCTTTATTTAATATTTATTAGAAACATCTCAACATGCCCAGTTTCTTGAAAAAGCCAAGCATCATAAAAACTAAGAACACATAATAAATGTTTTATTAATGTACCCTTTTTCTTACAAGGATATAAATCACTATCATTTTTTAATCATCAGGTTAACTTTCCTATTAAACTTGTTACCCATCTAGATGTAATAATGTTACCCAATATTTAATTATGTTTATATAACGTATACATTGATAATTTGTTCTCCCCAGTTCCCCATAAATAAAATCATTTTGAGTATTTCTTTTAACGCCTAGCATTCTTTTACAAAAAATGTAAATGGACTCTTTCAATAGCATTTCCTTGTACAAATCCCCATACTTCACTAGCGTAATTCAAAATTGGAGATACAAGTATATCAAAAAGATTGAGTTTGTGACTTACAGAAATATTTGTGAATTTATATAAATATTTATTCATTTCAAAAAGTGCTTTTAGCGCTTGTCCAGAGATGGTGTTTTGTGCGTTAGAAAAAGAACTACCCGTTCAAAAAACTAACCCAAGGTCATTAAAATTACTAACTACATCTACACTCTGAACGTCATAAAAGAAATTATCGTCCACTGACAACCGTCCTCCTCTCCTGAAAATCATAATTTTTGTTGTATTGGTGTTAATTATTAGTTTCCAACGTTTAAAAAATCTGATAATAAATTCAAATTGGCTTGCAATTCTTCTCTGTTATTTGCAAATATAACCATATTATCAGCGAACAGAGTCAAAAATAGCTTAAATGTTTCAACATCAATACCAGAAAACCCCTTTCTATAAATTTATTTTCAATATCATTGAAGAACATGACAAATAAAAAGACGATAAACACTCTCCTTGAAGAACACCGAGTATACAATCAAATTGATTGCTTAATTGATTAAAGTCTTTAATTCTTGATTTAACAGAACTATACATTGATTTAATAATATCTAATATTTCCCCCTAATTCCCAGTTTGATTAATTTGGCCCATAAGTTATCCCTCACAATGTAATCAAATGCTTTTGTGAAGTCAATAAATGCACAATACAGTTGTTTTAGTAAATGTGTAATTAATCAATGTAGAACAAAAATGTTATCGGTAGTTCCCATGTTGTAACGAAACCCCGCCTGTGACTCTATATAAACATTGTACTGCTTTGCCCACTCCACCAATCTATTATTAAGCACACGTGTAAAAAGTTTACCAAGTGTACTGAGAAATGTAATACCTCTATAGTTGTTTAAATTACCCTTCTTATGTATTGGTATTATAAACCCTTCAGACCAGCTGGCTGGAAAATATCTGATATCAAATATTTTATTGAATAACCGTAGCAAATAAGGAGCAAGTATATTTTTTCCGTATATAAAGAATTCATTTATTTATAAATCTGGACCACTACTTTTATTATTGCCTAATTCTTTAATGGCTTTTAAGATACCATTCATAGTGATTGACGAATTAATTTCATGAAACATGACACTGAATTCATTTCTTTCGTACCTTTCAACAAAATATATCACATCATCATCTGGCGTAAAGAATCGACTGTTTGGATTATTAACACTTTTGAAGTATTGCTCAAAAACTGATAATGAAATGTTCGAATTTTGGACACCAGCGCATTGTTAAAGCATATTCCAGTATAACTTTGAATTTTTAAATCGTGCTTCAGTAATTTTTTTTTGTTTGATTCCTATCATAATCATACGTACAGTTACGTATATACGTTTTATAATCTGTCCTAGCCTTGACCATATTAATTCTATTTAATTCTGATTTATTATTTCTATATAAATTTAATGCGCTATAAAACAAACGGCTTTTCTCGAAACACTTCATATTAAACCAATCATTTTTAACAAAAGTATTATTTTTATTGTTATTTATGTTCACCTTTCTTTTAAACAATGGAGAAACAACATTATCTAAAATATTAAAAATTCAGAGATAAACTCATCAATATCACATGCAGAATTTGAGTTCTCAATGTGTAAATCTGAAGTGCATACACCATTAATTACATAATCCTCAGATAGTTCATTTATGAAAATGTCTTTCTTATTTGCATCTCATACATACTTCTGTTCTACACAGCCTTTTACCTTCCTATTTTCTAGAATATCATCAAAATTCGCAATACTAAATACAAACGAAAAATCAAGGGCACAATGATCAGACAAAATATGTGGTTTTTTGACACAAAATTTTTCAATATATTGAAACATATTTTTTGTAGTACTAACGTAACCAATTACACTTGACCCACTGTAACCAACATATGTGTATTTACCTGTCATATTCGCTCCTACCCGTCCGTTTAATATCCTTAAACCAGTTTGTTTACATAGATCTGATAATAGCATACCGTTGTTATTAAGTTTACCTTTGTCTTGTGATCTGCGAGCAATACATTCATCAATGTTATAATCGTCTGGCAAAACAAACGCGTGATCTAAATAACCATTTTCAACAAAATCTGGATTTTCAGAAGTATGAGCAATCATGTCACCACATAAAATAAAATGTAGATCATTACTACATGTTGCATTAAGTTCAACAATATGATTTAACAGCCTATCTAGAGTATGTTTATGAATCAAGGGCTGCCTACTACTGGAACAACATAGCAGCAAACAGAAATATAAATCATGATTTAAGGACAGTTTACTGGCACTTATTTTACTACTGAATACTAGGGTATCCTTACATACGTATGGATTTCTAATTTATACAATAATACCTCCAGATGATCGTTTTGTGTTTTTTTTTATCAGTGTTCTATTCAATTTAAAACATTCAAAATTGTCAACTTGTAGGTTATATAGTCATTTGCCCATGTTTCAGTAAATAAAACAATATCATGTAAATCAAAAATGTTCTTTAACTCAATCGATTGCAGTTTATTGGTGCGTTCAGTAACTCGACCCTGAGTATTTAAAAGAGCGCACCGCAAGTTGACCTTCAAATCACTGTCCTAGATTTTACCTGATTGCTCGGCCTTCAAATCACTGTTCTAGATTTTACCTAAATTGCTCGGAGGCGGTTTACCTGTACACTGAGAAACAGCTGATGGTTGGCACTGCTCGGACCGCTGTACACCATTCTTTCTCCATACCACGATAAAGCACTGGTCGCTTGCAACACATCACTGTTACTAATTATAGTGTCGGGTAAAACCCGGTCTACTTTGGAACGTGTTTTCGATCTGTTTGTACGGACACTCTGTCTTCTGTATGGAATCGCAGATAGAGATCAGTGTTTTGATCTCTGAGCTGTTTTCGATGGACGGGAACGCCCGCGCAAGCCCATGACACTTGTTAGAACTGGGTTGTTTGCATCACTAAGAATGGATTTCACTGACGTTTCCTCACCATTCTCCATCATTGTAGTAGACGCACTCTCCGTTGTGACAGACGCGCTAGGAGCACTCATCACCACAGATGACTCTGCTGTTTGATTTTGGTTCGGAGTTGAGGTGACGGAATCCATAGGAAACTCCTGGTGACTGATGGTATCAACATCACCGGTATTATTGCCCTGTTGGTGCACTGAGGTTGTCGGTACTGCCGTACTACTAGGTGGTACTGATTGTTGAGCTGTCGTAGACAAACCCATGCAAATGTCTTCCTGGGTTCCCACATCAGAGAGTTTCCGAACGAATTGGTGTTTTATCTTGTCAATTCGCCAAAACTGACTTAGCCAGTTTGCTCGGACGTACTGTTGCTATTCGGGCAATGCATCGGTAATCGAACCGTCTACCATCAGTTTTGCCGGATATACAATTTGAACCCTCGATCTAGGATGTATTTGCTTCATTTCTTTATAAAGCGGCCAGAAATAGGATCGTGCTTCTTTGATTTCAAGTGGGTAATCATGATCAACAGATAAACTTGTACCTCGAAGCCTTCTAACAATACTCATGATAAGCTCAATGTTACCATAGTCCCGAGAGTTCACAATAATCTGCCTACTCTGATGTTGCCTTCTCATGTTTCTCTGACCTAGCCTATGTGCACGTGCGAAAAAGCCCCTAAATATCAAATTGTTACGTCTGGACCTGGCTTCCATATCAATCGATCTGTAAGCAATCGACTTTAAGAAATCAGACTTAGTATTGGTAGTCTGGATAACTTGATGCACTTTTTCGTTCATACTGTGTACTGACTTATGAAAGTATGCTATACCCCTACTGCAGTTCACCTGCTCTCCTCTCACAAAGCGTAGTTCATCGAATATATGTAACGGTTTATCATCTTGTGAACCATGTGCAAAGTCATGCCTAGAAATGGTTGAAGTGTTGAAGGATTGGAGTGACTCACCATTTTCCCGCTGCCTTAGAAGGTCAAACCTGTTTTGAACAGGTAGCACAAACTCCTGATTCCACATGTCAATAGTCCAGATTTCACTCAAATATGAACATTTGTATACATGTATATAAAGATCCATAAACACAACTTATAAATTCCTATGAAAAGTCCCAGCATCACAAATATCTATGTTTTATTACAAAAATTTTCACCTGATTTTTTTAACCTGTCAACAATCACATGACCGGAAGTAATTATATAAATAACGAGTGAAAAATTCGACGGAACGCACATGAAACGTATGTCGAATAAGGTGTGACATACACACTTGACTGAGGTTTATATAGGCACACTAAAATGAATATGTCTCATGCTAAAATGGGTGAAAACATGTTTTAACAAATATATCACATTTTGATCAGTTTGAAAAATGTTTTTTATTTCATTAATTATTCGGAAAGGGTTGAACATCAAGAAGGGTTAAGAAACTAAATCTTTATTTATTTTACAACTCATATTAATCCCTCTCGATGGCTCTGGTTGTGGTGTTTTGATCATTATTGTGGGAGGAAACTGGAAAACCTGGAGAAAACCTACGTGTCTGGACGGATGATCACTTTACTCTCTCACGTACGTGACCAGGAATCGAGCCCGGGGCGCATTGGTGAGAAACGAAGCACCACTACGCCATCCAGGCATCCAAGAAGGGTTACAAACATGTAATGACAAACCTTCCTACCAAATATGAAAACTCTAGGCTAAAATGTTTTCTTGTTATTAATCGGACAATATTTTTGTGTTGAATGTCACTATGACTTTGACCTTTGGCATACTGACCTTAAAATAGATAGCGCACATTTTCATGTGTTGGAAAACCTCCTTGAAAAATATGAGGACAATAGGCCATTTTTTTTTTTTTTTTAGTTATTGGTTGGACAAGGTCTGGTTACGACGGACGGGAGGTCAGACCGACGGACCAACCAACATGTGCAAAGCAATATACATCCACTTCTTTGAAAGAAGGGTGGGGGTGGTTAGTAAACTCATCATTAGTATATACAACCAAGCGGAGACGAGATATTCATTCAGGATGCAGTAGCCATGTAGTAATTAAACTGTGTGACAATGGACCCCCCTTTGCTGGAATGAGTTTAATAAAAATATTATTTTTAGTTTTCACAATGTACATGGCACACACTTCAAAACTGACCAAACGCATTTGTTACACAAGATTATATATATAAATATAGGGGATAATGACACAAGAAAAACTTGGCAGGTACCATGTATGTTTAATATGTTTGCCTATTGAATTGTAGTAAAATATCATTTTTAGTGATTTCATTTTATTTAACAGTATACATGTATATCCAAATTAATTTTTTGAAAGTTATGAAGCGTATTTACGAGTAAGTGAATAAATTCAGCGTAAGGTATGCTTTCATACCGATTTTATTCATTGCATGTTTTTCATCAATAAATCCCTTTGTTAAGTAAGAAAGTTTCCACATTCAGTGTGTGAACATAAGTAAAAATACTGGTTCAGAGTGCCTTGTTCGTAATAGGAAAAAATTAACTGATAACATTTCATGTAGCAAAATAAGTGTGTACTTGTCAGATGATAAGTCAGGTGTAAGGAACAGAGCGTTACATGCAGAAATGAATGCAAAATATTAAACCATTAGATAAAGTTGAAGGTTGAAAAGCAACATATAGTTAATTTTACATTGTGAACTTTTGCTTATAATTATGCTTTCCATGTCGAGATAAATAACTCTTTGTTGCTGGTATTTTTTGTCAATGTCCAAGCACAAGGGAAAGGAATAAGAACTGCTAATAAATCTGATCTCATTCGATAGAACTTAGTAAAATATGCCCCACTAGCTTAAATACTGTTTATATGTGTATATCGTCAAATGAATTATTTAAATGTTGACCGGGAGCACAATAATTCAAATTAGGCGAGAGTGATAACATTAAACATGATGCGTCGTTTGCTTTAATCAATTTTATTGTTATCAAACCGCATTAATTGTAGGAGTATTATCACTGGTGATGATGTAAAACATATGTCGGAAAGCATTTTGTTACAATTATGTATTCAATCTCTCTCTTTCTCTCTCTCTCTCTCTCTCTCTCTCTCTCTTGTACAATCAAATTAGATTTTTAAGGTATTTCCATTTATATTTACCATTTGCTATGTTGATTATTTGTTTATTTGTTTTTGTTATTACTTGTTATTCTGACACCTTTATTTCCTTGGTGATGAGTATTCTACATTTTTGTATTTTTATGTCTTGTTTTAATACTTTTGCAGATTTTTATAGTCAATGATTCTCGTTCCAAACCTTGTCCTATATAGAACGAGTCCATGGCATGTCTACATATCTGACGTCGAGAGTTTAAAATGTGTAGAGAAAACTATATATGTTTTATTTTATAGACATAACCATATCCCAGATCATTTTTTAAATACATTTGTTTTAAAGCACAATGGCTTTGTGTATTTATATTTTTATAACCGCTAATTACTCTTTTACAGGCCAACGAGAAACTCAATCACAAGTCATAAGTCACCTATAAAAGAGTTATCTTGATAGAATATGATACATGCAGATCGCCATTGTAAATACAAGTTACATATATGAACATTCCATATAAAGTAAACAACACAAAACTGATATGAACCGTAATATATTGGTTTAAAGAAATTTTATAAAATTTTAAAAATCTTTTTAAATTTCTTATAAATTTGCATACCTAACACATAATATTATTACACCACAAAATATTATCACTCGCATTAACACATTTTTATTTATTTATAAATTTATTGACTTCAAATGAAATGGAGTAGAAAAAATGCCAAATTTTATTTCTTAATTTATGAAACTGAAATGGATAAAAATTTAAAAAGAAAATGCAAATTGGAAAAAAAAACTACTTATCTTCTTAGCCAATTTGTAAAAGATTTCTTATTTTTGACATGAATGTTGATTCCTTTAAATCCATAAACACAAATAAAAGAAAACTTACGCCGTTTTATGTAGACCTAATTAACACCTGGATAAACTTAAATAATATACGCATTACGACACATGAGTGCAAAAACTTCATTTCTGTCAGAAATCAAATCATATGGTGAAATAGATTTATAAAGAAAAACGGGAAAAGCTTACATTTTCTTTAAGCAAAGGATTTATTCATGCCTTGCTCTTATTGATGATCTACTTTCTCATAGAGAACCTTGGACACAAAATATAATTTATTTTCTCTGCCATTCCAAAAAGGTGGATTCAACTCATACAGAAGAATGACTCAATAAAAACCATTAAAATTAAAAAAAAAAAAAAAAAACCGTTTACATTGATTAACATTTCAATAAACCGTATATGCATAAACAATGGGCATGTAATTTCAACATGCAAATTAGTTGGAGATCTTGGTAATTAATAATGTACGAAGCTAATTACAAAAACCTTGTCAAACAATTTAAATATAAAAAATTATTTCAAGAAATCTTAACCTCTTTACATAGCATATGAATTCTCCAATATATCTATTTTGTAACGAAGTAGAGGATTATTATCAGTTTTTCATAACACACAGCTATTTACATAACATTTGGTCAAATGTGAAAAATACCTTTAAAAATGTGGTATTTCTAAATACATTAATCAACTAGAATACATAGTTCTTGTAACAAGATAAATATAAAATGATTAACATGTGGA
>CM037785.1:45346350-45396350 GCA_021229015.1 Solen grandis | reverse complement strand
GGCCTTGTGGTTTCGGAGAAGAAGATTTTTAAAATTTTCATTTTTAAAATCTATTTTTAGCTCCTGTGACATAGATTTTTGACCAATCAAAATAATTTTAACAACGTTGTGCTCAGGTGAGCTAAAAATATATATTGTATAGAGAGTTGAAATTATAATACATCATTTTGACTTATTCATACTGCGGTCCAGTGGTGAGGGGTCATGGGTTCGAGTCCTGCTAATTTCTTTGAGCAAGAAATACCTGAGAGGGCGGTCTAACTTTGTAGTGCCATAATTGCAGTGAAAGACTCACCAGGGATATTGATAGATACTCATAGATACGTGACCACAGCATGAAACTTATACTGTAAAATGTATTTACTTTTACTTTACCCTGTCTTTAACTGCTTTTAAAGTATATCTTGACAATATAATAACATAAGATAATTTCTGATTATTTAATGACCCTGCAAAAAAGCTGAAAACAATACATGTACATATTGGCTTTATATAAACAATGAAAGAGCTCATGAAATAGTCACAGATGCATGATTTTCATCATACAGTGATTTTTTTCCTTGAATTGTGAATGCAGTACCCCTTTGTTTGTGAAAAACTAAGTGTTGTTTTCTAGAAATCGTGAAAAAAAAAAAAGAAAAAAAAAAAGGTGTTTTTGTTGATACTGGAGGATAAAATATGGGCTTTGTGAATCAATTTGAGTCCCTTCTAAATTGTGAATTCTTTTTTCATTTATTTATCATTTCCATTTCAATTACATACATAGTTCAATATATCTTGAAGATGTTACAAAACATACATACAAAAGTTCAGTATACATGTACTCAATATGGAAAATTTTGAAAGAAAGAAAGCAGAATGATAATAGAGAAAATAGGAAAGGTTGACAATAATAGAAAAAGGATAGAAACAATAATAATATGGATGAAATCAGAGAAAGTAAAAAAGGTGATGCTGTTAATATCTTCAATATATTTCTCCCGTCATATGTTTAAAAGAAAAATACAGTATGTGTTTTTTTCTATTGAACAATAATATTTCTTTAATAGTTAAAAGAAAAAGTTTCCATTTATCATCAAACAATTAAATTATGCATCTGAGCTAAATGTTGTTCTACAGTCAATCTGGATTTTAAGATTTCTTGAAACACATATATATTTTGCTAATAGGATAATAAAGTTTATCATATCACCTTTACCTTTATTACTTTTTAAACCGCAAGATATTATTTTATAAATAAATACTACATCTATGTATTTTGTTTGTAAGAAGGAAATTGTGAATGGGTCCTTTTATGGTACCAGTTATAGAAAGAGAAAAATCACTGTCATAAAAGTATATGTGTAAAGATTTAGGAAGAGTGGAATTCAGTATTCAGTAGTTGTTGTTGTATTGGGGTTACTGTCGCTGCAATAGTATTTCAATCATATAGCGACGTCCAGCTAATTACAGGTGGAGGAAGACCCCAAGTATACAGTGGTACCCGGGTAGAACCACCGACCTACCGCAAGCCAGCTGGAAGGCTTCCTCACATGAAAAATCCAAAGTCCCTACCGGGATTCGAACCCACAGCGGTGAGGGGCTGAAAGATTTGTAGTCCTAGACTGTAACCGCTCGGCCACGGCAGCCCCTATATTCAGTAGTAAGTCACTGGTATATGGCAATGATACCATGCATGACTGCTATCAATTTGGGTCTCAATAGCATCTTGGAAAATAAAGTAAAAGGGCCATCATTAAAATATTTTGGTTTGCTATGCACTGCTCCTATTCACAACTTTTTGATGGGAAGGTAGGTATAGAATTCTTTTCCTTATTACTATCTTTTTTTTTAACTCGAACAATGGCTAAGCTGAAAGGCCTTTCAAGATAAAGGAATGAGCATATCATTAAGCTTACTTTAAGTCTTTATTTGCTTATCAAACATATTATTTTACATATTTAAATGAAAACTGCGGAGCAGTATATCTGATGGAAAGTGGCATGAAAAAAGCGGAAAGAAAGAAATGAGCAACATTGATGGAAAGAGCGAAAATTAGTAAACAGCAATGTCAGTGTGGGCTAAGAGCTGTGCTCATGAAAACAAGAGTCCTTTTCCCCAAATTTGTCAAGGACTCCAAATCAGTTAATGAAAACCCCGTCTTATCACGTTAATCATTTTCCTTCTCAAGTTTTTGTTACATACCTTATCCTTTACACAAGGTCTGATGAAAGTTTCATCTACATCCATCAAGGCCTGAAAGATATCTCAACAGACTTAACAATTTATAAAAGACAAGCAGAAATAATGAGATCACTCATAAGTAATCTATACCATTTTACTGAATGCGTTTTTTTGAAATATTTAATTCTTCAGATAAGTTTACCAAAGTATGGAGAGTTAATTGATGATGTTCAGTAAACAGCTGTTGTGAGTGACTGTGTGAAAACAGACTTAATATTTCCATGCTTCAGTTTTACATACATCTGATCAAAGTCTAGTTTTCCACCCTCCATTAATTTTCTCTAGACATTGTTATTAAACACATTGCTAAGTATACTGAAAATGTTACATATAAAATATTTATGATCTGAGTTTAAGGAAAACATTAAATCTCTTCTGAGTGCAAAAGTTTTCGATATACACAAAACATGATAATTCAATTTTCCAATGAGACCAGATACATGTATTTTAATTACCATATTCATGTGTTTGTCAAATGCCACTATATATCCTGTGCAACGTCCTCTCACTGCTACAGCTGCCCGAATAACAACCAAGACTTTCAACTTTTCATTGACACATCTCTTCAGTATGCTCATTGGCCCTTTGTCATACTCTGAAGTAAAATACAAATATAATGCTTGTGAGTAGTGCTTGGTAATAGCTATTTAACATGAATGTGAAAATGCAGGTATACAAATAAAAGGCATATAGATGTATATATATGCATTAATATGTCATTATAAATATACATAAACCAAGTTTCAAAAGTAAAGGAAACCAAATCAATATTTTTTTTTTGCATAAAGCATGAAGCAGTCATAAAGGGGACAAATTTGCAAATTCAATAAAAATGGCAATGCAATAAAAAAGGACAATAACTCCAGCAAAAGTTAATTAATCATGATGAGAAACCTGTTATAGTCGGTACATCATAATTAACAACAAAAGGGTCATGATGGCCCTGAATCGCTCACCTGAGAAACATTGCCCTCAATGCCAATTATTGTATTACGAGTCATAGTGAATACATAATCTATGCAGAAGTACAGCAAGATCATCTAAATTCAACACAAAAACTGTACCTGCCATCCAAACTTTGAAGGTCATTGCTCTAATAACTCTATATAAAATTAAGTGACCTTAGGACGGTGCCAATTTTGACCCCAGGTCCATGATTTGATCAAAATTGGTAGATGTTCACTAGGCCAAGTTACTCACCAAATATCTAAACTCTAGGCCTTGTGGTTTCTGATAAGATTTTTCTAGTTTTTTATCTAAATACATCTATGTAAAATTAAGTGGCCCCTAGGGCGGGGAAAATTTTGACCCCAGGGCCATGGTTTAAACGAACTTGATTGAGGTCTACTAGGCAATGTTACACACCAAAAACTCCAGGCCTTGTGGTTTCTGACAAGAAGATTTTTCTAGTTTTTCTGATATAAGTCAATGTAAAATTAAGTTACCCTTGGGGTGGGACCAATTTCGACCCAAGGGTCATGATTTGAACAAACTTGGCAATGGCCCATAAGACAATGCCACAAACAAATATCTAAACTCCAGGCCTGGTGGTTTCTGACAAGAAGATTTTTCTAGTTTTTCGTATATAAGTCTATGTAAAATCAAGTGACGCCTGGGGTGGGGCCAATTTTGACCCCAGGGTCATGATTTGAACAACTAGGTAATGGTCCATAAGTCAATGCCACACACCAAATATCTTAGCTCTAGGCCTTGCAGTTCTGGAGAAGAAGATTTTTAAGATTTCACTTTAAAAATCTATTTTTAGCTCCTGTGACCCAGATATGCAATGGACCATAACCATTTGAACAACTTTGGTAGAGCTTCATGCAAGGAACATCACAGGCAATTTTCATCAAATTTGGCCCAGAGGTTTCAGAGGAGATGTCATTTGAAATAATTGTGGACGACTGACGACAGAGATTGATCCTAAAAGCTCAAATGAGCTAACAAGCAACACGTCAAATGACACCAAACCAGGTTTTCAAGTGATGCCCCATGCAAGCAAAACTTTTTAAAAACAGTGACCTTGACCCTACTGACCTTAAAATCTATCCCAATCTTCCTCTCCTCTTCCCATAAGGTATCTGTGTAAAAATCTGATCATCATACATAACCCCTAAAAGAAGTTATTTGATGGAAACAAAAAATCTACTTGTAGCAAGTGACCTTGACCCTATTGACCTGAAAATCACTTCCAACCTTCCTCTTCCTATTAGGTATCTACCTACCAAATAATTAATATTATTACTTTAATTCTAACAGGAGATATTAGATGGACACCATATGTTTGTTGCCCCAGGCAAGCAAACCTATTTTTAGTAACAGTGACCTTGACCCTAATGAACTGAAAATCTATCCCAATCATCCTCTTCTGATATGGCATTTGTATACTATTTCTGATCATCATACCTCACTCCTATAAAAAGTTATCTAACAAAAAAAAAAATCTATTTTATGCAAGTGACCTTGAAACTATCATCCTGGAAATCAATACCAAGTATGAAAACTGTATCTCTATTGTAAGAAGAGATATTTGACAGGAACTAAATATTCCCTACATATTACATATGGGAAGAAAATTCAAAGGGCAGTAACTCTGGCTTAAATGGTAAAAACAAAATTTCCACAAGATTGGTTCCCTATATATTCTATAAAGGGAATAAGTTCAAAGTGGCATAACTCCTGTAGCAGTCAATAAATCATAATTACAGGTGCACAAATTCCCACGATAGAAAGAATTTGTGTGAAGTTTCATTAAAATTGACAAAAAACTGTAGAAGTACAAGCACACAAAATTGTGTTTAGGGATTGACAGACAACCCTATTTCAGTATACACCCCCACCACCCTCAAAATACTTTACTGTGTGTTTGTGTGTGTATGGGGGGGGGGGGTGTTTATAAACTATTAGATAAACCAAAAAAAATTTTTGTTGGTTAAAAAATTTTTAAAATTAAAAAAAAATTATCAAAAGTATAGTATTGTATTTTGTATAATTGACATAAATATTAAAAAATGTATTATTATGCATTCAGAATCCCAATGAGTGTTTGGAAAAATGCGACGAAAGACAGCTAATTTAAAACTTATATTACTTGCTCTCAAATGTAGGAAAGAAGAGATGATTGACAACTGTAAGGGCTTCTTTCAAAACAATTTTTGACCTCAAAGGGACTGCAGCCCTAAAAAGGGATATTTTTTTAAGAATCAAACAAAGGCATCTTTGTTTAGAATCTTAAGCGATTTCATGCCTCCATTGGTTTTTCCTGGGTGTACCAGTCAGGGATCACAATGTCTGGGGTAGCGTAGTTTCTCATTTGTCGATGTATTGTTTGAAGAACGTGGTTTGAAATTTGTTGTTGATCCAGGCCTTTTTCTTGCCATTTTGGGATTTTTATTTTTTTTTTTGAATTGGGAATTTTTCGCATGAAAACAACCTTTTTTGGGAAGAATTTAGAACATATAATTCCAAGCCTTAATTATGATTCTCTTTATTTCTTCTTTTTTTTCAATTATGTTTCTCATTACTGAACATTATTACAATGCCATTTTTCTGGCCTTAGCATCTCTAAAGATGTTGCACATTTGCTCAAGGTCTTCATTCAGTAACTGGTCTGGACCTTCAGCACAGATGGTCATCAGGCTGGAGAGTTTAGGAACAAATTTCAAGGGGGATTCTTCTTGAAATGATATAGGGGTTGCTTTTTCGGAATATGTTTTTTCAGCCGTTTTTTCATTTGTTTTTTTCGGGAGGGTCTACGGGTGCCGGTTGTTCAGGACAATCGGCAGGCACTGTTAAATCAGTTGATGTTGAGGCAGCATCCTCCTCACTTTGTTTTGAAAAATACGAATATAACTTTTTTGTCCCCTCTTTATCTTTTTTATGAATGCGTTTTCCGTAGTACTTACTGATGTGCGACGAAATCTTGACAACGTGAATAGTGTACGCTAAAAACCGGGACACACAAGACAATTCTCCGGGAATAAAACTTTTTTCGATATTTACATCTTGAAATGCACTCAAGGTAAAAAGGCAACTAGAATTTGTAAATTATAATGAAATTATCATTTTAGGGAATCACAAATGGAAAGGACTTTAAAAAAAAAATCGATCGGCAAACAGGCTTTCCCGAAAACCGTGGTTACCGCGTAATAGTGTCTTTACTATTTTCGGAATACGTCTGCCATTTTCATTGTCGTATCGTAAACAAGTTTTGATGGGACTGAACATCTCAATAAATAGGCGATATTTGTTCATTTTTTCTCCTTTTAGGCAGTGGGAATTTTATTCACTTGCATTGGGAATATTTTTTATCAAAATTGGGAAAAATACACGTTATTTGTCATTGGAAATGGGTCCGTTTAACGGACCCGTAGATGCGCCAGAAAAAGGCCTGTGATCTGCTGCCATTTTTTTGTTGAACTTGGTTGGCATTGCAGACTCTCCCCTTTGTACAATTGATGAAACGAAGGTTGTGTTCACTCCAGCAGCCCTCATTCTTAGAGTGATTTCTAGCATCTCACTGCAATAGTCCATGTGCTTGTTTCTTCATTGATGCGAAGGATAATGAAGACACAGTTTGGCTTCAACTCCAGAAGTCATTGAAATTCTTCAAATTTTCTGGTGGTTCTCATACCAGGGACCCCAAAGAATCTGTAATCAGCCGGAATGACAATGTTATTTCTTCTGTACTGCCTCAGCCTGGATACGTAGCTGTCTCCAAATATTGCAAGTTTTGCCATTTTGACATAAACTTAGAATTTCCAGACAGAGAGAGGGAGGGATGGGGAGATTTATTTTATCACTTTACATGTATTAAATAAAGTCAACAAAATTATACAGTATAATATTCCCAGGTAATATGTTAATCTCAACTAGATGATATGGCTGAAGACAGCACATGAGGTCTTGCAGCATGAAATGCTTACCCAACTATAATGCCTTTAAAAGCTGTAGAATGAAATATGTTTAAAAATAAGAAAGACCAGCAGCAATGACTGCCTACAACAGCAAAATGTTTTGCCTTAATAGGTTAAGGCTTCAATTCTAGAGTGTTAACATATTTATCATTTCTTACTTTGCATCCGTGCCAAGACATTTGTAGTTCTATTTCTTCTTTCCTGGGTTGCTGACCGCACACTTGGGCCTGCATTTTTAGCTGTTATAGCAGCTTTTCTAACCGCTTCTTTTGCCTGTTGTGCTGCTCTTTCAGCTATAATGCTGGGAAGCTTCTTTTTCGGGGGTTTGTTCAATTTTTGTGATGCTGCATCTTTTCCTTTCAAAAAGTTTTCGAATTCTGCCAGGTTGTTGAACCCCTTAGCGTCTGGAACGGGTAATTTTACTGATTTAGCATATAATGCCTTGAAAGGATCAAAATGTGGTGATGCTGGATCAAGAGTATCTTGACACTTCGCTGTGTCGTCCGAAGAATCGTTTTCTGAATCCATTACACGTCATTTTGCTTTCCTTACAAACGCCATTTGTAATAATGGCGCGAAATTATAGTCATGGTCCCAAAGACGCTATTGAAAATACACATATAAAGCGTCTATATGATTCAATTATATTGGATATTTATTTTCGTATTAAAAGAACACATGGTCGATGCACAAATATTGTTTATTATAATTCCAAAATTAATTAAATTAAATTTTTGCATTATATATTATAATTTATGCATGAACATATTGCATACTAAGTGCGGCTAAATTGTTACCTTAGCAACCGTGGACGCCATTGCAGGTGCTTGAAATAAGGATGCCACCAAAGAAGAAGGGGAAGAAGGGAAAGAAAGGAAAGAAGGGGAAGAAAGGGAAGAAGGGTGGGGCAGATGATGCCGGAGGAGAAGGGGGGGATAAGGGTGGCACCGCAGAACCTTCAGAAAAGGAGTCATTACTTAAACTCGAGTAAGATCTGTTCCCAAAGTTCATCAGTTCATAACAATGATCTCAACCTAAGGATTCAACTTTGGATTTTTGAAAATGTTTTTGAGTGGAACTTTCCGAAGTAAAGTGTATAATTTTATATTGTTGGATGACCATCAGATACATGTATATTATTGAGAATGATAATCTTTATCATTTATTTAAGATGTTGGTGAAATTTTGAAATGAGTTGTAGCATATGCTACATGTAGAATGTTGTTCCCTCATATCGTCGTACTAACGACACGAACGGGAATAAAATATCAGTGTAGTTTGACTTGCATATTATTTCTGTATTTCACTGTTATTCCATCTTTGCACCATAATGTGAAAACAATTTATTTTGTTCAGCCCTTCTAATAACATATTATTATTAAAAACACATTATTGTTTGCCATGTTTGGCCTACATAGAATTTGGGTGATGGTCGTTTCGTCAACCAACCGTTTTGTCAAACTGATTATGTATAGTAAATGAAAAGTTTTGTGGCCTTGAACATTCAATAGGCTGAAATACTTAATTCACACCAAATTACTCGCGCATTATTAATTGTAGTTGTTTAATGCAGGTGTATTTTGCTTTTAAATAATCAGCAGGTAATTAATCTGATATAGAGCACATATAAACAAATACTGTCGTAATCACCATCATCATCATCAAGTGCAACAAAGACCGAATAATGAGTGATAAAAAAGTGTTTATTCATCCTAAAGTAGTGTGCGATTAATTATGTATGAATGATCTTCTCCCATTTGGAAAAAATTATAAAAAGTGTTTATTCCTCCTAAACTAGTGTGCCTAGTTATGTTAAACAGTTACACATGCGCGAGTAAGTAGGTGTGAATGACCCTACAAATGTATTTCACACCTTCTGCCTACTGAATATTCGGGGCGACAAAACGACTTTTCATTTACTATATATATCCAGTTCGACGAAACGGTTGGTCGACGAAAGACTGTAATTCATAGAATTCCATGATTACTGGTATCGTGGTATTTCTTAAAAAAGACTGCTGGCTCCACTTACAGGTGTCACTATGTGATTAAAACAATCATCATTCATAAAACAAGGCAGCAGATCCAGCCTTTGTAGTGTTTGTCAATTCATTATTTATGCTATAAAACATATTTTGGCAGACATGAGTGATAAGCATAATAGTTGAAAGTCAGTATACTGCAAGAAATTTACAGTATTCTGTAACTTCCTGTGAACAAAATGGTGTCACAAGTTGGTGATCGGCAAAGTCTTTCCTAACAAAATGACATTACTGCTATACCAAAGAACCCGTGATACCACCAGAAACCACTCTACATGCAGATTGATCATTTTTTCATCTTAAATCCTCTTTTTCAGGTTAACGAAAGTAACAGATGAACTAGAACAGGCAAAGAAAAACGTTGAAGATTTGTATCCTTTTCATTAATGGAAGACATTCTTTTCAAGAAACTTTTTCATATGCAGTTTTATCGAAGTATTATGGTGGGTTATATTACCATAGTCTTTAAAGATAAGAATAGAAAAAGCAGTTATGATCTGTACATGAAATATTTATCTTTCAATGATCCTCAACATACATTAATAAAATAGATAACATTAAACTGTTCTAGAACAATTTCTTCTTGATAAAAAATACCCCCATCAGATAATTTCTGTGACGTTTAATGAGCTGACTCCTGCAAAGTTAAAAATGTTGTTTCTTTTTAGGATGTGTCTAATTAAAAAAAAAATATTGTTATGAAATAAGTCAGGTAAAAAACATGAAATGCAAAATCTCAATTGGAACTAGCTCATACACAAAGCTTAAAGTTTGACAGATGGCAATTACTATGTGTTAAATTTTAATAATTACAAATGTTATTGTGGCAAAATTGATGAGGACTTTATTCTTGTCATTTCTGAATACCCTGGAAATATATGACCACCAGTAATACCCTGCCTGAATATACTAAAAATATTGAAGGAGATTAATCCATATTTATATAACAAATATCACAAAACATCTATTTAATTGAACTGAAGTTCAAATTTTCAATCTTAAATCATCTCTGGCAATGATGAGCAGTGTTCATCTTAATGTAGGTCAACAGTGACAACATAAATTGTTATAAGTTTTTGGGTTATTTTTAGTATAAACATGCATCAAAATTGCATTTCAGGGAGTTTTGTTATAATTTGATATTCATAATTATAGTCTTTATCTCATATAAGATGCTGCTCTGATGTTTTTTAATTTTTTTTTGTTTTTACTGGCATCATGGTTGAAAAAAGTTTGCAACTTTATTTGGAAAAGATGCTGACCTTCCATAATACCCATCCAATTCGGTGACCATTTTTTCATTTAAAAGTTTATGACAGCTATAACTGATGACACTGATGGGTATTCAATCATTTTTACACACATTCATTATTAAACATGTTTTACACACCTTAAAAAGCTTCTCTCACAATCTATTTGCCATTCTCCGAAAATATAAAATAAGACCAGTTTGACCATTCAAAATGTTAATTAATTGCACCAGCATCTTAATCATAATACTCTGCTTTTACACAAAAAGTCATATAATGTTGAACAATAATTTGAAAATCAGAACATAGCTGACATTTGATTTGATTATTATATGGAACATCAAAAACAGCTCGTAATATCGCTTTCTCAAACGCAAATGGTTTAACCCTTTCCCTCATATAGACTCATTTTGACGCATTCAATAGGTACCACATTAAGCCTGATCTGCAGAAAACCACAGTTAAGCCTTACCAAATTTAATTACAAAATCCTCATTTCCAGACCACTGAGGAGCAGCGAACAGCATAAAACCTGATCAGCCTGCGAGTTACTCGCAGGCTGATCTGGTTTTATGCTGTTCGCATAGGTCTTTTCATGGTGTCCTCTATGAGGGAAAGGGTTAAAGATAAAAAAAACACAAATTAAAAGTGTTATACCACAAAAACTGATTAGTCAACCAGTGTTGGTTTAACGCCCCACTGACAGTACTTCAGTCATTTTGGGGCTTTAATATCTACATGAGACAGATAAAACTGCCTAATTATTATTATGTATTATATGTAGAAAAGTATATTTCTTAACTTCATATAGACGTAAACAAAATGAATGGCTTCAACAGGAAGCTCAGAAAGTTAGAGTTGAGAGTGTAAGTACCTTAATATTTCATTACTTTTAGACAATTTAAATATTACAGCTAAAAAGAGATAGATGTTTTTTATGACAGTTTGATTTTTTGAAACATAAATTGTCAGTTTATTCATGAATTTATTATTATATGTTTTTTTTTTTATCTTTTAATGAGGTAAAAAAAATGTGTCTTTAATGGTAATTTTCCGATAAATGTATGAAACTTAGATAAACAATTAATGCATATCTTTATTTGCTATATTCAACTTTTAACCTCTTGCAGTTAACTTTTTCCTTCATGGTCATTGCATGAGAGATATTGTAAGCATGTCTCTTATACGGTACCTGAAGTACATAGTTGATTATTAAAATGAATCTTGACAGCATGAGTACATGAGTTACATGGAAAAGAAGACAACCAAGAGACAGACAACAATCATTACACTTAGTGACCATAATAAACAGGAGATCAGGAACATACAGCTGCAGAAAGAAATTATGGAGGAAGAATTTAATGAAAAAGAAAGAGGTATACACAATGATTGAAATCAGATATGGCTATAGGTCTCTTAGCAAAGTAGTTTGAAATTATAAATGCAAATCGATTTATATTGCATAAAAATTGCATATTCCATAAAACATCATTTAACACTTCAGTTGACCAGTATTCTGCTTTTGATTTTACTTTTCTCATTTTCAATCCACCTTTTTGCTTGTGTGTGTGCTTTTTGTCAAGAGCTTTACACCAGATTTTCATTTTATGAATTAAGAATATATTAATATTCAGTTATAACTAGTTTGTAACTAGTGATTTATAATGATTAAGCTGATATTTGAACACTTTAATCATTACAGTATTGAAAGAAATGTTGTTGGAGAAACAGAATCTTCTAACCAAGACAACACAAGAATTGAGTGAGTTGGGGTCTTACAAGGTATGTTATTTGTCTCTTGAGGGATGAATTTATTATCAAAAAAAGAATTACAGAGGAACATTTAAAGTAACATAAAAAATTAACTGAAAATTTAATTACATAGGAAAATTGTAGAGATAGAAAACCATATTTTCTGAGCTTACTAAACCTTTATTCAGAAGTTGAATGATGACTTATTTTGATATATATTTTATTAAAGAGACAAATCTGTGGAACAATTTCCTTTAATAATAAAATAGGTGTTTCTTCATTTTAAATACAAAGTTATCAGTCTCTGAGTTATAATGCTTATACAATGTATACATAAATTGTTGCAAACATAATCCCCAGTGCATAACATTTATCCTTTTTATAGCCTAAAAAGTACACGCTGATTGTAGACTTGGTAAAACATCAGTTATAGTGTATACATGTGAACATATTGTGTTTGTCCAAACAATCATGGGTAACAGCTTGCTTTGCACTGGCTGGTTTGTCTATATGGTCACAATCTTGTTGCAACTAAATATCATTTATAATATTGTCTGGTGGATTTATTTCTTGAAAGAGCAAAATGTATTTCAATATAAATCAAGTTTAAACCCTTAATTTAAATCATATGGCACTTTAGCCCAAAATGAATTTGAGTATAGTATTTAAGTTTTAAGTCTTAAATTGTGCTAACAAGTAGTTCTGCTGGTAAGACAATAATTTAAGACACCTATAAGTTATAACGACTGCTAAACTGTTATTTATATATGTATGTATATCACAGCTTTAGATTTTAAAAGAAATGATTTAATCAAAAAGAGTTATAGGCAGTTATATTGTTTTTTAGCTCACCTGAGCAAAAGTCAGGGTGAGCTATTGTGATCCCGTGAGCGTCCGTCGTCCCTCGTGCAGCGTCAACAATTTTTAGTGTTTACACTCTATCACCTTTATTTCTTAAGCAATCATTTTCAAACTTTAAGACAATGTTTATGATCATAATATCTCGATTGAGTTCGATTATGGCTGAGATCCGTCAATAAGGTCAGGAATTATGCCCTTTAATATTAAAAAAAAGCCATATTTCACGTTGTTTACACTCTAGCATCTGCATCTTTTGAGAAATCATCTTCAAACTTTATGGCAATGCTTATGACCATAAGGTCTCGATTGAGTTCGATTATGACTAAGATCCGTCAATTAGGTCAGGAGTTATGCCCATTTTAATATTTAAAAAAAAGCAAGATTTCACTTTGTTTACACTCTAGCATCTTCATCTTTTGAGCAATCATCTTAAAACTTTATGGCAATGCTTATGACCATAAGGTCTCGATTGAGTTTGATTATGGCTAAGATCGTCAATTAGGTCAGGAGATAAGCCTCTTTTAATATTAAAAAATACCAGATTCCGCTTTGTTTACACTCTAGCATCTTCATCTTTTGAGCAGTCATCTTCAAACTTTATGACAATGTTTATGACCATAAGGTCTCGATTGAGTTCGATTATGCTAAGATCCGTCAATTAGGTCAGGAGTTAGCCCTTTTAATATTTAAAAAAAACAAGATTTCACTTTGTTTACACTCTAGCATCTTCATCTTTTGAGCAATCATCTTAAAACTTTATGGCAATGCTTATGACCATAAGGTCTCGATTGAGTTTGATTATGGCTAAGATCCGTCAATTAGGTCAGGAGTAAAGCCTCTTTTAATATTAAAAAATACCTGATTCCACTTTGTTTACACTCTAGCATCTTCATCTTTTGAGCAGTCATCTTCAAACTTTATGACAATGTTAATGACCATAATGTCTTGATTGAGTTTGATTATGGCTGAGATCTGTCAATTAGGTCAGGAGTTATGCCCCTTTTAATATTAAAAATTTGCCATATTTCACATTGTTTACACTCTAGCATCTTCATCTTTTTAGCAATCATCTTAAAACTTGATGGCAGTGCTAATGACCATAATGTCTCGATTGAGTTTGAATATGGCTTAGATCGGTCAATTAGGTCAGGAGTTAAGTCCCTTTTAATATAAAAAAAATGCCAGATTTCACTTTGTTTACACTCTAGCATCTTCATCTTTTAAGCAATCATCTTCAAACTTTATGACAATGTTTATGACCATAATGTCTCAATTGAGTTTGATTATGGCTGAGATCGGTCAATTAGGTCAGGAGTTAAGCCCCTTTTGATATAAAAAAATGCCAGATTTCACTTTGTTTACACTCTAGCATCTTCATCTTTTGAGCAATTATCTTTAAACATTATGGCAATGCTTATGATCATAATGTCTCAATTGAGTTCGATTAAAGCTGAGATCTGTTGATTAGGTCAGGAGTTATGCCCCTTTAAATATAAAACAATGCCAGATTTCACGTTGATTACACTGTAGCATTTTTTTAGCAATCTTTTTTAAACTTTAAGACAATGTTTATGCCCATAATTTCGCAATTGGGTACAATTATAACTGATATTGACAAGTTAATTTAGGAGTTATGCCCTTTTCACCATAAAAAAAAGCCAGATTTCACTTTTACACTCTAGCATCTTTATTTCTTAAGCAATCATCTTTCTCAGGTGAGCGATCAAGGGCCATCTTGGCCCTCTTGTTTTTTTCTGTTTTTTTTTCTTCAGAAAAGTATATTCCTCATTTTACATTAGACATGTACAGTTTGTGTGAAAAATATCCCTTTATTGTTTTAAATGAGACTGGAACTTGCCAGACTTAACATCACTTAAGTGATGTTGTATATAGTTACTGCTATGCTGGGACACTGTAAACACAATGTGCGTCGTTCGTCGTCACATTGTATCACAAAATGTCAAATTCACTGATTTCACATGCACATTACATTATTGACTCTCATATTCTGGTTGTTAAAATGGACAACAAGAAGTGCAAACACCTAATTTAAAGTTGTTTCCTTTTCAGTTGATTTGAAAAAACATTATTTCAATTTAAATCAGTTTCTTTGATAAAATCCCAAGGTTAGAACAGTACGCATAACAGCACCATGGAAGGTAATTAAAGATTCTTGTCCCCAAGGTTTGAAATGCACAAACTTTGGATCTGTAGTTAGCCCCTTGCCTCCTCTACCATATGTAACCCTATGCCTAGGTATCTCTTCTTTTTTTTTCTTTACAAAGCCATGAAAGTGTATTATAAAAAGTAAATTCTTTTCAGAAATAAAATCAGTCATTTTTAGTAAGCATGATGGATTTAGAACATCATGATCAAGTGGTAACATTCATGACTGTAAATCCAAAGGTTGTGGGTTAAAACCCCATTGGGGACAAGGAATTTCCTTGACATACCCAGGCGCAAAGTACTTGTCCAACCCAGGGTTCTTCAAGTATAAGTTGTAAGAACTTGTTTACCAATTGATGTTAAAATAAATCAGTTTGAACTAAAATTAATTCACACTTGCAGGTATTTTATAAACATTTCATTTTTATAAAATGGCTTATTGTTATACATATCGGTTATATTAATATATTCAGTTTTAACTTGGTATCACAATGTATTGCAGAAGTTACAAACGGAGCAGCTGACCACAATAAAGAACCTGGAAAAGGAAGTGATGAAGTTGAGGTCCAAACACTCGGAGACCATACAGCAATTAAAGTCCCAATTTCTTCGAGATAAAAGAGAGTATCAACAGGATTCAGAAAATAAAATCTCCACCCTACAGAGGAAGGCAAATAAGGTATCTATTATCCCTAGAATATTATATCCGAACCAGTGAACAACTGTGATGTATCTGCTGGAAGGATCAGTAAGGACATACTGTTTCACTTCATGGAAACATTATTAAAAAAAACAGAATCCATCAGATTGATGTTGTATGACAGTTAAGAAATCTGCTTATGTGTGATATATGGTGGTCATCTGAAATTAACATAGATTTAAAGATGGAAGCAGGTTTTTGTGTTGTATTCTTTGGAATGTTCAAAATCAATATTTATTTTGTTTACTATATAACTTTCATCCTCTAGAGAAATCCATGTATATGAGTATATAACTTCTTGGTACTATTGAATTAATCCATTACCTCATGAATTTTCATGCACAGATATATAGCTTGATGAATATTAATTTTCTTAACTATTAAAACAATGGATTGTGAGGCAGCATTTCATATTAACCTTTTTATCTCTGACACAAACTGATGGCTTGATGAATATTGTTTTTACTGTAAGATTTTTTTCTTGCTGTTAAGATAGAATCTGAGCCCTAGTATTGTATATGCAAACAAAAAAGATGCAGATCAGACTTCTGTCTGATATGGTTCTGCTCTGTTTTGTGACCAATGCGCAAAAATCAGTCAAAATGAGGTAAGTGTAATTTAATAAGATTAACATTATATTTGCAAAAGCCTGATTTTAAGCCTAGTCAGCTCTCTAATCTTTCTTATTTCAGGAGGCTATAATGTGTCTTACGGACCACACTAACAAGATCAAGTTAGAAAATAGACAACTAAGAAAAGAACTGTTAGAACTTATTCACAAAACTCGAGCACTTCAGGATCACAAACAGGAGTTAGAAGAACAGAGAAGGCAGTTGTTACGTGAGCAACAGTACTCGGGGGACCTGAAGAAACTCAGAAGCACTAGGCAACACAAAGTGTTTAAATCATTCGGGCTCCTGGGGGAGGGAGAGGGAGAGGGAGAAGAAGGACTATTAGCGATAGAGGACACAAAATCAGTGGCTAGTAATAAAAGTTGAGTTGTGATAGTAACCCTTTCCCACAAGAGCTAGCTATCAAGGATATGACCAGTATAAAACCAGATCAGTCAGGAAGCTACTTGAAGATTGATCTGAATTTATATTGTTTACAAATGTTTTGTGAATGCATTCAAAATCAGGAGGTGACACAATAAACTCTTTTAAAAGAAAATATTGTAGTCACTTCAGTTTGATTAGGTTTTCCTTTGGTATGTTTTACAGGGTGGTAAAAGGTTATTAACAAGGATGCAAGTAAAGGAGGGAGTGTTGTGGATATAGCAGGTCTGTGAATGTGTGTGAATGGCTGATCAAAAACTGGCCTTTATTGCACTGGTTTGCTTAAAAACAATATGCGTTATATACAAAATACTTTGTTTCATTAACAGCATACATACATGTAAAACTTGTTGGTAATATAAGTGTAGAATGTGTGAATGCATGTTGCTGGGAAAGTGAATTTGTTACTTTGTGATGATTATAAATGTTTATGCTGAAAATAATAAACTCTTGTTTATTAATTACTTGTTACCTGGTGTTTTCATGCTATATATAGAAATATGTTGCCTACTGTAAGATAGATGATGGGATGGTGATGAAAATGAAATGTTCTAGAGTTAATGAAACTGTGGTGACTACAAGAGTGGTCATAGATTTGTGAAGTTTTTTGTTAAGTTTAACGTCACGTTGACAGTATTTGGACACTACATCTACTTGTGACAGATATAGTGCTGCCACACTACAATATCATGCCATAGACATGTGGCATGATACCACACCCAGTCACATTATCCTGACACCGGGCTAACTAGTCCTGCAACAATCCTCATATGCTGAGCGCCAAGCAAGGGAGCTATACCAGTGCCATTTTTTATGCCTTTGGTATATTGCAGCCAGGGATCAATCCCATGACCTCTTGCTCTTGAGGCGGATGCTCTAACCACTCAGCCATTGGGGACAGTATTTTTTCATCCAGGAATCTGTATGTGGAGACATTGGTTTGCTTCATCCACCAATCTAGCAAACACCTTACAATCTTGTGTTTGTCACACAGTGTTATATGAACTAAACTTGTGTCATTGACAGTGAACCTAAATCAAAGCTACAGGCATTGAAAGTACAAAATTCTTGTCTGACTCCTGGACCGGTGTTCTTGAAAATAAAAATGGTACTTAAGTATGACTTTCATACTCAAACTATGCTCTTTAGTTCCAACAGAGATTTGACTATGATGCTCAAATTTAAGCCTGAGATAGTACTTCAGTATTTTTGAGAACAAGGGCATGATCTCATTTTTTTTTTTATAGGAAAATACAATATTGTACATACAGAATGCTTAGGCCATCCTTAAAATAATTGCTTAAACCCAAAATTTTAGGTGGGCAGTAGGGAGGGATTTTATTTTTTTAAATCTCACAATGGCAAAGCTGCATTGCCTTCAATATGAAGTGATGAAAATATAACTTAAGATCAGAATCAGCAAAAGTGACAGTGTGAAATCAGCAAAATGGAAAAATATTGTCGATCTGGGGTTTAATAAACAATTGAGTTGGTACCAGTTTTGTTGAATCAGTCGGAGCACAGCAAATAAACATATTTTCAATGATGGCCTTACACCGGTAGCTAGTCTAAATGTCATGACTAAGCTATTTCGAGGTCTTTAGTTTTATTGAAGTGATTAAAGTGAAATTTGATATTCAGGTAATATAAGTAAGTTTCAATTTTCTGGAGATACAGGATATATTAAATCTAACCAGAAAAAAATAAAATGTAAATTTGCCATTTTAATCAAAAATCAAAATTACATGAAATTTGTAAATTGAATAAAATCACTTTTAGCAAGTTTAAATGTTTATTTCTATGGTTTCTGTGGATTACCAATGGATAGATAATCAGTATAAACTAAACTAATTGATTATCTTTGAATTATTAGTCATTTATGCTGCAGGTGTTTCAACATTATAAACAAAACGAAATAAATGCCTTACTGAACTTCCCAACCTGTAATGTTGAAAAATGTATTTTTAACCATTTTCAGTGTTAAAAGCCAAGTTAAGAGCCAAATCTTGCATAAGATTTTAAACTTGCAAAAAAGCACCCGTCTCATAACATCGTAGGGAATCGCTGTAAAGATTGGCCTGTTTTGGAGGCAACAATTTTTTTACCAGTTTCAATACATACAGGCATTCGCTGTAATGATTGGCTCAGTGCGCAAAGGATATGTAGTTAGAATATATTTGCACAAAACCCATGATTTGCAAAAAAATAAGAAGCCAAAGTTGCATGTTTGGCAAAATAAATTCAAATATTTTCTTTGCTATTTTATCACTTTAACAGGATAATCAGCCATAGTTTGTGGACCATGGCAAAGGAATTTTTCATGATCTCTCTTGGAGCCAAGTACTCAAAGCAAGCACTCAGTAAAGTGGATTAATGCTGTAAACACTTCTCAAATCAATATTAAAAATACACATAGAAAATTCTACTTCACTCAAAAATAAGGGGTAAGTAAGAAGTCCACCAACATTATTCTTCACTTTCTTTAATGTAACTAAGAAAATATAAACATTAAAAGAGACAAAAATCTGATATCTAACATTCCTAAGAACATTAAAACAGTAATACAAATGGTAAGCAACAGTTATAAAAAATATTAATTCAACAAAAGGACGGTCCTTTGCTATGGGTGAGATGAGTAAGAAGATCAAGGAGATTTTAGTCTGAGACCAACAATGTTCAATCATGATTTTTATGAAGCTGAAAAATGAAATCATGATCAAATATCTTTTTATTTTTCCATTCAGAAAAAAAGTACTCCTAAAATATTTTACAAAATATGCATATAAGAATGTTTTTATTAACATCTACTGTGCCTGAAACAAGCGAAATATCAGACAAAAAATGCAAGAAGTGCTTCAATCGTCTTTCTTTCTTGCCTACTCCCACCGATATTACAGTGTTAATGTAAGCATATTCTGACTGAAAAAAGGAAAATTTGTGTTGTGTCAAAGATGATTTTAACAATGCATGTATACAAGTTGTTTTTTAGTGGAACAAACAGTTTTAATTTAATCAGTGGAGTTGCAAATCGATTACAACAATTGATCACCAAACGTGTAATACCAATCCCCATCACACCAACAACAGTAAGTATGTAACACATTGAGCAGCACATGACAGTCTTGTCCTACAACATTGAGCATTACATTAACAACAAATATCAGATCATACACTGTTCACTGAACCAAGACAATAACACTGTTTAAATGTTACCTTTTTATGTACATGGTCAGAAAAAAATGGGAAGGATTCAACGAAAGTCTTTGATTGAAAGTCTTGAATCAGTTAAGTCTATCATGAAAGTCTAACATCCAAAACTAGTAAAAATACTAGTACCAAAGAATTACATATACAGAAACAGTATGCATTTTAGATATTTCTTACATAAAAAGTGTATTAAGTGCTTTGACAGGATATGCGAACAAAACAGTTCTGGGACAGTGTTAGATGAAGATATGTGGACTTCAAACGATATACTGGTCTGGGATATGTTTGCTCTGTAATGATCAGTGCTTAAATTGCACAAGAATTGTATCACAGACATTAAAGATGCTAGCACTACACCTATATGTCTATGAATTGTAAATTTACAAAAAAAAATCAGTAAAATGCATCTACTTATTTTACAACTGAAAAGGAAAAACATCAAAAACATTCTAAAATTAATGGGTATTAAGGCTAAGTACATGATGCCTGAGGAAGAAAACTGAATTAAAAATTTGTTGTGCAACTGAAGGTTTCAAGACCTTGTAATATAGGTATATAGGCACAATAACTTGGATTTGATGGGGAAACAATACTAACTGAAAATAACTTTGCTGTTAATTGTACAGTTACTTAGAAAACTAGAATAGCTCAAGCCTACAACCTGCTGGGAAGTTCTCCAGGGCTGAAAGTGAAGCTATTTGGATCTCCTAGCAACACAACCTTGCATTAGAACCTGAGGTGTGTATAAACTAATACATGAGACTATAAATAATGTTATCACAGATAAGTTTTCCATTTATGTTCAAACACAGAGTGAGTGTACATCTGAGTTAAACAATCCCTCCAAATGCTTCTTGTCTGATCTACTATCATCCACTTATATGCCCCTATAGCAAAACTATCTGCATTCCCTTTAATATAAAGCTTTATTAAACTGCTACCTTGGATGTGCACTCCATCTGTGTTTTTCACATACAATGGTCAGAATATTTTCAGAAAGTTCTTAATTTGAAATTGTATCCATTTTTTTCATTTATTTACCATCTACATGTGTTTTCCTTTGTTTTATGAGAAATATTACAGACAGATGCAATAGCTCTGCATAAGCATGATCTTATTTATTATTAACTGGACACAATTTCAAATTAAGGACATGATACAAGCCAATACAAATATGTATATCAAAACATACATCATAACAGTCATTTAGGAAATATATACACATATTAACTTTGACAAATACACATATTAACTTTGACAAATAATTATGTACAAATAAATTACTTTAACAAAAGCTAATCCCTATCAAACACGCACAGTGATCACTTCATACATCAATTAACATTAGTATTAAATGCTCTCTTTCTACTATGTTATTACAATGGATTTATCACAAATGACATCATAAAAAGTTTTTCACACTCCAACTTTGTCTCTCGCTATGAATAATGATTTAAGTCTATGAAGGTGATAACTCAAATATTTCAGCAATATATTCCCTACAATGTCAGACTTAAGTACAGAATTTACTTGCAAGAATTGGGAGGCAGGTAGTTATGAACAAACCTTCCTGATCTGTCGCTTCCACTAAGGTTGGTCCCTAAGTAAGTTCCTGATATACCTCATAGAGAAGCTGAGACCAGGTGGGGTACCAGTCATCCTGATACAGTCAAGCTAATTGTCAATCTGAATATTATAAGCTATAGATCTAAATACTGGGTTTTATATAACTGAATAGCGAGCTCCGCTCTATTGCTGGCGGTGGCTTTTCCCAGGATCTTTGAGTTTGAAAAAGTCTACGATATATAGTACTGATATCATTTGATATAAATTTAATCCTAATCTTCACTTCAGAATTATCTCATTATAAATTTAAGAACATTTGTTGCTCCATGTCTTACAACAAACTTGTCATGGAGAAAAAAATGAGAAGTTATACAAAATATACTTAGCATAAAGCTGTTTCATAACATTAACATATGAAATATTTCTATTAATGTTCATGAACAAGTATTACATGTACATAGGGTCATAAAGCTGTATATAGATACAATATCTAGTTCTGACCATATATCACAAATTAAATCTCAATAAAAGTTTAAATGGCAAAAGCTGAAATACAAATGTTATTGGAAGTGCTAAACCAATTCCTCACTGCTGATCAATATAAAGCACTTGTTTGACTTGCCAGACAGTGGTTTCTATATATCTTTCTGGCTTAGTTGCAGTGGCAGTGATCATTTCAAACTGCAAGAGGAACACATTCATTCACAGCACATAAATAAAGTGCCTTTATTTACCAACCTCCCATGTCTGTATTAACTATTTTAGACTCATACTGTGAAATCATTAATATTCATGGGGCACTAATTTTCATTGATTTCATGGAGGCTTTTATCCATGAATTTGAACCCACATGAAAACTGCTCATTTCACAGACCCCCCATTTCCTTGGACATTAATCCACAAATAAAAGAACCCATGAAATTTAATGTCAGCGAAAATTAATGATTCTTCAGTATTATAGAAATATATCCAATGTGACTAATAATTTGATAAAAAATCAAAACAATTAATAAGACTATATTTCTTAATATATATAAATGATATATGCCTAATATTCATGACACATAAGTAATATCCCTTATAGAGATAACATACTACATGTATTTTAATATTCAGAGAGCCAAGTGTGAGTCTAAAATACAGAGGACTTACAAGACTTACTGATTAACAGATGCCATGTAACTGAAGTCCTGAACACCTGCAATCATTGTCACCAAGACCACAAGACACTGTGATAGGTGCATTGAGAGATGGGACAGCAATGTGACACTGTCCAACCCGTCATGCAAACCAACTACACAAAGCAGAGCAATCTCAGTTATACCTCTTAGTCCCATTGCTACTATTTCTTATATTTACATTACCCTTTGAAGCAAACACACATTCAATACTAACTTACATATGTTTATCTGCCTTAAGTTCTGTTCAGCTTACAAATGATTTTATGTCTGTATATACATGGTAAGCTGACCTTTCATTGACTACCTTTTAAACTGATTATGGATAAAAATTTAAAATAAATTTTAGTCTAGGATATATAGAATTTAAATAACTTAAAATTTCATGTAAACATTTTAAAACTACTTTTTCTGAATTTTAAAAACAGAATTATTAAAAATAAAAAGTCTTAATGTACAACAAATGCTACTGTGAAATGAGACCATGCAAGTACACAAGAGCCATACATGTATATCATATTTCTCATCCAACTGAAATTCACAACTGCTATGTATGTTGTTGTTTCCTTATGAAAGTAATTAAGTAAAACAACTCTGTGGTACATGATCAAGAATGTTGAGAAAATTCAGAAATAAATCATTTCAAACACGTGTCAAAGATCTTGGTAATAAGCCACAACTCTTAAAATTCAGTGTTCACAATATTACATATACAATCAGGCCTGAGTTCATTACTCATGAATATAACATGGCAAGTAATGTAAGTTGACACAGTAGGTGTTGGCAAGACACAGGACTTACTTAAGGTAAAGTCCCTGTAATGGTTGCACTTTGTCTTTGACCTCTACCAAGATAACCAAGGTACCCTAATGAAACATTAGAAAACCTTGGTTATCTCAATGAAAGGCTATGAGGTCCGAAATAGAGCAGAACCATTACAGGAACTTTACCTTAACCCCAGTTTCCCTTTAATCACCTGACCTGATCATTATGGACAATACCAGCTTGCAAAAGCTGGTGTAAAAGCTGGCAATTCTCTTCTACTTATACAGGGGTGGTAAACAACAATTTGGCACAAGGCACTGACCAATTTTAACAGTCATTCTACCTCACTGGACACTCACTAACATATCAATTTCAATTAACTATCCTGAACTTGCCTCAGTTTATGGTATGTTATATTTCTAACAATATCTGGTGAAAATCTATGCTATTATGGAGACAGCACTTTCAAAGTCACGAGAAATTGGCTGCATTACAAAATAAACTTTTGATTCATTTTTACCAATCATATTTCATATATTAAGTACCTATATAATGTTTTTTATCATTCTTAAACAAAGAAGATTTTATATCTGTTCTTATATAGATAAAATTTTAAAAAATCAGTAGCTTTTCTAACTAAGTAGTATTTTGTATTTTTTACAAATTACACAGTCAAATAATGTCCTGAAATGACTGCTTTTTGACCATGGATAAACATTCAAGTTTAACCTATCTGTAATCCTTGGTAACATATATAAATTTAGATTTTTGTTTTCACAAATCACATGTACTCAACAAAACATGCCATGTATTAAACAACTTAGCTGTGAACATATAACTATATGAGAATAAACTAGTCAGATCCTGATCTACATAAAGAGTAGCTTGAAGAACATTCAGCTTTACAGTTGGGGTTAGACAACTACTGACAGTTTCACATACAAGGGATACACCAATCTTGTGTGACAAGCTACAGGTAGTAGTCTAACCCATAAGGCAGGACAATCTAGCTGGACACAGGTCGGTATGATGACCTTCCGGTTGAGAGAGTCTGGCACCTGTCTGCAACTGCCTCAGAAGTCATCATCATCATTGTTTGCTGGATAGGAATGGCTTGAGCCGCGACTGTAGAAGCTATACCCATGAAGACAGAATTCAGTAAGGATAAGGAAAAATTTTTTTTATTTTCAAACACTGCATATAAAAATATGAAAACTATAGTTTACATGACATTAAGAAGCGACACATGTATACACTGTAGTTTACATGACATTAAGAAGCGACACATGTATACACTGTAGTTTACATGACATTAAGGAGCGACACATGTATACACTGTAGTTTACATGACATTAAGAAGCGACACATGTATACACTGTAGTTTACATGACATTAAGGAGCGACACATGTATACACTGTAGTTTACATGACATTAAGAAGCAACACATGTATACACTGTAGTTTACATGACATTAAGGAGCGACACATGTATACACTGTAGTTTACATGACATTAAGAAGTGACACATGTATACACTGTAGTTTACATGACATTAAGAAGCGACACATGTATACACTGTAGTTTACATGACATTAAGGAGCGACACATGTGTCTCTTATAAATATTTTTTTAACAAATGAATATATTTTTTGCAAAGTTAAGACAAAATATAGATATGTTCACAAAAGTTACCTTTCCTGATGAAATGGATAACCTTGACCTCCCAGACTGTGGCCTTGACATATAAGGTTGGGGAGACTGAGGCGATTAGAACGTGATGAGAAGGATGAACGTTTTGGACTGACAATAATGTCATCTTCCAATTCATCATCATCATCATCATAAGTTGATGATAATCTGTAGCATGATAAATCATAAATGTTTTAATATACATGGTGTACCAGTATATAGTTGTTATACATGCATTTAAAAAAGTCAAAATGTGAGAATGATTTGATGTGAAAACATTCCTTAATACGATTGAAAAGACAATACAACATCATTTCACAGAAAAAAAAAAATCAAATGTAGTTTATTCCGATAAACTCACCAAGGTGTACTTTGATATTTAAACTCCATCTTTTTTTTTTCATTGTAAATTCCGTTCTTTTATAGAGATTTACATAAGGCTAGAATAAGCTTTCACCTACTCTCAGTGATTTTGTATTTGTTGATATTTCTGTGTGATTTTGTGCATAAAATATGTTTAAGCTAAACTCACCGCCTGTCTTTCATGCGTGACTTGCGTGCCTGGTGTCCGTAAAGTGCTGACTGGATGAGGTCCACACACTCGTTGTAATTCTCATCTTCTGTTTCATAATCATCATCCTCCTCGGACGGATGGTACTGGGACATCTGAAGACGTCGACTTGAGTGTCCCATCAGAGCTGATCGAATTAAGTCTGATGCCTAGAGAAGTACAAAAAGCTTCATTGTATTTAGGGTTCAAACTAAAGATACCACAATCTCCTGGACAGCATTGCTACTTAGTGTCAACATAGATAAATACAAGAACTGAGGTCCGTTGTTTAAGCCAATTATATGGTGATTGTTTTCTAACCTGTCAAAATATACATAAGTACACTGTACACACCCTAAATGAATATTCATATGGGTAAGTTTTAATTAAGTTTGCATGCTTTACAAAAAATTAAACGCAATATGATTTTTTCTGAACATACATTAAACTGCATTGTTAATGAATAGCAGCATAGCTCAGTAGTTATGACTGCAGACTAGCTTTGTTGAGGTCACTGGTTTGTATGTTTTGTATCATTTGTATGTTTAATTACATTTTTACTGATTTGATTTTTTTTCAACTGCTGAAAAAGTTTAGTTACATTTGTTGGCTTTTTGGTTTCATATTTTCATAGCAAATCATTTTACAGTGCTGATTATTTAAAAAAGAAAAAAGTTCTGGCTGCAGGACTTGAACCCTTTAACACTTAATATAGTGTTTTCTAATTCACCATTTAAACCTCTCAGTTATGCATCAGACACAGGTTCAAATGATAAAAATTATGTATAATCCATGAAATTACCTCTTTAAAATTTTTGTAAAGCATGCAGTTTCTTTTGAAAGATTAAAAAACCTCATCAATACATGCAGGGATCCTAAAATTTTGGAATCTCAACCGGTCGACGGCAAAATCCCCCCTCCCATTTACAAACATTCCTCCGTACTCCCCCTCTCCCCCCCAAATAAAAAAAACCCAAAAAAAAGTAAATTGATATTTTCAATAAATCCCTGAATCATATTGCAGTGTGAAAATAGATCTATTATTAATTTCAGCATCTTGGCATATAAATATTTTCTGCAATAAATTTTCTCTACGAAATCGAAAGTTTTTTACCGAAGTGCATTTAGTACGTCTGTTAGACTAACGAATCAATAAATTGTTGAAGCATCGTTGATGTTGTTTATTATGTGCCTTTGTGTTTATATATTTTTTTTGTCAATAACTTTTATTTATTTGTGATTATTTTTTTTATTTAAATGCGTTGTGCTGCAGCTACCCACTACCATGTGTGTAAGTAAGTAAGTAGCGTTCGCCCCTGTGCCACGTCGAGGCCCAGCACATCCGACTTCGACAGGGGTTTATTTTATTTTATTTTTTTTTCAAACATTTTGATTAGCCTTTGATATTGTCATTAATTACCGCATTTAAAAGTCGACCGGTTACAGTTTGCAAACAAGCAATGGTCCATTATTACAGCATAGATAATTACACGGCACCGTCCAAATAACCGCAACATGTATAAGACCTAACTGCATTGCGATGACAGGTAACTTTTACAATTTCTTTTCATTTAAATACATTCCCCTCTTACCTCATATTTTCAAATTAAAAAAAACAAAACAAAGGTTTTTTGGATTTTATTATATTAAATTCAGAGGAATCATAGATATATAAATAAGAGAAAAGGTAGGCTCCTCAAGAAATTTACCAGCATTGCATAGGTCAAATACAGTCTGAATTAAATTAACATACTGTTATTAAACTTGTCTACAATTAACTCATTTGACATTTAGTATTTTCAGAAAAGAATACAAATGAAGCTGTAGCTGCCACAACTGAAAAATGTGCATCAGAAAGCTAATAAAGTAAAAAACCTTTAAGTTATTTATTATGAGTATTTATAGAAATAATTGTTGACTTGATTTACTGAACTTAATGTTGTATTATATTAAACAGTGGATTTTATTTTGCCATGCAGACTGTGTAGAAACTGCGCTACAATACTTTATGAGAAAACAGAGGAGACCCAGATTAAATATATACTTCTAGGACCATGCTCGTTTTGCCAAAGCGTCATTTAAAGATACCATTTTAAGTTCAACAAGAGCTGTCAGAGGACAGCACGCTCGACTATTCAAAATGCTTGTTGGTAAATGAAATGAAATCTATTTCAATTATTGCCCTTCACATACCCTGTACATAATAATAGTCAAAAATGATATACCTTGATAGTCTGATACCCCTTAATATTTTTATGATGTCTAAAATCAATCCCATGCCTAGTTACTGAGACATAAGCACAGTAACACTGCATGCAAAACTTTAACCAAAAATCCAAGTTAGAAAAGGGCCATAATTTGTATAAAATTCAGTCCAAACGTTATCCTCCTTAGTTTTCTGATGCCCCTGAAGACACTCCTTAACTTTCTAGTCAATTCCACCAGCAATTTCTGAGATATAAGATGGATAGTAGCTTGAATGCAAAACTTTCACCAAAATTTCTAAGTTAAAAAGGGCCATAATTGTAAATATTCCATCAAAAGTTACTACCTGAAGTATGAACCCTAACATAAAAGATGTTAAATCAATTGCTGGATACTGAGATATTAGCATGAAAGTAACTTGCATGCAAATCTTTAACCAAAATTTCTAAGTTAAAAAGGGCAATAATTTGTAACATATTCCATCAAGAGTTATCTACCATGAAAGTATGATACCCCTTAACATACTAAAGATGTTTCAAATCAATCCTATGCCTGGATACTGAGATATTAGCATGAACGTACCTTGCATGCAAAACTTTAACCAAAATTTTTAAGTTAACAAGAGCTGTCAGAGGACAGCACGATCGACTATTCAAAATGCTTGTTTGTAAATCAAATGAAATCTATTTCAATTCTTGCCCTTCACATACCCTGTACATAATAATAGTCAAAAATGATATACCTTGATAGTCTGATACCCCTTAATATTTTTATGATGTCTAAAATCAATCCCATGCCTAGTTACTGAGACATAAGCACAATAACACTGTGCATGCAAAACTTTAACCAAAAATCCAAGTTAGAAAAGGGCCATAATTTGTATAAAATTCAGTCCAAAAGTTGTCCTCCTTAGTTTTCTGATGCCCCTGAAGACACTCCTTAACTTTCTAGTCAATTCCACAAGCAATTTCTGAGATATAAGCTGGATAGTAGCTTGAATGCAAAAATTTAACCGAAATTCTATGTTAAAATGGGGTCATAATTTTTAATATATTCCATCAAGTGTTATCTTCCTTTATAGTATGATACCCCTAAACATATTAAAGATGTTTCAAATCAATCCCATGCCTGGACTGTAAGATATTAGCATGAAAGTACCTTGCATGCAAAACTTTAACCAAAATTTCTAAGTTAAAAAGGGGCCATAATTTGTAACATAATCTATCAAGAGTTATCTACCATGAAAGTATGATACCCCTAAACATATTAAAGATGTTTAAAATCAATCCCATGCCTGGATACTGAGATATTAGCATGAGAGTATCTTGCATGCAAAACTTTAACCAAAAGCTGCAACGCAGACGCCGATGCAAGGGCGACTACAATAGCTCTCATATTCTTCGAATAGTCGAGCTAAAAAGGGGCCATAATTTGTAACATATTCTATCAAGAGTTATCTATCATGAAAGTATGATACCCCTAAACATATTAAAGATGTTTCAAGTCAATCCCATGCCTGGATACTGAGATATTAGCATGTAAGTACCTTGCATGCAAAACTTTAACCAAAATTTCTAAGTTAAAAAGTGGCAATAATTTGTAACATATTCCATCAAGAGTTAGCTACCATGAAAGTATGATACCCCTTAACATATTAAAGATGTTTAAAATCAATCGCATGCCTGGATACTGAGATATAAGCATGAGAGTATCTTGCATGCAAAACTTTAACCAAAATTTCTTAGTTAAAAAGGGGCCATAATTTGTAATATATTCCATCAAGAGTTATCTACTTTGGTTGTCTGATGCCCCTTAACATATTCAAAAACTTTCAAGTCAATACCATGAATGGTTATTGAGATACAAACTAGATAGTAGCTTGCACGCAAAACTTTAACCAAATTTTCTAAGTTAAAACGGGGCCATAATTCATTATAAATTCAGTCAAGAGTTATATACCTTGGTTGTCTGATGCCCCTGAACATATTTATAAACTTTCAAGTCAATACCATAAACGGTTATTGAGATATAAGGTTGATAGTAACTTGCACGCAAAACTTTAACCAAAAGCTGCAACGCCAACGCCGACGCCAAGGCGACTACAATAGCTCTCATATTCTTCGAATAGTCGAGCTAATAAAATGATATCCATTAAGTTATAAATTTGTTTATGAATATTTCTTAGGTATAAGATATAGAGAATGAATTATGTTTACATAAAGCCTATCTAACAACTATAGAATCTTACAAGATACTAATATATTTTCCTCATTTAGAAGAAATCACTGAATTGAAATATGGGCTAATAAAATGACTACTGGTGCTTAGTATTTGCAACTTTGCAAAGAAAAAAAAAAGCATTTATATATATGCAAAATAAATGAAATCTATTTAGTTTAAAAGTTGTTTTTTTTTAAGTGGAAACAAACATAATAACTAGAACTGCCATTGTAATGGTGCAAATACCCCCCGCATGTCATTTTGTCACAGGAATGAAGTTTACAGTTCTTGTTTCAAGTTTCATCCTGATGCCTTTATACTTTTTGAGTTACGGCCTGCTGTAAACAGAGGTGACACATAGGATCACTTTTCCATTCTCCTTATGTTAGTTACATGATGTATTGCCTTAGTTACTGAATTTTACGACTGTAACTCCATAAATCGAAGACTTACATTAATCATAACCTATCAGTAGCAAGACCCATGGCCTCACAGCTTCAACATACAGTTAGTAACTGGAAAACTAATAAATGTTGTAAAGTATTAAATCCCCAACCCCTCTAGACACAAATAAAAGAGAGATTGAAAGAAGCAGGACTTTGTGTCCAGATTGCAAACCACTTAGAATATGGCAAATAAAATTTTCTTTAGAAGGCAGATATAGAATTTTTTTTGTGAGATTGTATGTTGAGGTTACAAAAAAATATTTATTGCTTTTCCCCTTTTTGCATAATAAAAATTAGTGGTACTAATAGTCTAATAGTTATGTGCCTCTTAGGGCCTGCCATAAAAAACACTGATATATTGCAATGTTGAACAATATATGATAGACAAACTTTGTATGCTCAGTTGTATTTGCAAAGCTTTAACTTTAATTCTTGATAAAATAATGTTTTCTAATTAATTAAATAAACTAAAATTTAAATAAACTAAAATTATTACTAAGGTGATTAATACCCCTCTCATAGGGCTCTGAAACAGAAGAAGGGCTATAATTCTTACAAATTCCTTGACACATTTATCTTCAATTGACTGCTGATTGGACTAATCTTGATAAATCTTTGATCCAAGTGTGAATGCATTATCAACAACAGTTACCAAACTTAATGTACTATGAGAGTAGGACGGAAGGGGACGCAACGTGACAAACATATTTCTCTTTGTAAAGCAGAGGTATAAAAAAAGCATAAAGATGGAGATAAGACAAAGCAAAATATAGTGCATCACAGACACTATCTCAAAACTTGCGTAATAAAGCCTAGTGAATGACACTGCTATAGCTGTCAAAGTAATGCCATGACATCAAGCCACTGTCACACTATACTGACCTCTTCACGCTCTTGCTCGTGCTTTTGGTACTGATGATTCGTCCAGCGACGCTGGATTACTTTTGCTGCGTGATTTTTGGAGAAATTTTCTATTCTCTCATTGTCTGTCCTCTAGATTGTGCAAAAGGGGAATAGAAGGAAGAACAAAAAAGAAATAAAATCATGCATACAAATATAATATTCTTAGATGTAAAAAGAAACAAAAGTTTGATAAAGAATATTACTTGCATTTAGAAAGGAAACAAAATGTCGTGTATTTACTTATATCGAAACCAAATCATGACCCTCATAAACCCATCAGTGGAGAAAATTTCATACAAAACCCCAAACACTTATAAATAAATATAAGTTTAAGACTAATCTGTAACAATGATATATCTAGATGTTGTTACAACATGTGAAAAAGATTGCCATAAAGAATTGTTTCCTTTCTAATTGTTTTGAAAAAAATAAAGAAAACATTAAATATGAATATAATAAGACACATATGTAGGAGTACAAGACTTGAGTGTTCTCTATAAGAATTCACTTAACCGGCCAAAGTAAGAAAACATGGATCATCTAAGTGCTTGACTTGACTAGACTATTTGAATTTACCGTCGCTTCAACAGTATTTCAGTCATATAGTGGCGTCCAGCTAATTACAATGACCCTGCCGGGATTCGAACCCATGCGGTGAGGGATTGAGTGAGTGTTAAAGTCAGCGACTTTACTCTATCAGCCACGGAGGCCCCCCACTCTAAGAGCTTGGATGGCATTATCAATCAAGCTGTTTGTGAAGGAAACACGTTTTTCACAAATATGGACCAGAAAAAAAATCTTGATTGAAGAAGTCATTATGGCCAGTGAGTGCTTCTTACTGAGATAGAAATATTAAGACATGGCAAAATTCAAAACATGGCACTATGGCCTATTCATCAGAAGGCAGTAAATAATACTCTTTATTAAGTGTCACTTAAGTAGCTCAAATAAATATAACCTAAAAATTTACTTCATTGTATTTCAGTATGAAAATTTCACTATTTCTCTTATTCCAAAGATGAAATGTCCACTTTGTTTAATGTGCAACAGTGCAATCCACATAATCTACCTACATCAGTAAATGCAATCCTGCAATCAAAAAACTCACACAATGCAATCAACATCAATAAACTGCACCCATGCAATCCTAAAGTTACTGGTACCCATACAACAGTTGTATGCTATCTACATTGTGATGTCTTGTCTACACATTAAAGAAATAAGAGCAAATAGAGTGGCAATGCTCAAAAAGAAATAGACACACAGAAGGTCATGGTCAAAAGTTTCTAAACAACTGTGAAGTACTGGTGACAATGGATAACATGTGTCCATATGAAAGGAATCTATTGATGATAAAATAATTATGAGGCCAATTTTTTGCACTATCCAAGGAATTTTGTCAAAGGGTGAAAAAAAATGTGCGACCTGACCAGAACAAAAACAAGGGAACTTTCGCTTACAGGGCAAATCTTCTATTGACTGAGCTACCTTGCCACTCACATACAGTTCTCCCCTATTGTGAGTTATAAAATACTGTGGCATAATCCCCCAGTAAATAGGATTTTGTTCTGGAGTTTCCAACCAGTCCAGAGAACAAGGCTATCAAGATCTCGAAGCACACAGTCATGGTATCAAATAGGGTGCAGAATGTCACAGCAGGAGAAAAACAGACACAGAGACCAGGAGTCAAACCCAGGGCCTTTCAGGCCAAATATTTTAGTGACTGAGCTACCCAGCTGCTTACACATACATGTAGTTCTTCCCTTTGATAGTTTATTGATACCTTGACACTTACACTGTTTTTATTATATGTATAAGTCTTTGACCTTGAAAGCAAGGTTATATTGAATGTCAAGGCCAAAGCCTTTATTTCATTGTTTAGTCATTGTGACATGAAATTTGTGAGTGTATATGACATGAATCAATGTAGGAAAAAAATATGGCAAGCACTTTTTGCAAGCAGATGCAGATGCAAATGATGATGATGTAAATGCTTCCAAAAATAGATAAGATAAAACATAACATACTGATCACAGTTGTAATCTAAGGAGTTTAACTTACAGTAACACAGACTTATTGAGCTTAACACTGGACAGATCATCGAAGAAGAAACATGTTAGCATGAAATTAGAATCAAGTTGGTTGCAAGTAATAGGGTAGCTTATTCAAATTCCACAAGCAAAGATGTGCAAGAACATTAAAGGAACAAGCTTATAGCTTATGCTGCACAAGTAATTAAATAAGTCCTGTTCAAACTAGAGCTATCACTAAAGGTGATGAATACCCCCACACAGCCTTTGTTTACAATCAAGTGCCCAGCTATAGGAGGTAAGTCACAATGAATTGATGTTTTCAATTGACATATTACACAAAACTATTTCACAATAATAATCTTTTTATACCAAATCAAAATTGTTCTTATTTTAATGAAGCCCAAATCATACCAAATCTGCAACATTGAATTAAACAAAAAAAGAAGTGTGTCACCAAAAGGCTGTTTCTAAGTGAAGAGCTAGTGAAGCTTCCCATAAAATTTGACTGAGTAGTATAATTAAAGATATCAATGAAAGCTGATATGTGGAAGAATAAGCCAAAAAGTGCATTCATCCATCCAGTAGTTATTGAGAAATAGCATGGACAAAGAAAACTCAAGAAAATCAGCAAAGGGCCATAACTCAAAAGAAAATCAGTCAACCGTAACCATTTCATTATATGCACATCTGTGCTTGATATTGAAGCTTCTATGAGTTTGTTGAAATCTCGTAGTTATTGAGAAATAGCGTGGACAAAGAAAACTCCAGAAAATCAGCAAAGCCATAACTCAAAAGAAAATCAGTCAACCTAACCATTTCATAATATGCACATCTGTGCTTGATATTGAAGCTCTCTATGAAGTTTGATTGAAATCCATCTGGTAGTTATTGAGAAATAGCGTGGACAAAGAAAACTCCAGAAAATCAGCAAAGCCATAACTCAAAAGAAAATCAGTCAACCGTAACCATTTCATAATATGCACATCTTGTTAATGAAGCTTCCTATGAGTTTGTTGAAATCATCCAGTAGTTAATGAGAAATACTGGACAAAGAAAACTCCAGAAAATCACAAAGGGCCATAACTCAAAAGAAAATCATCAACCGTAACAATTTTCATAATATGCACATCTGTGCTTCACCAGTGAAGCTTCCTATGAAGTTTGATTGAAATCTATCCAGTAGTTATTGAGAAATAGTGTGGACAAAGAAAACTCCAGAAAATCAGCAAAGGGCCATAACTCAAAAGAAAGTCAATCAACCGTAACATTTTCATAATATGCACATCTACGCTCACCAGTGAAGCTTCCTATGAAGTTTGATTGAAATCCATCCAGTAGTTATTGAGAAATAGCGTGGACAAAAAAACTACCGACCGACCGACATGGTGACTCCTATATACCCCCCCAAACTACATTTGTGGGGGGTATAAATATTTTTGCCTATATTTGTGCTCACTCAAATAACAAGGGACAGAAAGCAGTCATAAGCCACACCATAAGCACTGGGAACATGAGGATTTTAAGACAAACAGGTCTTCACTGAAAATTGACTCTTCAAATTTCTGTTGTGGAAAATTAAGCCCCACCTTAACACATTTCCATTCACAACTAGGTCAAATAGTATCATAAACAAAGTCTTTGATCACATGGTATCCTGATGTAACTACTGCAAAACCTAATTTTAATATCTCTTAAAACATTGGAAAAGTCTACAGCTCGCTTTTTAATACATTGTATTTATTTTAACTTTACGTGAAAAAAAAAGAAATGCTCATTTTAAAAAAAATTTGTTTATGTTTAAAAGATAAAGTATTTTAACATAATGGTTGCACTTAAATTGATGTATACTAGTACACTGTTCAATCCTATGGATATTCAATTCTATACTTTTCCCCACAACGTGACTAATGAAAACTTACAGACCAAATCTGCATATGAAAGCCAGGAGGCACACAAAGGAAGCCATAACAAGGAATAAGCAAACCATATCAATACAGTCCCAGTAAAGCCAACCTTAAAGGCAAACATACAACCATGTACAACACATACTATTGACTCAGTGTCAGATTTCTCCACAGTATTGCGCAATTCTTTCCTACTGGAAGACAGGTTGTCACGACTACTCTCGGCTCCAGTTTGACTGGACGGAGTGCGTGGGGTGGCCAGGCGTGGCACTAGGGGGTCAGGTGGAACTGAGTCTGGCTGGCTCTTCTCCAACCATTCCATGGCCTTTGTCTTAGACTCCATTTCAGTTTGAGAGTTTAATGTAGTATGCTTGTCTGTTTTGATACTGTTGTTTTTTCTCTTTGAAAAGAGAAGAATTGACAACAAAATGTTACAGAAAATACTAGTCTCTGTATCATCTCGACAAGAGAAAGAGTTAAAAAATAATGAAAAATCATGCAATAAAAAGAACAAAGGATAATGAGCATGCTATATGAATTATATATTATGTAAAAGAAATATATCTATATAAAACCCAATAAATAACAAAGAACTGGTACTGGTGTTTATAAATTACAGAGAGTGTCATTTATAGAAATATATTCATAAGGAATGAACTTATAATGTCCTTTTTCCCCCATCCCCCAAATCTTGTAAAAAACAAGTAACTGGTGTTGCTCTCAACACATGAGTCCCCTACTATTGAGGGCCATAATTTTTTTCTATTACCATAGGAACCAGAATTTTTGTCCAAGAAAAAAAAAAAAAAGTGACTTGCAGAATCTCCATATCGCCATCCATTCATATAACAATTTTTAAAATATTATCTTAAATGGTTTTTAAGATATCGCAGAATCAAGATTTCCAGACATCCGGACGGATGGACAGATGGACAGACAGACATGCGGACGAAGGGCAAACCTAAAGTCCCCTCCGGTGTAAACACCGGTAGGGGACTTATAAGACTATTTCTACTTGGGATTTTATATATTAATTCAATACATTAATTACAAAAGTGTGTATTAATATGTATTTCACGTGAGTCTCATAGATTATATAAACAGTAAAATGAACAAGAAATAAGAATAAAACACGATATATCATGCTATACATTCCTCTTACTTTTACATCCGACTGATGAGACCGCCAGTGTCTTTGAATGGTCTTTGCTGATCTGTTTTCCTTGAAGGCCTGTATTTTCATTTTTCGACCGCTGGAAGCCTCACTGTCGACAGATGTTCTTCGCCTTCTGCTTGGTGGACGTGACCCTCGGTCAGTCTGTCCAGTCTGTGGCCGTGATGCCTGAGTTCGAGACTCTGACCTTGCACTTAGTGGACGTCGTGTGTCACTTCTAGCACTTACTGGTCTGGCACTTGGGGGTCTGTGAGTAAGGTAAGTCACCCATGATACTAGGTCTTGCCCTGATACTTGTCAATAGAGCACAATGCCACATTTCTTGAACAGATGACTTTGGCTACTTATATTACTTCTTAATATTTTAGTACATACAATTTTGATCACATATTACAGACAGAGGGTTGAAATCATGAAGACAAGTAATGCCAATTCTGTCAAAACAATTTCAGTGGATTAGAGTTTAACCAAAGTATCAAAACATGGTGATTTTAAAATCTACAATGACGTAAAATACTGCTGATTCATTACTTTGCACTCCACTGACCTTTATTCTATACAGTCATATCAATTGTTACATGTAGTTGTTGTCATGGTTACATATTGTCTAATAATCTTGATAAATTGTGTGTTATTGAGAGATGAACCTGCTTCTGACTGTAACAGAAACAGTGCAGACTATGGTAAATTCTTAATAAGTTTAGTATTCGTAAAATTCCAACATTTAAACAACTGCTTGACCAAAACATGTGAAAGTTTTGTCATATAAACGTACCTTGAAGCATCTGAGGGTCGGGCATAATCGTCATAGTCACCACGCCCCCCGCCTAGTCTCCGTCTGCAAGTTACACGGAATACAAACATTATTTGTCTCCTCATAGTGTGATTATGTGCATTACAGTAGAAACCAATTATATCTTTAATTCCAATATTAAAGCCATATAACTGAGATAATTTGTTTTCAAGATGTCTTGAACATTATTATAATAGGAAAACAATGCCAAACTTCAAAACTTTATGAACCTATCATTTATATACAGCAGGAAACAACAAACAACTACTTTTTAAGCAAAAAGACATATCCAATGTTTACAGAAATATTCAAAACTGAGTCATCACAATGTCCACTGAGTTTGTTTTTGATAATTCAAGTAACTTACTCATGAAAAAAAAATCTATGCAATATTTAAAGGAGGACTTGTGGAAATGTGCATATTTCAATATGGTTTTGTATAACAGTCCCTGACATGGTCATATACTTACTCCAGCTCCTCACATCTGCTCTTCCATCTATTTTTCTCTGCCCTTAAATGTTTAAGATCTGCAGTTTTCTTCTCAATTATCTCTAAAAGTTCTGATTCTCGTTTATCTAGCTGGTCAAGACGGTCTTCCATGGTACCATCGAGGGCTATCTTGCCTGTAACAGTTCAATACACCTTGTGAACATACTGAGAGTGATAGGAATAAACCAGTAGGTTTTTTTCTCCACTGTTTTTAATGCCAAAATTTGGCTATATTCCAATACCAAGGTATATTAGTATATCTTCTCATTTGAATGAAGAAATTCTGATTAAAAACAAGTACAAAGAAGGAGTTCTGGTTCCATTCTGTCAAGTTTTTCCACACATGCAGTTTATGAGTAACAATTGTTGATAAATAGATCAATATATCCTTTTCTTTAAATACCCCTGATTTTTTGTAATTTCTTGATAATTCATCCCAATTCCTAACACCCTTGCACAAATTTTACCAATTTGAATGGCTTTGGTCATCTTTCCAAAACAGCTTAAAAAAAAAGCTCTCTCTAAAGAGTACTTGTCTTTATACACCTGCTAGGAATTACATCTTAATGAGATTTTTCCCTGCAATAGGCATGCACATTTCATAGGGTCTCTGTACAGAAGAGATGTAAGATGACAAGTGGTACAGACCCGGCACAGCAGCTGCCTTGCTCTCGTATGACACCAGTGATGATCCATCCATGTTTCTTTCTGCTCGTTCCAGTCTCTGCAAACAAATAAATAATGATGAATTCTCTTCAAATATCTTATATATACACAGAAAGGGTCCTCTTTGTAAAAAAAAAAATGAATATAAAACAGATCAAACAAGTTGGATTTTATACCACCAGAGTACCATCAGCCTAAACATGTCATGTAGGATTTAAACTGATGACCACATTTCCAGCAGCCAGATTTAAGATCTGACCATCAGATAGGACCAGACTGAACCCATTAAAGCCAATTTTAAACAGAATCATCTCTTATTTTGGCCACACAATATTCAATTCTAATCAAAGGTTTCTTACAATAATAATATTTTATGTTTCTTCATACATTATGTAAGTCAACAAACCCTTCCCTTGCCTCATTTTCAAAGGAAAAACTGAAAAATGTTGAAGCAATTATGGTACAGTTGACACTCATTATCTCGACATCAACAAAATCATCATTTTTATGTCAAGATATAAATATGTCGACATATGAATTTAAATGTATCTGGAAACATGTGACTATAATTATATAAACAATCATTCTCAAAATGCATGTGTCTGATTCAATTTCTATATATAGGCCCCATATACCTAATCAAAAAATATTGTTTTATATATTATAGCCTAAATTGAGCTTTGTTGGAGATGATGTCAAATACCAACTGACACTTATACTAGTTTTTTGCACCTCAGTGAGCCTGTTGGCACGGGTCGAGATAAACACATAGTTCCAGGTGAGAATTCACCCTTTGGGACCAAAGGAAAACATCAAGATATAAAAAATGTTAAAATACAAATTGTCGCGATAAGAATGGATTTTTTATATATATTAATATATATATTAATAGAGAAAAAAGTCGGGACTTTCAAAGTATGTCAAGATATATTAAATGTCGAGACTCGCGATGTCGACATAACGAGTCTCAACTGTATTAGGAAAATAAACATAAACATAAATATATATTGTATGTACAAAAGATTTGGTCATTTAAATTTCTCTTTTAACTTAAATTTTTTTCCCTCTATATAAATATTAAACTGAACTGAGAAATCAAACAGTATGGTTCGGTTGTTATACAAGTTACAACCATCAAAATAATCCTACCTTTTCTAATTGGGCTATTGCACGCAGGAGATCTTTTCTATTCATATCCTCATACTCTTCTGCAATACATAAATACTGGTAAAGTTGCTATTTTGTATTGCTTAAATATAGGAAGTAATGCACTGCTAAGGCAGAAATTCAAACTATTCTACATTGAAATTTTGATATCCTAATTTAGACTGTTAATAAAATACATATAAAATTTTGACCTGAAAGAACAAAACAGAAACTATATAAATAAATATTAGGAAAAATAAAAGTATGCGTGTATTAAGAAGAGATAGAAAAATAAATAAGGAAGATTTTATAGAAGTATTTTACATCTTCAAGCATGTATTAGATTAATGGACTGAAGGAGAAGCAAAATAAAACTAGCTACCAGTAATCCTTAACACACTGAAATACTTATGATGTGTATCTCCATCCCTTACCAAACCTGGCCACACACAAAACACACACAGAAAGACAATCATGCTAGAGCATGTACATGTACACACAGCATGTGGTTAGGCTTCCATCATCACTGAGTATTAACTGCCATTCATCATGATAAGATCTTCCTTTATTTATTGTAACTATTTTAGAGTAATCATCTGATATCATACACACGTTAGATTGCAGCAAGCTTGTTGATATCTCAAGTTTCAACTTGGAGAAATAATGACAAGAGGGCCAAGATGGCCCTAGATCACTCACCTGAGAAAAGTATCATTCATTGCCTGTACAAAACAGATTGCTTTAGAATTAAGATGATGAGGTGAAACAATGTTCAGGAATTTTCTGACCCCATCCACAAAAGATATCATCATGACAAACATTCTGCCAAAGTTTGAGGATGATTGGACCAAAAATGTTGCCCTCAGAGTATAAACAAGATTTTTCTAAGATTTGACCTAACCACTTTCCCCCCCCCTTTTAACTGGTTGAGATATCATCAGACAACATCTGACCAAGTTTGAGGAAGATTGGATTAAAATTGTAGCCTCTAGTGTGTAAACAAGATTTTTCTAAGATTTGACCTACTGACCTACTTTTCGGTCCGGCCCGGCCCATTTTCGAACTGGTTTGAGATATCATCAAGACAAACATTCTGACCAAGTTTGAGGAAGATTGGATTTAAATTGTAGCCTCTAGTGTGTAAACAAGATTTTTCTAAGATTTGACCTACTGACCTACTTTTTGATCCAACTTGACCCATTTTCGAAAGGGTTCAAGATATCATCAAGACAAACATTCTGACCAAGTTTGAAGAAGATTGGATCTTAATTGTGGCCTCTAGTGTGTAAACAAGATTTTTCTAAGATTTGACCTACTGACCTACTTTTTGATCCAACCTGACCCATTATCGAAAGGGTTCAAGATATCATCAAGACAAACATTCTGACCAAGTTTGAGGAAGATTGGATCAAAATTGTGGCCTCTAGTGTGTAAACAAGATTTTTCTAAGATTTGACCTACTGACCTACTTTTTGATCCAACCTGACCCATTATCGAAAGGGTTCAAGATATCATCAAGACAAACATTCTGACCAAGTTTGAGGAAGATTGGATCAAAATTGTGGCCTCTAGTGTGTAAACATCAAAATTGTTGACGGACGACTGACGACGGACAATCAAGTATCCCAAAAGCTCACCCTGAGCTATGCTCAGGTGAGCTAAAAAGACAAAAGAATCAAACAAAAAGGGAAATAAGTACTGGTATATATAAACATGCATAATGAGTAACAGATATAAACTTACACAGATTTTAATGTGTATCATAATTATACATTTATTAAAATAAGTACCTGTATATCTATTTATGCATTCATGAAAACATGCAATCTTTACATAAAAGCAGAAACAGAATTGCATCATTTCTTTTAATGGAATACCTTTTGTTGTTGTTGTATTGGGGTTTACCGTCGCTGCGATAGTATTTCAATCATATAGCGACGTCCAGCTAATTACAGGTGGAGGAAGACCCCGAGTACACAGAGGTACCCGGGTACAACCACCGACCTACCGCAAGCCAGCTGGAAGGCTTCCTCACATGAAAATCTAAAGTCCCTACCGGGATTTGAACCCACAGCGGTAAGGGGCTGAAACATTTGTAGTCCACGACTGTAACCGCTTGGCCACAGCGGCCCCACAGACCTTTTGAATCTTGGTATTAAACTAGATGGGTGTTCCTCAGAACACTTGTGTTGCTTGCGTTCCAGCATTTGTCACAAAAAGGGTAAGAATCAAATGATCAAATAATTAATCTGCAAAAACAAGGTCCTATCATTTGATGCCAACACCCACATATAAAGTGATCCTTATGTATTTGCTCGGGCACAACAACCAAGGATCCTATGTACTGCACTTCAACACCTCATAAGATATCCATGATCTAAGTTTGAAATACATCAACCATATAGTATTGAAATTATGGTATGGACAAAACTCTTTTTACAAAATGAACAAAGGGGGATAGTTAAAAGAATAAAAGAGGTAAAATTACAGTTCCTGAGCAATGCACTTCTAACCTCATACAGTATTCATGATCCAAGTTTGAAGTAAATCCATCCTAAAATATTGAATTTATGCTCCAGAATTTTTTTCACAATATCAAATAAGGGGGATAATTCAAGAATCGGATGACTAGAGTTATGGTTCTTGTGCACTGCACATGTACACATTTTCCAAGTTTGGAGTGAATCTAAGCAACAATGTTGAAATTATGCTCCAGACAATTTTCTTTTAAAAAAAAATCAACTAAGGGGAATAATTCAATTATGAGATGAGCTAGAGTTCTTGTGAACTGCACCTCTACACCTTATAAGGTATCTATGATCAAAGTTTGGAGTGACTCCATGGAATTGTGTTGAATTTTATGCTCGGACATTTTTTTAAAACAAAATCAACTTTGGGGGATAATTCAGGAATTAGATGTGCTAGAGTTATGGTTCTTGTGCACTGCACGTCTACACCTTAAGGTATCCATGTTCCAAGTTTGGATTGAATCCTAGAATAGTGTCAAAGTTATGCTCCAATCAAGAATGTGTGACCGACAAAGTAATCCCTATGTGTCTGCCATGCTATGCAGGCGACACAAAAATTGTAATAACCCTATCAGTTAAATAAACATGTTTTATGTTCCAATAATCAGAAGGATTTGTTTTCTTTTCTCATTAAGAATCAAAGGAGAAAAAAAAGAAAGAAATCATTTTCTAAAGAGATGTTGAGGTAATAGAGTAAAAGAACACTTTTTTTAAATTAAGCAGTTCTGCATACCAGGTAAATATAATGTTCATTTAAGCCATAGCTCAGGAACTCGTGTGTGTGTGTGTGAAGTATTAGATTTATGGCGAAAACCCTAAGTTCTTTGCTTTTCTACTTTGAAAATAAGCACAAAATATAAATAAGATACAATACATAATGGATTTAATCAATGGGTAATGTTGATCATAGATGTAATAGATGTGATTACTTTTTAAAATACATTTTGCAGGACAGAGCTATAATTCTCAATACATGCAATGTTAGTTGTATTAACAGCTTTCAATTTAGCCACAAGCCCCATACAATTGTAAAAACAGAGCAGACATAAATGATATACATAACAGGACTGAAACACTAGCACAATTCTACACCAACCCATCCTCGGTAACCTAGGACCTTTAGTAAACTAAAAAGCCCTGGGTATACACTGTAAAAATCTCCTTAATATGCAAATAAAACTGATTTCCAATCAGCCAATGAAATAGACCATTTCACCAGGGGATTGGCAAAATCCAGTATGATTCGCAGATTTAAACTGACCAATCAGCGACAGGGGAAATATCTCAAATGTTTGTTTATTTCCCATTGTAGGAAGTGTGAAACTTTACATCAGCATGTAGATCATGTATTCAGGTACAGATCATTGATTTATGTAAGTTTACGTCTCATTTCAGAGTGAAATGGTCTTTTGGATTACCTTATCTGCACAAAAAGATGCAGCAGTAAATTAGATGGGTGGCTTTATTACACATGTCTAGGAAGATATTACAGTGTATTCTCCCAGTGTATTCAATGGTTGTGAATAGGCAAGGTTAACGAGGATGACACAAAGCATGCTTAAATACCCTTTGAAATAACTAACTTTTTCCAGTGGGAATTGTATAAACTTTCCGTGCACTGTTAGGTTTGCCTGTTAAGAACAATTTTTCTTAAGCGTAAGTAAGGAGGCAGACTAATTTCATTTTAGAAATTTAGTAGTAAAATATCTACTCAAAAAAGCAATGAAAAGTATCAGCAATTTGTTAACTTTTTTAAATGATTAGATTTGCCTGCAAGTTGATTAAAAGCTACTACACAATTGAGTCATTAATTACTTGAAATCTAAAAAACATATATTAAGCAGAACAAAAATAATAAAAGAAATAATAAAACTAATATATTTTTTCCCAAATGAATCCTAAAAAATCTATACTGCTAATAAGGCAGAAAGTTAATTGCACAAAATTAAACAACTCATATTGAACAAGTACAAGTTTTCTATTTGTACTGCCTTAAAGCACCTCATTCACAGATCTGTAGAAATGAAAATGTTTTTTCTACTCTCCTTTGTTAATGTTTGTCAGGTTTTTGTTTTCTGACATATAAACTCGGCAGGTGTAAGTCATCATAAATTGTTTTTACAATCACTGTATGTTGCATTGAATGACCATGAGTCTGTAGATAGGTATTGAACACATACACACATATAGTTTTAAATCAAGTTCTTAGTCAATGACCTCTGTGAGTGAGCAGCTTTAGGCCTTTACCATGTGGTTTTTGGCACTTCACAGTATGCAAGGCAATTAGAAATCAAGATCAGGTTGACAGCAATGCTCAGTAACGAGTCTTTAGTTATTACAAGTTTCCTCATCTCAAGGACACTGATGGGTTGCACCAGTGTAAAACCTGATCAGCCTGGAAATGACTGTTATACTGATCTCGTAAGTAGCTGACATATGATAGAAGGTTAATGTTGGTCTATATATAGACAATAGTCATGTCTTACTTGTTGGAGACTTGGGATCGTCTATTGCATTCCTCAGATCCTCCTTCAAGCTCCTGTTTTCTGCCTGCAGCTGCTCATTTGCCTTGTTGAGACGCAGGATGGTCTCATTCAGGGCCTTGACCTTCACTGTGCCCTCCTTCCCCATCGCCCTTATTACATACATTACACACAGGTCACATACATGTATCTTGATTTACATTTTGAGACTTTAAGTTTTACCAACAAATAGTGTGCATAAAAATATTTTATTACTAGTTGTATTTGAAGGTAAAGGAATAAATGAATGATGAATTAAAATTAGCTAATTCAGGGTAAAGGCAAGGTTACAAAAAACAAGAGGGCCATGATGGCCCTGGATTGCTCACCTGAGTATAGGGTTACCCAAGGAACATCAGTCTGTATTAAAACATTTTGAAATCTTGCCAGTAGTTTTGAAGGAGATAATACCTTCAAAGCTTTATCAAATTCTGTCCAGCGGTTTCAGAGGAGATGTTGTTTAAAGATTTCACTATATACATATAAGGCAAATTAGCCCCGCCCCTGGCAGCAATGTTTTTTTATGGATCGAATTTAACCAAATTCTGTCCAGTGATTTCAGAGAAGATGTCGTTTTAAGGTTTCACTATATACATATAATGCAAATTAGCCCCACCCCTGGTGGCCTTGTTTTTTTTACCAATCTGAATAATTTTAACAACTTTTGTGAAGCTTCACCCAAGGATCATCCCTGCCAAATATAATCAAATTCTGTCCATTGATTTCAGAGGAGATGTTGTTTAAAGATTTCACTATATACATATAAGGCAAATTAGCCCCACCCCTGCAGGCCAAGTTTTTTTACGGATCCGAATTATTTTAGCAACTTTTGTGAAGGTTCACCCAATGATCATCCCTGCCAAATTTAATTAAATTCTTTCCAGCAGTTTCAGAGGAGATGTCGTTTAAAGATTTCACTATATACAAATAAGGCAAATTAACCCCGTCCCTGGCGACCATGTTTTTTTACAGATTGGAATTATTTCATCAACTTTTGTAAAGCCTCCCCCAAGGATCATCCCTGCCAAATTTAATCAAATTCTGTCCAGCAGTTTCAGAGGAGATGTCGTTTAAAGTAAATTGTTGACGATGCAAGACGGATGCAGGGTGATCACAAAAGCTCACCTTGAGTACTTTGTGCGCTAAAAATTAAGACTTGAGACCTTTTTTGTTTTGATTAATTCAATAGAAAAACTTAAATGCACATATAGCTTTCTGAACCAGTATTCAGGTTGTATGGATGTGTGAAAGGTAAAAAATATTATTTCATATTGTTTTAGTGTGTATCGCACATTTCTTAACAAACCAATATCCCACGCTTGTATCATAAAATATTATACCAGACTAAATTTGTATCCATATATATTGTATTGTATAATGCATGAATTGTTATTTACATATAAATCATGTTGATCACTGGTGCAGCTGGGTCTTTTGTATGGTGCGAGAAGCAAGCAAACCACATGTAACAAACACCCACCTTGACCTGTCCATCCCGGTGTCTTTAGAGTTCTGTAATCTGACAATTTCACCATAGAACACTTCCATCTGTTGCTTCATCTCCTCTACTTTTGTTGTCTTCAGATCACTCTGCAGCTTACTGATAAGAAATAATAACATACTGCTTTTCACTTTCATTAAATATATGACATGTAGAGTTTGTGTCCATAAATACATTCAATTTTGAACAATTTATTCTAGATTTTTACTGTGGTCTATGAAAAGACTCTTTGGAGCTCTCTGGAAGTCTTTAGAATAAAAAACTAAACATTTTTTTTTTAATCTGTACCCAGGATTGCAGTATCAGTCACACACAGTTGGCTGGGTTCCATGCACATAACCTTCATATGCATACAGTGTAAGGGATGCCACACCTGCAGGTGGTCTGTGTATTTATCATTAATATTTTATATTTCATGGAAATTATCGCAAGCAACACAAAGGGGAGGGCTGTGATAAATCCATAAAATTTAAAATATACAGCTTTGCCTTTGACCTCCCATTAGTTTGACAGTTTCATGTGATATCTTGAGTACAGTTGAGAGTCAGTGTCACAGGGTACATTTATGTTTTGAGTGAGCAAAACATGACATAGCAGTTGCAACCGCAACTAGCCCTGCCCATAATCCCCTTTGGTCACATAGCCAACATACACACTCATAATTTCTTAATGGTTCATTATATGCAATATATTTTCATTTTTTTATGAAAAACAAGCATTTCATTGGACAATCAAGTAGGATAAACAGTAAGTACTGTGAAAGGGATGAAAATTGAAATATGTGTTGAGATATGTGGGAGATGAATTATATGTGTAACCAGTCTATGTATACAGTGGGAGATGCAGCAGGTGTGTAGCCAGTCTATGTATACAGTGGGAGATGCAGCAGGTGTAGCCAGTCTATGTATACAGTGGGAGATGCAGCATTGTATATGTATACAGTGGGAGATGCAGCATGTGTAGCCAGTCTATGTATACAGTGGGAGATGCAGCATGTGTAGCCAGTCTATGTATACAGTGGGAGATGCAGCATATGTGTAGCCAGTCTATGTATACAGTGGGAGATGCAGCATGTGTAGCCAGTCTATGTATACAGTGGGAGATGCAGCACATGTGTAGCAAGTCTATGTATACAGTTGGAGATGCAGCACATGTGTAGCCAGTCTATGTATACAGTGGGAGATGCAGCATATGTGTAGCAAGTCTATATATACAGTGGGAGATGCAGCATATGTGTAACTAGTCTATGTATACAGTGGGAGATGCAGCATATGTGTAGCCAGTCTATGTAAACAGTGGGAGATGCAGCAGGTGTGTAGCCAGTCTATGTATACAGTGGGAGATGCAGCATATGTGTAGCCAGTTTATGTATACGGTGGGAGATGCAGCATGTGTAGCCAGTCTATGTATACAGTGGGCAATGCAGCATATGTGTAGCCAGTCTATGTATACAGTGGGAGATGCAGCATATGTGTAGCCAGTCTATGTATACAGTGGGAGATGCAGCAGGTGTGTAGCCAGTCTATGTATACAGTTGGAGATGCAGCAGGTGTGTAGCAAGTCTATATATACAGTGGGAGATGCAGCAGGTGTGTAGCCAGTCTATGTATACAGTGGGAGATGCAGCAGGTGTGTAGCAAGTCTATATATACAGTGGGAGATGCAGCATATGTGTAGCCAGTCTATGTATACAGTGGGAGATGCAGCAGGTGTGTAGTCAGTCTATGTATACAGTGGGAGATGCAGCAGGTGTGTAGCAAGTCTATATATACAGTGGGAGATGCAGCATATGTGTAACCAGTCTATGTATACAGTGGGAGATGCAGCAGGTGTGTAGCCAGTCTATGTATACAGTGGGAGATGCAGCATATGTGTAGCAAGTCTATATATACAGTTGGAGATGCAGCATATGTGTAACCAGTCTATATATACAGTGGGAGATGCAGCATATGTGTAACCAGTCTATATATACAGTGGGAGATGCAGCATATGCGTTGCCAGTCTATGTATACAGTGGGAGATGCAGCATATGTGTAGCCAGTCTATGTATACAGTGGGAGATGCAGCATATGTGTAGCCAGTCTATGTATACAGTGGGAGATGCAGCATGTGTAGCCAGTCTATGTATACAGTGGGCAATGCAGCATATGTGTAGCGAGTTAATGTATACAGTGGGAGATGCAGCATATGTGTAGCCAGTCTATGTATACAGTTGGAGATACAGCATGATGTGTAGCAAGTCTATGTATACAGTGGGAGGGATAACATACATGTAGCTGGTCTCCTTCTCCTTCATCTGTGTCTCCAACTTAAGGATCTTCTGTTTCAAACTGTGAATCACAGACCCAGAGTCTGGTCGCTTGTCAGCCAGGGTGCGCCGTAGCTCTTCACTCTGAAGATAAACATGGGGTTCAGTTCAGAATGCTATGCAATCAGAAGCACGTTCAGACAGATAATCAGTAAATTTTACCAAATTCTGCAAGGAGTGAAAAAACAGCAGCCAAATATGAAATAAAAATTATTTTGATATCAAACAAGTATGCTTTACTTTTTATTAACTCCTAAATATTTTATGAAGAAAACAACATTCGGCTAAGCAGATTTATAAACAAGAAACATTTTCTGCCCTCATTTGGTACCTTTTGCGGGTGAAGAAGTGAATCTATTTCTTTTTCCTTTTTTAAGTTATCCTCCTCTAGTCTTCTGATTTTGGCCTTCATTGTGGCAGCATCCTGATTCATGCCTGCAACTTGCTGCAACGTAACATAAAATATCTTGCCTAGTAGTAAAATCATAGACAACATTTCCTATATTCTTCTGCAGGGTCAGAATGATTTCCAAGTTTTGTCAATTCCTGAGGAGGGTTTTATCTAAATATTTGTCTCAAGAAAATCCTTTATTTAGTAGACCTTAGTTTATCAACAAATAATTTTTTCAACGAAAAAGTCAAAAGAATTTAATGTCATGGAAAATTAATGATTACATTAGCTCACTTTAAATATACTACTCAAAGTTTGCTAAGCACCACCCGCTATTTTCCCATAGAGTCACATGAAAACACATGCTGAATGTAATGCAATGTACCTGAAAGGAAAGCGTTAGCTGACAATCAATTTTACGGATAGTTTTTGTCAAAATGATAGAAAAAAGACTCAAAAATGAGTTACAACGATTTAGCCAATTCCTATCATTATTTGCAAAATTCACAAAAGTTTGTGATTTTTGCAAGAAATGGCATTTTATAAATGGAAGTTAAATCTTGTGATCAATACAGAAAAAAATAACCATGAACAGGCCAACATCGTCACAAATATCCTTATAAGTATTCCATTTAAAAAACAGAAATATTTGAAGATCAAAGTTCTGAATTTAGCTGACTTTAAATTTTAAGGTGTTTTCTCAAAATTCGCACTTTCTAATTATGATTAATTCCCCGCTTATTTCTTGTAACTGGTAGTAAGTTTGGTACATAAACAATACTTCTGCATAAAAGCAAGATTTGTTTTAATGTAAAATTTAATGTAGCATGCCTTTAAAGTCGCTTGT
>CM037785.1:45305946-45346250 GCA_021229015.1 Solen grandis | reverse complement strand
TTTCCCAGGGGGCTTTTGTTTAAAAATCAAGAGGTAATAACTCTGTTTTTTTTAGGGGGTGATTCAATTTTCGTTTTTTTTTTCTTTTTGTTGTTTTTATAAGGGCCAATCAAATATGATACTTTCAATTTTATTGTTTTAAAAAAGTGATTAAAATTTCGGGAAAAACCCTGATATCGCAATTTGATTGCGATTCTAGTTTTTTTTTTATTTTTTTTAAAACCCTTTTTTTTTGGGGAAAGGGATATCCCCTGATAGAAAAAAACCCCAAAAATTTTGAAAATTTTTCCCCCTTCCTTATTTTTATGTGAAAATTGACCAAAATTTTAAAAAATTTTTTATTTTTGTTTTTTTTTTTGCCGTAGGGGGCCCTTTAAATTTTTTTTTCAAATGAAAAAACTTTTTATTTGAGGCCCCATTCAGATGTGGTTTTTTTTCTTGTGTTCCTTGTAAAAACCCCAATTAAAAAATGATAGGTTAAAAAATCGGGTTTTTAAACTTTTTGATAGGGGAAAAAGGGTTAAAACTTCGAACCCGAAAAAAACAGTGAAAAAGAGGGGTTTTGGCTACAAAAAAAAATCCCCCTTTTTACGGGGTTGAGAAAAAAAATTTTTTTTGTTGCTATGTTTTCCCGAAAATTTGCACAAAAAATATGGGGTGGCAAAATTTGGGAGATGCGGGGGTTTTTACGTACGCGGTTAAAAAAACCAATAATTTTTGAAAATAAAAATTTTTTAAAGATGACTGTTAAGTTTTTTTTAGCCCCCGACTTTTTTTTTTTTTCAATTTCATAAAAATTTTCCCTTTAATGTAAAAAATGTTTTAAAAGTCAAAAATATAAAAAGTAAAAAAGTATTGTAAAAAGGGCAAGGGGGTTTTATTTTTAGGGTTATTGTTATCAATTTGGCTTTAAATAGTCAAAATTTTTTAAAAAAATTATAAACAATAATTTAAAAAAAAAATTTTTTTTTTTTTTAAAAATTTTTTAATGATGTTTAGAAATTTTAAGACGGGTTTTTTTTGGATTTTACGGGAGTCTGAAGTTTTTTTTTTCAGGTAATTGTAAACAGATTTTTGCTTCAAATTGTGTTTATAAGAAAAATTGATTCAATAGCGCTTTTTAACTTGATTGAACTAAATTTAATGCTTTTTAAATCCCCTTTTGGGAAAAAGTTAAATAAATTTTTTTTCTTATTTTTACGAGGGGGGTTTTGGGTTTAAAAAATAGGGGTAAAAATCTGTTATTTGGGTCCCATTCAAAAAGCGGTTTTTGCATTTTTGTTCCTTGTCAGAAACTAAAAAAAAAATGGGAAAAGGGTTTTAAAAATTTGGTAATAAAACTTTTTGTGCTACGGAGGTTGAAAGTTTTGAATCTCGAAAAAAAATTTAAAAAAGGTAGGGTTTTACGAAAAAACCCACCCCTTTTTTTTTAGAATGAGATAGGAAAATTTTTTTTTGTTATATTTTTGAAGGGGAAAAAACGCACAAAATTTTTGGGTGGCTATTTTTAGGGAAAAGCGGGTTTTTTTTCCCCAGTTTGCGGTTAAAATTTCCCCCAAAATTTTTTTGAAAAAACAAAAATTTTAAAAAAATGATTTTAAAAGGGTTTTTTGCAGTCCTGACTTTATTTTTTTTTCCAAACTTCCTCATTATTTCCCGTTTAGCATTTTTTTATACAAAAAAAATCATAAAAAAAAAAAAAAGCGAAGTATTAAAAAAGTCAAGGTTTTATCCCAAATTTTTGTTTTTTTATCGGCTTTTTAAAAGCTTCAAATCCAAAAAAATTTTTTAAAAAGTTTTTGAAAAAAGTTTTGTTTGTGAAGGATTTTCCTTGGTGTTTTTTTTTAAGATCGGGGTTGAATTGGTTGAGTTGACAGAAAAGGGGAAAAAAATATTTTTTAACGAAAAAATTTTTAACCGTTAGTTTCATGAATTTGAGCCAAAAAAAATTTTTATTTTTTCGCATTAACACACTGAAAAATGAAATGAGTATACGCAAGGAAAATTTTTTTTGGGATTGGGTTATGATTTCATAATTTTTTAAAACAAAAATTTTTTAAAAAATCATATTTTAAAACGAAAAGTTGATTTTTAAAAATTAAAAATTTTAAGAAGCCCTGATAAAATGTGCAAAAAATCCCGAAAAAATTTAAGTTTTTTCCGTTAAAAAACATGGCGATATTCGGGTTTTTTGGTAAGGGGTTGTATCAAAAAAACTGCAATTTAAAGAAAGGGGGAAAAAGGCGGGGTTTTTTGGGTTTTGGTTTTCCCCGTCGGACGTTCCACGCGGGAAAAAATTCCCCCTGATGAAAGGTTTAATTGCGATGCTATTTGGGGAAAAATGAGGTGCTTTTTTGGTGCAAAAAGGGGTTTAAACCCGGACCCTAAGACTTGCCCTTTGTTTAAGGGGTTTTTTAAAATTTTTTTAGGGTTTCAGCCAAAATAGAATTTTTTGGTTTTGCATCGAAATCGAAAACCCCATTGTTTTTTTTTCTGTTTTATTTTTGGTTTTCCCCTTTTTCGGGCGGGAAAACCCTTTTTTTTTTTCTTTGTTGATTTTTTTTTTTTTTTTTTTTATTATTTTTCCTTTTCCCCCTTTTTTTTGCCCCGCCTAGCGGCCAGATGAAAAAGTAAGCTATAAAAATTTTTGGGGCCCCGGGGGGTCCTTTTCTGAGATGTGCCTAAATGGTCAAAAATTTTTATTTTGTTTTTTTTCCCCCTGGGGGGGGCAATGCATTTAATCATTTTTTGCAAAAAACTCCCAAAAATTTTAAACCCCGTTTTTGAGGGGTTTTTTTTTAAAAAATTTTTCCTTTTTTGCAGCCCAATAAATTGATGGAAAAACCCTTCGGGTTTGGGAAAAAAAATTTTTTTGGGGGAGGTTGAATGTTCGAACCCTTTGGAAAAAAAAGGGGAAAAAATGGGGTAGGGCTACGAAAAAAACCCCCCCCCCTTTTGTTAAAAATCAGATTTGGAAAAATTTGTTTGTGCATACGATTTGAAAAACATTACGCACAAAAAATATGGGGTGGCGAATTTTGGGGTTTTTCCCCTAGGAAAAAAGGTTTAAATTTACTAAATTTTTGGAAAAATTTAAAAATTTTTTAAAAAAAAATTTTTTTCGTCCCCCCCTTTATTTTTTTTTTTTTTTTGGATTTTAACAAAATGTATTGTTATGTTTGAAAAAGGGCCCCCAATAAAAAAATTTTAAAAAAAAATTTTTTAAAGGGGTTTAAGGTCTTTTCGATTATTTTTTTTTATTCGGCCACAAAAAGCTCCAAAACAAAAATATTTAATTTAGAGTATATTTAAAAAAAAGGGTTTTTTTTTTTAAAGAGCTTTTCCCCGTGTTTTTTTGTTTTTGAAGATGGGGCTTGTTTTTGGGTTTTAGGCCAAATCCAAAGTTTGATTTTTTTTTGGAATAATTGAAAAAAGGGTTTTTTTATTAAAAAAATTTTTTACAAAAGAATAAAAGGTTTTTATTTTTGGGGCTATATAAATTGATTGAACTTTTTTTGGGTTTGCTGGGGCCCCAAAAAGAAAAATTTTTAAACAACTTTTTCTCTTTTCCCCCTAGGGGGCGCTTTTTTAAAAACATTATTTTGCTTTTTAATCAAAAATTAAAACCTGATCCCAAAAAGGGGTTTAAAATTTAATTATGTTCCCTTTTTGATAGCCAAAAAAATATGATAGTTTTGGTATGAGTGGCTAAAATTTTTGAGCTAGAAAAAAAGGTTGAAAGGAAGGTTGAAAGTTCAAACCTTACAAAAAATGGTGAAAATGAGGGTAGGTCTACGAAAAACCTATCCAGTTTTTTCAGAGATGAGATAGAAGAGTTCTTTTTGTTGCATATGATTTGCAAGACATATACGCACAAAATATATGGGTTGGCGATTTTGAAAAATGCATTGTTTGTCTTCTAGAAACGGTCAAACTTTACTAAATTTTGGGACAAATTAACATTTCTTGAACACATTTGTGTTGCTCCTGATTTTATTTTTTGTTCCTTTTCCATGAAATTTTCACACTTTATGTAGTTTAATGTTCTGAATGTTCCAGAGAAATTTTTTTTTAAAAATATTGCAACGGTCAAGGTCATATCATGATTATTGGATTTTTAAACGGCCTCAAATAGCTCAAAAACTAAAAATATTTCATTGTTATCATGTGCGGATAAGATTTAGGTCTTGAAAAGACCTTTCAAATGATGTTTAGTTTTTGAAGATCGGGCTTGATTTGGTCATTTTATGGCAGTTCAAAGTTTATCCTCTTTGGAAAAATTGTAAATTTGTTTTCAAAGTTTGAATTTAGTTATTTTTTGTGTGATTATCCTGAAGTTTAAAATCTTATAATTCAAGTAAAATAATCTTGATCAAAATCGGTTGTGAAATGTAGTATCTATGTCATGACAAAGTTAATGGTTTCTGGAGAAAAAAAAAGCTTCTTATCCTGACGAGGATTACATGTATATGCAAGCTAAAGAGGCAGACTGTCTTATCTCAAGTAGAATGAGTACCGCTGATCAATTATGTAGGTCAGCCTTTGGAGATTGGTAGCTATGTTTAAAAGCAGACTGACTTATCTTAGCCACCAATGCAGTACACTGTTATTGAAGCGAATAAATCACTATAAGTTTCTGCTCTCATCCTTACCTCTCTATCTGTCTGTCTGTCTCTCTCTCTCACATAGATTTAATTGGGCATAATGAAAAATATAGCTATGAAAATCTCAACATTAATGATTTTATGCTAGAGTCAGTTTTGCAAACAATAAGTAATGTGTACCTTTGCATATACCTTTCTACACAAGTTTTTAAAAGTGTATATATGATTGTAAGGTTACTTGATTTCTGAATACATCTCAGCCTTAGAAAATATCTGCACCATAACAATCATTTACGAATTTTATGAATTTCATATATAATAACTTTATTATGTGTATATACAGTGCGGCTTGTGTGCAAGTCGGCACACGGAACGCACGTTACACGGACACGGAACGCACGTTGCACGGACACGGAACGCACGGTACACGGTGCGCGCACGTTACACGTTTGGTTCATATACACGATACGATCCATGCACGATACTAACGCTGCCAGTTTATTCGGTTAACTTGGTTTTCGTGCATTGACTTCTTTACGCGTCATTTAAAGGAGAAAGCTAAATGATCACTCATTATTGGGAGACAGACAAAACAACCATCCACTGATGATTTTACAAGACGTATAAAAAATCAATGAGTGTGGTTAGAGCGTCAGTTTTACTTTTTCTCTCTCCCCCCCCCCCCCCCCCCCCCCCTCTCCCTCTCTCTGTCACCCCCCCTATAAAAAGTAAATTACGAGATCAACAATTAATAACTATCCATATAAATCACAATACACCACTACAGCATAGTTATAATACTGCTGTAATCAATTGATTAGGTAGAAAATACTTAAAAAATAGGATTTCAAATTAAAAAGTCAGTTGTATTGAAATCATTCAGTATTGTATTGAAAACGAGGACACTTTACGTAATCATAACAACAAAGTTGATAAACTACAGGCTAGATTCACGCGTATATAGCACCTTGGAAGATAGAATTTTCAATATTAAGGGATTTTAATTATAAACATTACATAAGTCTTACATAGGTTGGAAACATTAGCATTACAGGCAAAAAAAATCATCATGTGATGTACAGGTAATCAGCTAAGTAAGCTTTTAAATCAACCTAAATTTAAGTGTGAGATTAAAAAAAAAGAAAAAAAAAGAGAGAAACAGACAGGGAGAGAGACAGTGAAGTACCATGAGAATTAATCGAATACTGCACTGATACATAGATAGCATAGTGTAATAAACAATAACTGATGCTAGTCTAATAACAGAGTATCATGTTCGTGTAGAAAAAATGTGGTACCGGGTGACTCATGAAAGCAAATCAAAACAACTGTGTTACGGATTTTTACAAAGTATTAAAAGTTTCAATGGAGAAAGATTATATAGATATGGCATGGTTTCTTCTATAAAATGATTGTCATGTTATATATACTAATGACAACATGCTTATAGGTGATTTGACCAACCAGTAACACACATCCTTATATACACATGATCTAGGATAGGATACGGATATGAAGTAAGTTTATAATATTGTATTCTTATTGGGCACCAAATTGCACCAAATCAAAAAAAACATGATTTGGTGATGTAATATTGGTAAAAATTTGATCTTTTTTGGTTACATTTTCTTTTGCTTCAAATTGTGATGTATAAAGAAAAGTATTCGACTTGTGCTTCTTGTATACTTGACTGAACTTTCTTCAATGGTGGATTATTTTAGACATTTCGTGTGTTCGTGTCTTCATTCCGAAAGGCAAAAGGCGAAATAACAAAAACATGCCATAATGTCGTTATTTTACCTTTTGCCTTTCGGTGCAAAAACACGAAAACACAAAATATTCCAGGCGAAATAATGAAATTTTAACAGGCAAAGCAAAAAAAAGTACCCTAATTGAATAAAAACTTTCCTCTTTGAATGTTTCATGTTTGCAGGTAGAAACCATTTCATTTTGGCGCCCTTTAGTTGCCGTGTTCTTGTGTTCGCACCCTAAACCTGAAAGGCGAAGACACGACACTGTAGCAGATTTCGTGTTGTCGTGTTTTTGCGCATCAAAAGGAAAAGTCGAAATAATAAGATAGCACTATGGTTTCGCCCTCCGGTTTCTATTTGTATATATGATCAGGGGACTGTGGTGGCTGATTTCTGCCATTTCGCCCGAAAGGCGAAATAACGAAAAATGCCACAATGTCTTTATTTTGCCTTTCGGGGCAAGGACACGACAACACGAAACATGTCAAGCGAAATATACATTTTTTAAAGGCGAAAGGACAAAATGTTTCGTCTTTGAATGCTTTGAGTTTCTCCCTCCAGATTCTCATCCTATATAGGGTCACCAGTTTCCTGCTTTGTGCATATAGTCAGCAGTTTCCAGCATGTCTTACATAAGAACTTGCTTATATCATATATAAATTGAACTTTTCCATACTAATTTTTTCAGTATTACATTTTCATATAATTATTTACTCTATGTTCTTTATGTCAGCAGATTCTTCAGTGATTAAGAATAACCACGGATGGCAAAACCAGAAGTGTTGTCATTTTGTTCCTTCAACTTTTTTGTTAGTCGAAAACACTACAACAGGAAATCTGCTATATCGTGGTGTCTGATGTTTATAACCCAGGACATGAAACATTCAAAGATGAAACTTTTCTTTCCTTCACCTATTAAAATTTTGTTATTTTGCCAGGCATATGTTGTGTCTTTGACCCAAAAAGCAAAAGGCGAAATAATGACAATATGGCATCTTTTCATTCTTTCGCCTATTAGGGTCAAGATACAATATAAGACAGATAAATGGTTCTGACATAAAAGGTTTCGTACTGCTAACAAGAAACATTCAAAGACGATACTTTTTTTCATTCGCCTGTTAAAATTTTGTTATTTTGCCTGGCATATTTAATTTCTTCACAACGACAATATGGCATGTTTTGTAATTTCACCTTTCGCCTTTCAGAGTGAAGACAAGAACACACTAAACTGCAGAAATCCTAATTTACTGCATTTCTAAAAACTAAAATGTAATATGTAAATAAATTTGTTTATCGTTTTGCTGCTATTGGAGATTTTGCTTAATATCATTTTTGTGTAGCCTGACTATAGTATAGGGGTTACTTTGTATGTTCCTTTCAATGACACGGAGTGCAGTGCGCAAGAACCATAACTCTACCTTGTGCACTTTTTGAGTTATTCCCCTTTGATAGAATTTCTTGTCCGGAGCATAACTTTGTCACAATAAGTTTGAATGACTTGAAACTTCATATGTATGTTCCTTGCAATGACGCCAAGTGCAGTGCACAAGAACCATAACTCTACCTTGTGCACTTTTTGTGTTATTCCCCTTTGATAGAATTTCTTGTCTGGAGCATAACTTTGTCACCATAAGTTTGAATGACTTGAAACTTCATATGTATGTTCCTTGCAATGACGCCAAGTGCAGTGCACAAGAACCATAACTTTACCTTGTGCACTTTTTGTGTTATTCCCCTTTGATAGAATTTCTTGTCCGGAGCATAACTTTGTCACCATAAGTTTGAATGACTTGAAACTTCATATGTATGTTCCTTGCAGTGACGCGGTGTGTGCGCATGAACCATAACTCTTCCTTGTGCACTTTTTGTGTTATTCCCCTTTGACAGTATTTTTTGTCCGGAGCATAACTTTGTCATCATAAGTTTGAATGACTTGAAACTTCATATGTATGTTCCTTGCAATGACAAGGAGTGCAGTGCGCAAGAATCATAACTGTACCTTGTGCACTTTTTGAGTTATTCCCCTTTGATAGAATTTCTTGTCCGGAGGGTAACTTTGTGACAATAAATTTGAATGACTTGAAACTTCACATGTATGTTCCTTTCAATGACGCAAAGTGCAGTGCATAAGAACCATAACTCTACCTTGTGCACTTTTTTAGTTATTTCCCTTTGATAGAATTTTCTTGTCCGAAGCATAACTTTGTCACCATAAGTTTGAATGACTTGAAACTTCATTTGTATGTTCCTTGCAATGACGCGAAGTGCAGTGCGCAAGGACCATATGTCTACCTTGTGCACTTTTTGTGTTATTCCCCTTTGATATAATTATCCCTAGGGGGCGTTTTGTAAAAGTCACTAGAGGCTAATAACTCTGTTATTTGAGGTCTGATTCAATTACGGTTTTTTGCGTTGTGTTGCTTGTCATAAGCCTAATCAAATATGATACGTTTCAATTTCTATTGTTTAAAAATGTGATTGAATTGCGGAAACCGATGATATCGCAATTCTGATTGCGATTCTAGTTTTTTATTATTATTTTTCCGTCTCTTTTTTGTGAACGGCATATCAACAAGATAGGAAACAGTCACAGTTCTGATTTTTTTACCAGTTTTGTCCTAGGATCTGAATTTGATCCTAACGTCGAGAAAATTTTCATTTTTGTCTTAATTTTGCCGCTAGGGGGCGTTTTGTAAAAGTGACTAAGGGCTAATAACTCTGTTATTTGAAGTCCGATTGAAATGCGGTTTTTTGCATTGCGTTCCTTGTCAGTTACTTAATAAAATATGATAGTTTTTAAAAGTTGCGTATATATAACTTTCGTGCTACAGGAGGTTGAATGTTCGAATCTCGAAAAAACTGTGAAATGAGGGTAGGTCTGCGAAAAATTTATCCACGTCTTTCAGGAATGAGATAGGAGAATTTTGTTTGTTGCATATGATTCGCAAGACATATACGCACAAAATATATAGTGTGGCGATTTTGAGAAATGCATGGTTTGTCCACAGTATGCGGTCAAACTTTACCAATATTTTCGAAAAGTCAACATTTTCAAAGCATGACTTTTAATGTTATTTGCAGCTCCTGACTTTATTTTTTATTCAATCTTCATCATTTTTTCACTGTTAATGCAGTTTTATAAAACAAATAAAATCATGGAAAAAAATCAGCCATAATATGCAACGGTCAAGGTCATATACCAATTATTATTATTTTTATCGGCATAAAATACCTTAAAATCTAAAAATATTTATAGAATGTATATGAACAAAAGTTTTAGTCTGTGAAGAGATCTTTTCATTGGTGTTTAGATTTTGAAGATCGGACTTCATTTGATCAAATGACCACAGTCCAAAGTTTGATCCTCTTATCAAACAATTGTATATCCATACGTTTCCTCTTTTTCGCTGCTCCTGACTTTATTTTTTTTCAATCTTCAAAAAAATCAAGCATAATATGCAAAGGTCAAGGCCAATTATTATTATTATTATCGGCATAAAATAGCTCCAAATCTAAAAATATTTTATAGAAAGTATATGAACAAAAGTTTTAGTTCTTTAAGAGCTCTTTCCAGTGATGTTTAGTTTTTGAAGATCGGACTTGATTTGGTCATATTACGGCAGTCCAAAGTTTGATCCTTTTTTGGAATAATTGTAAATCAGTTTTTATGCTTCAAATTGTGATATATAAGAAATAGAATGTTCGACTAGTGCGACTTGCGTACTTGATTGAACTATTTGCTGCATTGCTAGGTACCTAATGGAAAAATTGTAATCAATTTTGTTTCTCATTTTGCCGCTAGGGGGCGCTTAGCTTGAAAGCACTCTTCTACTTATAACTCAAAAAGTTAAAGCCTGATCCAAATGCGGTTTATTGCATTATGTTTCTTGTTGATAGCCTAATAAAATATGATAGTTTCTAGGTATGAGTGGCTGAAACTTTTTGAGCTAGCAACGGAAGGTTGAAAGTTCGAACCTCGCAAAAAAACTGTGCAGATGAGGGTATGTGTACGAAAAACCTATCCGTTTTTGTTAGACATCAGATAGAAGAATTTTGTTTGCTGCAAATGATTTGCAAGACATATACGCACAAAATATATGGGTAGCGAATTTAATAAATGCATGGTTTGTCCTCTAGAAACGGTCAAACTTCACTAAATTTTAGGAAAAATTAAAATTTCGAAAAGATGTTTTTTGTCGCTCCTGACTTTATTTTTAGTTCATTCTTCATGATATTTTCACAAGTTATGTATTGTTATGTTTTAAAGGGCCTCACAATTAAAAAGTTAAAATGAAATTTCAAAGGTCAAGGTCATATTACGATAATTGTGTTTTTATTCGGCTCCGAATAGCTCCAAAACAAAAAATATTTTATTGAAAGTATATAAACAAAAGTTTTAGTTCTTGAATAGCCCTTTCCAGTGATGTTTAGGTTTTGAAGATCGGACTTGATTTGGTCATATTACGGCAGTCCAAAGTTTGATCCTTTTTTGGAATAATTGTAAATCAGTTTTTATGCTTCAAATTGTGATATATAAGGAATAGAATGTTCGACTAGTGCGACTTGTATGCTTCATTGAACCATTTGCTGCATTTCTAGGTACCTAATAGTAAAATTTTACTCAATTGTGTTTCTCATTTTGCTGCTAGGGGGCGCTTGGCTTGAAATCACCCTTTATTACTAAAATGATTAAAGTCTGATTTTTATGCAATTTTTTGCATTCTGTTCCTTGGTGACATCAATTTGAAACAACACTAAAATATCTATGCGATATTTCATGAAAATGATAGTAATTCAATGCAACATTAGTTCGTTATAATGTTAAGTGGCATATCGCATTGTCGCGTGTCATTTTATACTGTTGTGTGTCGTTTGCAATTGTTGTTTATCGAGTACAATTGTCATATGTCATCCTCATAAAGCAACACACACATATAATGTTGCAGTACCCGAAGTCTGTAAAAAAAGTTTTAATTTCATTGACAGGTAATACTTTTCTTCTTAAAAAGTCTGCTTAAACATTGCGACAAAAATGTTTGAAAGATCACTGTATTCAACAGTATTCAAAAAGCCATTGAACGAAGAAATATGTTTTTCGAAACATGTGACTCGTGAACTGAATGGAATTGCTTTTGCGAAAACCGATGATATCGCATTAGCGATTCTAGTTAGGTTTTCGCATCGCTTGCGAAAACCTATTGTTCTTCTTCTGTTTTATTTTTTTTTTTTTTTTTTTTTTTTTTTTTTATTATTATTTTTCCGTCTCTTTTTTGTGAACGGCATATCAACAAGATAGGAAACAGTCACAGTTCTGATTTTTTTACCAGTTTTGTCCTAGGATCTGAATTTGATCCTAACGTCGAGAAAATTTTCATTTTTGTCTTAATTTTGCCGCTAGGGGGCGTTTTGTAAAAGTGACTAAGGGCTAATAACTCTGTTATTTGAAGTCCGATTGAAATGCGGTTTTTTGCATTGCGTTCCTTGTCAGTTACTAAATAAAATATGATAGTTTTCAAAAAGTTGCGTATATATAACTTTCGTGCTACAGGAGGTTGAATGTTCGAATCTCGAAAAAACTGTGAAATGAGGGTAGGTCTGCGAAAAATTTATCCACGTCTTTCAGGAATGAGATAGGAGAATTTTGTTTATTGCATATGATTCGCAAGACATATACGCACAAAATATATAGTGTGGCGATTTTGAGGAATGCATGGTTTGTCCACAGTACGTGGTCAAACATAACCAATATTTTCGAAAAATCATCATTTTAAAAGCATGACTTTAAAATCATTTGAAGCTCCCGACTTTATTTTTTTGTTCAATCTTCATGAAATTTTCACATGTAATGTATAACTATGTCTTTAAGTTTTATATTATAAAAAATTTAAAATTGTATTGTAAAGGTCAAGGTCATATTAGGTTTATTGTATATCTATTCGGCTTGAAATAGAAGTTCGAACCTCGCAAAAAACTGTGCAAATGAGGGTAGGTCTACAAAAAACCTATCCATTTTTGTTAGAGATCAGATAGAAGAATTCTGTTTCCTGCAAATGATTTGCAAGACATATACGCACAAAATATATGGGGTGGCGAATTTAAGAAATGTATGGTTTGTCCTCTGCAAATGGTCAAACTTCACTAAATTTTAGGAAAAGTTAAAGTTTCAAAAACATGTTTTTTATCGCTTCTGACTTTATTTTTTGTTAATTCTTCATGATATTTTCACATGTAATGTATTGTTATGTTTGAAAGGGACTCACAAATAAAAAAATTAAAAATAATTGAAAAGGTCAAGGTCATGTTAAATATTTCATTGAGAGTATATGAACAAAAGTTTTAGTTCTTTAAGAGCTCTTTCTAGTGATGTTTAGTTTTCGAAGATCGGACTTGATTTGGTCATATTACGGCAGTCCAAAGTTTGATCCTTTTTTGGAATAATTGTAAATCAGTTTTTATGCTTCAAATTGTGATATATAAGAAATAGAATGTTCGACTAGTGCGACTTGCGTACTTGATTGAACTATTTGCTGCATTGCTAGGTACCTAATGGTAAAATTTTAATCAATTTTGTTTCTCATTTTGCCGCTAGGGGGCGCTAAGCTTGAAAGCACTCTTCTACTTATAACTCAAAAAGTTAAAGCCTGATCCAAATGCTGTTTATTGCATTATGTTTCTTGTTGATAGCCTAATAAAATATGATAGTTTCTAGGTATGAGTGGTTGAAACTTTTTGAGCTAGCAACGGAAGGTTGAAAGTTCGAACCTCGCAAAAAACTGTGCAGATGAGGGTATGTGTACGAAAAACCTATCCGTTTTTGTTAGACATCAGATAGAAGAATTCTGTTTGCTGCAAATGATTTGCAAGACATATACGCACAAAATATATGGGGTAGCGAATTTAATAAATGTATGGTTTGTCCTCTAGAAACGGTCAAACTTCACTAAATTTTAGGAATAATCAAAATTTCAAAAATATGGTTTTTGTCGCTCCTGACTTTATTTTTAGTTCATTCTTCATGATATTTTCACAAGTTATGTATTGTTATGTTTGAAAGGGCCTCACAATTAAAAAGTTAAAATGAAATTTCAAAGGTCAAGGTCACATTACGATAATTGTGTTTTTATTCGGCTCCAAATAGCTCCAAAACAAAAAATATTTTATTGAAAGTATATAAAGAAAAGTTTTAGTTCTTGAATAGCCCTTTCCAGTGATGTTTAGTTTTTGAAGATCGGACTTGATTTGGTCATATTACGGCAGTCCAAAGTTTGATCCTATTTAGAACAATTGTAAATCAGTTTTTATGCTTCAAATTGTGATATATAAGGAATAGAATGTTCGACTAGTGCGACTTGTATGCTTCATTGAACCATTTGCTGCATATCTAGGTACCTAATAGTAAAATTTTACTCAATTTTGTTTCTCATTTTGCTGCTAGGGGGCGCTTGGCTTGAAATCACCCTTTATTACTAAAATAATTGAAGTCTGATTTTTATGCAATTTTTTGCATTCTGTTCCTTGGTGACATCAATTTGAAACAACACTAAAATATTTATGCGATATTTCATGAAAATGATAGTAATTCAATGCAACATTAGTTCGTTATAATGTTAAGTGGCATATCGCATTGTCGCGTGTCATTTTATACTGTTGTGTGTCGTTTGCAATTGTTGTTTATCGAGTACAATTGTCGTATGTCACCCTCATAAAGCAACACACACATATAATGTTGCAGTACCCGAAGTCTGTAAAAAAAGTTTTCAAGTTTGCGACTACATTACAGACAGGTAATACTTAAAAGTATTCTTCTTGGTAAAAAGTCTGCTTAAACATTGCGACAAAAATGTTTAAAAGATCACTGTATTCAACAGTATTCAAAAAGCCATTGAACGAAGAAATATGTTTTTCGAAACATGTGACTCGTGAACAGACTGGAATTGCTTTTGCGAAAACCGATGATATCGCATTAGCGATTCTAGTTATTATTTTTCTAACCTTTTTTTGTGAACGGCATATCACCATGATAGAAAAAAGTCACATTTCTGATTTTTTTACCAGTTTTGTCCTATAATCTGAATTTGATCCTAACGTTGAGAAAATTTTCATTTTTTTCTTAGTTTTGCCGCTAGGTGGCGTTTTGTAAAAATGACTAAGGGCTAATAACTCTGTTATTTGAGGTCCGATTCAAATGCGGTTTTTTGCATTGTGTTCCTTGTCAGAAACTTAATAAAATATGATACGTTTCAATTATTTGCGTATATAAAACTTTCGTGCTACAGGAGGTTGAACGTTCGAATCTCGAAAAAACGATGATATAAATGTAGGTCTACGAAAAAAGTCCCCATTTTTTTTAGAGATGAGATAGGAGAATTTTGTTTGTTGCATGTGATTCGCAAGACATATACGCACAAAATATATGGTGTGGCGATTTTGAGAAATGCATGGTTTGTCCACAGTATGCGGTCAAACTTTACCAATATTTTCGAAAAATCAACATTTTCAAAGCATGACTTTTACGGTTATTTGCAGCTCCTGACTTTATTTTTTATTCAATCTTCATCATTATTTCACTGTTTATGCATTTTTATAAATCAAATAAATTCATAGAAAAAATATCAGCATAATATGCAAAGGTCAAGGTCATATACCAATTATTATTATTATTATCGGCATAAAATAGCTCCAAATCTAAAAATATTTTATAGAAAGTATATGAACAAAAGTTTTAGTCTGTGAAGAGATCTTACCATTAATATTTAGTTTTTGAGGATTGGACTTCATTTGATCAAATGACCACAGTCCAAAGTTTGATCCTCTTATCAAACAATTGTATATCCATATGTTTCCTCTTTTTCGCTGCTCCTGACTTTATTTTTTGTTCAATCTTCATCATTATTTCACTGTTTATGCATTTTCATAAAACAAATAAATTCGTAGAAAAAAATCAAGCATAATATGCAAAGGTCAAGGTCATATACCAATTATTATTATTTTATCGGCATAAAATAGCTCCAAATCTAAAAATATTTTATAGAGAGTATATGAACAAAAGTTTTAGTCGTTGAAGAGATCTTTCCATTAATGTTTAGTTTTTGAAGATCGGACTTCAATTGATCAAATGACCACAGTCCAAAGTTTGATCCTCTTATCAAACAATTGTATATCCATATGTTTCCTCTTTTTTGCTTCTACTGACTTTATTTTTTGTTCAATCTTCATCATTATTTCACTTTTTATGCATTTTTATAAAACGGATAAATTCATAGAAACGAAAATCAAGCATAATATGCAAAGGTCAAGGTCATATACAAGTTATTGTTATTTTTATCGGCATAAAATAGCTCAAATCTAAAAATATTTTATAGAATGTATATGAACAAAAGATTTAGTCTGTGAAGAGATCTTTCCATTGGTGTTTAGTTTTTGAAGATCGGACTTCATTTGATCAAATGACCACAGTCCAAAGTTTGATCCTCTTATCAAACAATTGTATATCCATATGTTTCCTCTTTTTTGCTGCTCCTGACTTTATTTTTTGTTCAATCTTCATCATTATTTCACTTTTTTTTATTTTTATTTGCACAAAAAAGCCTTAAATCTAAAACGATCTAATATGATACGTTTCAATTTCTGTTGCTTAAAAAAGTGATTGAATTGCGAAAACCGATGATATCGCAATTCTGATTGCGATTCTAGTTAGGTTTTCGCATCGCTTGCGAAAACCTATTGTTCTTCTTCTGTTTTATTTTTTTTTTTTTTTTTTTTTTTTATTATTATTTTTCGTTAAACAAGATAGGAAACAGTCACAGTTCTGATTTTTTTACCAGTTTTGTCCTAGGATCTGAATTTGATCCTAACGTCGAGAAAATTTTCATTTTTGTCTTAATTTTGCCGCTAGGGGGCGTTTTGTAAAAGTGACTAAGGGCTAATAACTCTGTTATTTGAAGTCCGATTGAAATGCGGTTTTTTGCATTGCATTCCTTGTCAGTTACTTAATAAAAATGATAGTTTTCAAAAAGTTGCGTATATATAACTTTCGTGCTACAGGAGGTTGAATGTTCGAATCTCGAAAAAACTGTGAAATGAGGGTAGGTCTGCGAAAAATTTATCCACGTCTTTCAGGAATGAGATAGGAGAATTTTGTTTGTTGCATATGATTCGCAAGACATATACGCACAAAATATATAGTGTGGCGATTTTGAGGAATGCATGGTTTGTCCACAGTACGTGGTCAAACATAACCAATATTTTCGAAAAATCATCATTTTAAAAGCATGACTTTAAAATCATTTGAAGCTCCCGACTTTATTTTTTTGTTCAATCTTCATGAAATTTTCACATGTAATGTATAACTATGTCTTTAAGTTTTATATTATAAAAAATTTAAAATTGTATTGTAAAGGTCAAGGTCATATTAGGTTTATTGTATATCTATTCGGCTTGAAATAGCTCAAAACCTAAAAACAATTCATAAACAATATATGAACAAAATATTTATTTTTAAAAGAGTTCTTTCCAATGATGTTTAGATTTTGAAGATTGGACTTGATTTGGTTATTTTATGGCATTCTGAAGTTTGATCCTTTCAAAAATCATTGTATTAAAGCATTACTTAAATCATTTGCAGCTCCTGACTTTATTTTTTGTTCAATCTTCATGAAATTTTCACATGTTATGTATGACTATGTCATTAAATTTCATATAATAAAAAAGTTTAAAATGTATTGTAAAGGTCAAGGTCATATTAGGATTATTGTATATCTATTTGGCTTGAAATAGCTTAAAACCTAAAAACAATTCATAAACAATATATGAACAAAATATTTAGTTTTAAAAAGAGTTCTTTTAATGATGTTTAGATTTTGAAGATCGGCCTTGATTTGGTCATTTTATGGCAGTCTGAAGTTTGATTCTTTCAGGAATCATTGTTAAAATTTTGCATCCTGACTTTATTTTTTGTTCAATCTGCATGAAATTTTCACATATAATGTATAACATTGTCTTTAAAGTTCATATGATAAAAAACTTAAAAATTTATTGTAAATGTCAAGGTCATATTAGGATTAGTGTATATCTATTCGGCTTGAAATAGCTCAAAACCTAAAAACAATTCATAAACGATATATGAACAAAACATTTATTTTTATAAGAGTTCTTTCCAATGATGTTTAGATTTTGAAGATTGGACTTGATTTGGTTATTTTATGGCATTCTGAAGTTTGATCCTTTCAAAAATCATTGTATTAAAGCATTACTTAAATCATTTGCAGCTGACAGGTAATACTCAAAAATATTCTTTTGGGTAAAAAGTTTGTTTAAACATTGCGACAAAATTGTTTGAAAGATCGCTGTTAACAGTATCAACAAGCCATTGAACGAAGATATGTTTTTCGGATCATGCGACTCGTGAACTGAATATAAGTGCTTTCGCGAAAACCGATGATATCGCAATAGCGATTCTAGTTAGGTTTTCGCATCGCTTGCGAAAACCTATTGTTCTTCTTCTGTTTTATTTTTTTTTTAGGTTTTCGCATCGCTGTGCGAAAACCTATTGTTCTCGTTCTGTTTCTTTTTTTTTTTTTTTTTTTTATTTTTCTTCCCCTTTTTTGTGAACGGCATAGCTCCGAGGTGAGAAAAGCCACATCTATGAAAATTTTATCAGTAATAACCACGTACTTGAAGATGATCCTAACGTCGAGATAATTTTCATTTTTGTTTTGATTTTCCCGCCAGGGGGCGTTTTATATGAAAATATTTAATAAGCAATATCTCCATTATTTGAGGTCCGATTCAAATGCGGTTTTTGCACAATGTTCCTTGTAAATAGCCCAATAAAATATGATAGGTTTCAAAAATTTGCGTATATAAAACTTTCGTGCTACAGGAGGTTGAAAGTTCGAATCTCGCAAAAACTGTGAAATAAGGGTAGGTCTACCAAAAACCTACCCATTTTATTCAGAGATGAGATAGGAGAATTTTGTTTGTTGCATATGATCTGCAAGACATATACGCACAAAATATATGGGGTGGCGAATTCGGGAAATGCATGGTTTGTCCACAGTATGCGGTCAAACTTAACCAATATTTTCGAAAAATCAACATTTTAAAAGCATGACTTTTAAGGTTATTTGCAGCTCCTGACTTTATTTTTTGTTCAATCTTCATCATTATTTCACTGTTTATGCATTTTTATAAAACAAATAAATTCATAGAAAAAAACAACAACATAATATGCAAAGGTCAAGGTCATATACCAATTATTATTATTTATATCGGCATAAAATAGCTCCAAATCTAAAAATATTTTATAGAAAGTATATGAACAAAAGTTTTTTTGAGGAGATCTTTCCATTAATGTTTCGTTTTTGAAGATCGGACTTCATTTGATCAAATGACCACAGTCCAAAGTTTGATCCTCTTATCAAACAATTGTATATCCATATGTTTTCTCTTTTTTGCTGCTCCTGACTTTATTTTTTGTTCAATCTTCATCATTATTTCACTGTTTATGCATTTTTTATCAAACAAATAAAATCATAGAAAAAAAAACAAGCATAATATGCAAAGGTCAAGGTCATATACCAATTATTATTATTTATATCGGCATAAAATAGCTCCAAATCTAAAAATATTTTATAGAAAGTATATGAACAAAAGTTTTAGTTTTCGAGAAGATCTTTCCATTAATGTTTAGTTTTTGAAGATCGGACTTCATTTGATCAAATGACCACAGTCCAAAGTTTGATCCTCTTATCAAACAATTGTATATCCATATGTTTTCTCTTTTTTGCTGCTCCTGACTTTATTTTTTGTTCAATCTTCATCATTATTTCACTGTTTATGCATTTTTATAAAACAAATAAAATCATAGAAAAAAAACAAGAATAATATGCAAAGGTCAAGGTCATATACCAATTATTATTATTTATATCGGCATAAAATAGCTCCAAATCTAAAAATATTTTATAGAAAGTATATGAACAAAAGTTTTAGTTTGTGAGGAGATCTTTCCATTAATGTTTAGTTTTTGAAGACCGGACTTCATTTGTTCAAATGACAACAGTCCAAAGTTTGATCCTCTTATCAAACAATTGTATATCCATATGTTTTCTCTTTTTTGCTGCTCCTGACTTTATTTTTTGTTCAATCTTCATCATTATTTCACTGTTTATGCATTTTTATCAAACAAATAAAATCATAGAAAAAAAACAAGCATAATATGCAAAGGTCAAGGTCATATACCAATTATTATTATTTTTATCGGCATAAAATAGCTCTAAATCTAAAAATATTTTATAGAAAGTATATGAACAAAAGTTTTAGTCTGTGAAGAGATCTTTCCATTGGTGTTTAGTTTTTGAAGATCGGACTTCATTTGATCAAATTACCACAGTCCAAAGTTTGATCCTTTTATCAAACAATTGTAAATCCATATGTTGCTTCTTTTTTGCAGCTCCTGACTTTATTTTTGTTCAATCTTCATCATTTTTTCACTGTTTATGCATTTAAATAATACAAATAAACTCATAGTAAATAACGATGAAAATATGCAAAGGTCAAGGTCATAATACCGATTATTTTTATCGGCACAAAAAGTTCAATCTAGAAATATTTTATAGAAAGTATAAAAAAATTTGAAGAGATCGTTCTAATGATGTTTAGTTTTTGAAGATCGGACTTAATTTGATCAATTAACAAAAATATTCGAATAAAGTTAATATCAATCAATTATGTCTGCAGTTGAAACCAGTACTCTTACTAGTCAAGTTAAAGCGAAAACCAAGATGCCGCTTTGCGGTTCTAGTTAGGTTTTCGCATCGCTTGCGAAAACCTATTGTTCTTCTTCTGTTTTATTTTTTAGGTTTTCGCATCGCTGTGCGAAAACCTATTGTTCTCGTTCTGTTTCTTTTTTTTTTTAGGTTTTCGCATCGCTGTGCGAAAACCTATTGTTCTCGTTCTGTTTCTTTTTTTTTTTTTTTTTTTTTTTTTTTTTTTTTTTTTTTTTTCTTCCCCTTTTTGTGAACGGCATAGCTCCGAGGTGAGAAAAGCCACATCTATGAAACTTTTATCAGTAATAACCACGTACTTGAAGATGATCCTAACGTCGAGATAATTTTCATTTTTGTTTTGATTTTCCCGCCAGGGGGCGTTTTATATGAAAATGCTTAATAAGCAATATCTCCATTATTTGAGGTCCGATTCAAATGCGGTTTTGGCACAATGTTCCTTGTAAATAGCCCAATAAAATATGATAGGTTTCAAAAATTTGCGTATATAAAACTTTCGTGCTACAGGAGGTTGAAAGTTCGAATCTCGCAAAAACTGTGAAATAAGGGTAGGTCTACCAAAAACCTACCCATTTTATTCAGAGATGAGATAGGAGAATTTTGTTTGTTGCATATGATCTGCAAGACATATACGCACAAAATATATGGGGTGGCGAATTCGGGAAATGCATGGTTTGTCCACAGTATGCGGTCAAACTTAACCAATATTTTCGAAAAATCAACATTTTAAAAGCATGACTTTTAAGGTTATTTGCAGCTCCTGACTTTATTTTTTGTTCAATCTTCATCATTATTTCACTGTTTATGCATTTTTATAAAACAAATAAATTCATAGAAAAAAACAACAACATAATATGCAAAGGTCAAGGTCATATACCAATTATTATTATTTATATCGGCATAAAAAGCTCCAAATCTAAAAATATTTTATTATAAATCTTTCCATTAATGTTTAGTTTTTGAAGATCGGACTTCATTTGATCAAATGACCACAGTCCAAAGTTTGATCCTCTTATCAAACAATTGTATATCCATATGTTTTCTCTTTTTTGCTGCTCCTGACTTTATTTTTTGTTCAATATTCATCATTATATCACTGTTTATGCATTTTTATAAAACAAATAAAATCATAGAAAAAAAACAAGCATAATATGCAAAGGTCAAGGTCATATACCAATAATTATTATTTATATCGGCATAAAATAGCTCCAAATCTAAAAATATTTTATAGAAAGTATATGAACAAAAGTTTTAGTTTGTGAGGAGATCTTTCCATTAATGTTTAGTTTTTGAAGACCGGACTTCATTTGTTCAAATGACAACAGTCCAAAGTTTGATCCTCTTATCAAACAATTGTATATCCATATGTTTTCTCTTTTTTGCTGCTCCTGACTTTATTTTTTGTTCAATCTTCATCATTATTTCACTGTTTATGCATTTTTATAAAACAAATAAATTCATAGAAAAAAACAACAACATAATATGCAAAGGTCAAGGTCATATACCAATTATTATTATTTATATCGGCATAAAATAGCTCCAAATCTAAAAATATTTTATAGAAAGTATATGAAGAAAAGTTTTAGGTTTCGAGGAGATCTTTCCATTAATGTTTAGTTTTTGAAGATCGGACTTCATTTGATCAAATGACCACAGTCCAAAGTTTGATCCTCTTATCAAACAATTGTATATCCATATGTTTTCTCTTTTTTGCTGCTCCTGTCTTTATTTTTTGTTCAATCTTCATCATTATTTCACTGTTTATGCATTTTTATAAAACAAATAAAATCATAGAAAAAAAACAAGCATAATATGCAAAGGTCAAGGTCATATACCAATTATTATTATTTATATCGGCATAAAATAGCTCCAAATCTAAAAATATTTTATAGAAAGTATATGAAGAAAAGTTTTAGGTTTCGAGGAGATCTTTCCATTAATGTTTAGTTTTTGAAGATCGGACTTCATTTGATCAAATGACCACAGTCCAAAGTTTGATCCTCTTATCAAACAATTGTATATCCATATGTTTTCTCTTTTTTGCTGCTCCTGTCTTTATTTTTTGTTCAATCTTCATCATTATTTCACTGTTTATGCATTTTTATCAAACAAATAAAATCATAGAAAAAGAAAACAAGCATAATATGCAAAGGTCAAGGTCATATACCAATCATTATTATTTTTATCGGCATAAAATAGCTCCAAATCTAAAAATATTTTATAGAAAGTATATGAACAAAAGTTTTAGTCTGTGAAGAGATCTTTCCATTGGTGTTTAGATTTTGAAGATCGGACTTCATTTGATCAAATTACCACAGTCCAAAGTTTGATCCTTTTATCAAACAATTGTAAATCCATATGTTGCTTCTTTTTTGCAGCTCCTGACTTTATTTTTGTTCAATCTTCATCATTTTTTCACTGTTTATGCATTTAAATAATACAAATAAACTCATAGTAAATAACGATGAAAATATACAAAGGTCAAGGTCATAATACCGATTTTTTTCGGCACAAAATAGTTCTCAATCTAGAAATATTTTATAGAAAGTATATGAACAAAAGTTCTTTTGAAGAGATCGTTCTAATGATGTTTAGTTTTTGAAGATCGGACTTAATTTGATCAATTAACAAAAATATTCGAATAAAGTTAATATCAATCAATTATGTCTGCAGTTGAAACCAGTACTCTTACTAGTCAAGTTAAAGCGAAAACCAAGATGCCGCTTTGCGGTTCTAGTTTTTTAGGTTTTCGCATCGCTGTGCGAAAACCTATTGTTCTCGTTCTGTTTCTTTTTTTTTTTTTTTTTTTTTATTTTTCTTCCCCTTTTTGTGAACGGCATAGCTCCGAGGTGAGGAAAGCCACATCTATGAAACTTTTATCAGTAATAACCACGTATTTGAAGATGATCCTAACGTCGAGATAATTTTCATTTTTGTTTTGATTTTCCCGCCAGGGGGCGTTTTATATGAAAATGTTTAATAAGCAATATCTCCATTATTTGAGGTCCGATTCAAATGCGGTTTTTGCACAATGTTCCTTGTAAATAGCCCAATAAAATATGATAGGTTTCAAAAATTTGCGTATATAAAACTTTCGTGCTACAGGAGGTTGAAAGTTCGAATCTCGCAAAAACTGTGAAATAAGGGTAGGTCTACCAAAAACCTACCCATTTTATTCAGAGATGAGATAGGAGAATTTTGTTTGTTGCATATGATCTGCAAGACATATACGCACAAAATATATGGGGTGGCGAATTCGGGAAATGCATGGTTTGTCCACAGTATGCGGTCAAACTTAACCAATATTTTCGAAAAATCAACATTTTAAAAGCATGACTTTTAAGGTTATTTGCAGCTCCTGACTTTATTTTTTGTTCAATCTTCATCATTATTTCACTGTTTATGCATTTTTATAAAACAAATAAATTCATAGAAAAAAACAACAACATAATATGCAAAGGTCAAGGTCATATACCAATTATTATTATTTATATCGGCATAAAATAGCTCCAAATCTAAAAATATTTTATAGAAAGTATATGAACAAAAGTTTTAGTTTTCGAGGAGATCTTTCCATTAATGTTTAGTTTTTGAAGATCGGACTTCATTTGATCAAATGACCACAGTCCAAAGTTTGATCCTCTTATCAAACAATTGTATATCCATATGTTTTCTCTTTTTTGCTGCTCCTGACTTTATTTTTTGTTCAATATTCATCATTATATCACTGTTTATGCATTTTTATAAAACAAATAAAATCATAGAAAAAAAACAAGCATAATATGCAAAGGTCAAGGTCATATACCAATTATTATTATTTATATCGGCATAAAATAGCTTAAAATCTAAAAATATTTTATAGAAAGTATATGAACAAAAGTTTTAGTTTGTGAGGAGATCTTTCCATTAATGTTTAGTTTTTGAAGACCGGACTTCATTTGTTCAAATGACAACAGTCCAAAGTTTGATCCTCTTATCAATTATACAATTTTTTTTTCCTATTTTCTTTTTGCGTCGACTTTATTTTTTGTTCAATCTTCATCATTATTTCACTGTTTATGCATTTTTATAAAACAAATAAATTCATAGAAAAAAGCAACAACATAATATGCAAAGGTCAAGGTCATATACCAATTATTATTATTTATATCGGCATAAAATAGCTCCAAATCTAAAAATATTTTATAGAAAGTATATGAACAAAAGTTTTAGGTTTCGAGGAGATCTTTCCATTAATGTTTAGTTTTTGAAGATCGGACTTCATTTGATCAAATGACCACAGTCCAAAGTTTGATCCTCTTATCAAACAATTGTATATCCATATGTTTTCTCTTTTTTGCTGCTCCTGACTTTATTTTTTGTTCAATCTTCATCATTATATCACTGTTTATGCATTTTTATAAAACAAATAAAATCATAGAAAAAAAAACAGGCATAATATGCAAAGGTCAAGGTCATATACCAATTATTATTATTTATATCGGCATAAAATAGCTCCAAATCTAAAAATATTTTATAGAAAGTATATGAACAAAGGTTTTAGTTTGTGAGGAGATCTTTCCATTAATGTTTAGTTTTTGAAGACCGGACTTCATTTGTTCAAATGACAACAGTCCAAAGTTTGATCCTCTTATCAAACAATTGTATATGCATATGTTTTCTCTTTTTTGCTGCTCCTGACTTTATTTTTTGTTCAATCTTCATCATTATTTCACTGTTTATGCATTTTTATCAAACAAATAAAATCATAGAAAAAAAAACAAGATAATATGCAAAGGTCAAGGTCATATACCAATTATTATTATTTTTATCGGCATAAAATAGCTCCAAATCTAAAAATATTTTATAGAAAGTATATGAACAAAAGTTTTAGTCTGTGAAGAGATCTTTCCATTGGTGTTTAGATTTTGAAGATCGGACTTAATTTGATCAATTAACAAAAATATTCGAATAAAGTTAATATCAATCAATTATGTCTGCAGTTGAAACCAGTACTCTTACTAGTCAAGTTAAAGCGAAAACCAAGATGCCGCTTTGCGGTTCTAGTTTATTATTATTTTTCTAACCTTTTTTTGTGAACGGCATATCACCATGATAGAAAAAAGTCACATTTCTGATTTTTTTACCAGTTTTGTCCTATAATCTGAATTTGATCCTAACGTTGAGAAAATTTTCATTTTTGTCTTAGTTTTGCCGCTAGGTGGCGTTTTGTAAAAATGACTAAGGGCTAATAACTCTGTTATTTGAGGTCCGATTCAAATGTGGTTTTTTGCATTGTGTTCCTTGTCAGAAACTTAATAAAATATGATACGTTTCAATTATTTGCGTATATAAAACTTTCGTGCTACAGGAGGTTGAAAGTTCGAATCTCGAAAAAACGATGAAATAAAGGTAGGTCTACGAAAAAAGTCCCCATTTTTTTCAGGAATGAGATAGGAGAATTTTGTTTGTTGCATGTGATTCGCAAGACATATACGCACAAAATATATGGTGTGGCGATTTTGAGAAATGCATGGTTTGTCCACAGTATGCGGTCAAACTTTACCAATATTTTCGAAAAGTCAACATTTTCAAAGCATGACTTTTAATGTTATTTGCAGCTCCTGACTTTATTTTTTATTCAATCTTCATCATTTTTTCACTGTTAATGCAGTTTTATAAAACAAATAAAATCATGGGAAAAAAATCAGCCATAATATGCAACGGTCAAGGTCATATACCAATTATCATTATTTTTATCGGCATAAAATACCTCAAAATCTAAAAATATTTAATAGAATGTATATGAACAAAAGTTTTAGTCTGTGAAGAGATCTTTTCATTGGTGTTTAGATTTTGAAGATCGGACTTCATTTGATCAAATGACCACAGTCCAAAGTTTGATCCTCTTATCAAACAATTGTATATCCATACGTTTCCTCTTTTTCGCTGCTCCTGACTTTATTTTTTGTTCAATCTTCATCATTATTTCACTGTTTATGCATTTTTATAAAACAAATAAATTCATAGAAAAAAATCAAGCATAATATGCAAAGGTCAAGGTCATATACCAATTATTATTATTTTTATCGGCATAAAATAGCTCCAAATCTAAAAATATTTTATAGAAAGTATATGAACAAAAGTTTTAGTTCTTTAAGAGCTCTTTCCAGTGATGTTTAGTTTTTGAAGATCGGACTTGATTTGGTCATATTACGGCAGTCCAAAGTTTGATCCTTTTTTGGAATAATTGTAAATCAGTTTTTATGCTTCAAATTGTGATATATAAGAAATAGAATGTTCGACTAGTGCGACTTGCGTACTTGATTGAACTATTTGCTGCATTGCTAGGTACCTAATGGAAAAATTGTAATCAATTTTGTTTCTCATTTTGCCGCTAGGGGGCGCTTAGCTTGAAAGCACTCTTCTACTTATAACTCAAAAAGTTAAAGCCTGATCCAAATGCGGTTTATTGCATTATGTTTCTTGTTGATAGCCTAATAAAATATGATAGTTTCTAGGTATGAGTGGCTGAAACTTTTTGAGCTAGCAACGGAAGGTTGAAAGTTCGAACCTCGCATAAAACTGTGCAGATGAGGGTATGTGTACGAAAAACCTATCCGTTTTTGTTAGACATCAGATAGAAGAATTCTGTTTGCTGCAAATGATTTGCAAGACATATACGCACAAAATATATGGGGTAGTGAATTTAATAAATACATGGTTTGTCCTCTAGAAACGGTCAAACTTCACTAAACTTTAGGAAAAATTAAAATTTCGAAAAGATGTTTTTTGTCGCTCCTGACTTTATTTTTAGTTCATTCTTCATGATATTTTCACAAGTTATGTATTGTTATGTCTGAAAGGGCCTCACAATTAAAAAGTTAAAATGAAATTTCAAAGGTCAAGGTCATATTACGATAATTGTGTTTTTATTCGGCTCCGAATAGCTCCAAAACAAAAAATATTTTATTGAAAGTATATAAACAAAAGTTTTAGTTCTTGAATAGCCCTTTCCAGTGATGTTTAGGTTTTGAAGATCGGACTTGATTTGGTCATATTACGGCAGTCCAAAGTTTGATCCTTTTTTGGAATAATTGTAAATCAGTTTTTATGCTTCAAATTGTGATATATAAGGAATAGAATGTTCGACTAGTGCGACTTGTATGCTTCATTGAACCATTTGCTGCATTTCTAGGTACCTAATAGTAAAATTTTACTCAATTTTGTTTCTCAATTTGCTGCTAGGGGGCGCTTGGCTTGAAATCACCCTTTATTACTAAAATGATTAAAGTCTGATTTTTATGCAATTTTTTGCATTCTGTTCCTTGGTGACATCAATTTGAAACAATACTAAAATATTTATGCGATATTTCATGAAAATGATAGTAATTCAATGCAACATTAGTTCGTTATAATGTTAAGTGGCATATCGCATTGTCGCGTGTCATTTTATACTGTTGTGTGTCGTTTGCAATTGTTGTTTATCGAGTACAATTGTCGTACGTCATCCTCATAAAGCAACACACACATATAATGATGCAGTACCCGAAGTCTGTAAAAAAAAGTTTTCAAGTTTGCGACTACATTACAGACAGGTAATACTTAGACGTATTCTTCTTGGTAAAAAGTGTGCTTAAACATTGCGACAAAAATGTTTGAAAGATCACTGTATTCAACAGTATTCAAAAAGCCATTGAACGAAGAAATATGTTTTTCGAAACATGTGACTCGTGAACTGAATGGAATTGCTTTTGCGAAAACCGATGATATCGCATTAGCGATTCTAGTTAGGTTTTCGCATCGCTTGCGAAAACCTATTGTTCTTCTTCTGTTTTATTTTTTTTTTTTTTATTATTATTTTTCCGTCTCTTTTTTGTGAACGGCATATCAACAAGATAGGAAACAGTCACAGTTCTGATTTTTTTACCAGTTTTGTCCTAGGATCTGAATTTGATCCTAACGTCGAGAAAATTTTCATTTTTGTCTTAATTTTGCCGCTAGGGGGTGTTGTGTAAAAGTGACTAAGGGCTAATAACTCTGTTATTTGAAGTCCGATTGAAATGCGGTTTTTTGCATTGCGTTCCTTGTCAGTTACTTAATAAAATATGATAGTTTTCAAAAAGTTGCGTATATATAACTTTCGTGCTACAGGAGGTTGAATGTTCGAATCTCGAAAAAACTGTGAAATGAGGGTAGGTCTGCGAAAAATTTATCCACGTCTTTCAGGAATGAGATAGGAGAATTTTGTTTGTTGCATATGATTCGCAAGACATATACGCACAAAATATATAGTGTGGCGATTTTGAGAAATGCATGGTTTGTCCACAGTATGCGGTCAAACTTTACCAATATTTTCGAAAAGTCAACATTTTCAAAGCATGACTTTTAATGTTATTTGCAGCTCCTGACTTTATTTTTTATTCAATCTTCATCATTTTTTCACTGTTAATGCAGTTTTATAAAACAAATAAAATCATGGAAAAAAAATCAGCCATAATATGCAACGGTCAAGGTCATATACCAATTATTATTATTTTTATCGGCATAAAATACCTCAAAATCTAAAAATATTTTATAGAATGTATATAAACAAAAGTTTTAGTCTGTGAAGAGATCTTTTCATTGGTGTTTAGATTTTGAAGATCGGACTTCATTTGATCAAATGACCACAGTCCAAAGTTTGATCCTCTTTTCAAACAATTGTATATCCATACGTTTCCTCTTTTTCGCTGCTCCTGACTTTATTTTTTGTTCAATCTTCATCATTATTTCACTGTTTATGCATTTTTATAAAACAGATAAATTCATAGAAAAAAATCAAGCATAATATGCAAAGGTCAAGGTTATATACCAATTATTATTATTTTTATCGGCATAAAATAGCTCCAAATCTAAAAATATTTTATAGAAAGTATATGAACAAAAGTTTTAGTTATTTAAGAGCTCTTTCCAGTGATGTTTAGTTTTTGAAGATCGGACTTGATTTGGTCATATTACGGCAGTCCAAAGTTTGATCCTTTTTTGGAATAATTGTAAATCAGTTTTTATGCTTCAAATTGTGATATATAAGAAATAGAATGTTCGACTAGTGCGACTTGCGTACTTGATTGAACTATTTGCTGCATTGCTAGGTACCTAATGGAAAAATTGTAATCAATTTTGTTTCTCATTTTGCCGCTAGGGGGCGCTTAGCTTGAAAGCACTCTTCTACTTATAACTCAAAAAGTTAAAGCCTGATCCAAATGCGGTTTATTGCATTATGTTTCTTGTTGATAGCCTAATAAAATATGATAGTTTCTAGGTATATGGCTGAAACTTTTTGGCTATCAACGGAAGGTTGAAAGTTCGAACCGATAGAAGAATTCTGTTTGCTGCAAATGATTTACAAGACATATACGCACAAAATATATGGGGTAGCGAATTTAATAAATGCATGGTTTGTCCTCTAGAAACGGTCAAACTTCACTAAAGTTTAGGAAAAATTAAAATTTCGAAAAGATGTTTTTTGTCGCTCCTGACTTTATTTTTAGTTCATTCTTCATGATATTTTCACAATTATGTATTGTTATGTTTTAAAGGGCCTCACAATTAAAAAGTTAAAATGAAATTTCAAAGGTCAAGGTCATATTACGATAATTGTGTTTTTATTCGGCTCCGAATAGCTCCAAAACAAAAAATATTTTATTGAAAGTATATAACAAAAGTTTTAGTTCTTGAATAGCCCTTTCCAGTGATGTTTAGGTTTTGAAGATCGGACTTGATTTGGTCATATTACGACAGTCCAAAGTTTGATCCTTTTTTGGAATAGTTGTAAATCAGTTTTTACTCAATTTTGTTTCTCATTTTGCTGCTAGGGGGCGCTTGGCTTGAAATCACCCTTTATTACTAAAATGATTAAAGTCTGATTTTTATGCAATTTTTTGCATTCTGTTCCTTGGTGACATCAATTTGAAACAACACTAAAATATTTATGCGATATTTCATGAAAATGATAGTAATTCAATGCAACATTAGTTCGTTATAATGTTAAGTGGCATATCGCATTGTCGCGTGTCATTTTATACTGTTGTGTGTCGTTTGCAATTGTTGTTTATCGAGTACAATTGTCATATGTCATCCTCATAAAGCAACACACACATATAATGTTGCAGTACCCGAAGTCTGTAAAAAAAGTTTTCAAGTTTGCGACTACATTACAGACAGGTAATACTTAGAAGTATTCTTCTTGGTAAAAAGTCTGCTTAAACATTGCGACAAAAATGTTTGAAAGATCACTGTATTCAACAGTATTCAAAAAGCCATTGAACGAAGAAATATGTTTTTCGAAACATGTGACTCGTGAACTGAATGGAATTGCTTTTGCGAAAACCGATGATATCGCATTAGCGATTCTAGTTTTTTATTATTATTTTTCTAACCTTTTTTTGTGAACGGCATATCACCATGATAGAAAAAAGTCACATTTCTGATTTTTTTACCAGTTTTGTCCTATGATCTGAATTTGATCCTAACGTTGAGAAAATTTTCATTTTTGTCTTAGTTTTGCCGCTAGGGGGCGTTTTGTAAAAGTTACTAAGTGCTAATAACTCTGTTATTTGAGGTCCGATTCAAATGCGGTTTTTTGCATTGTGTTCCTTGTTAGAAACTTAATAAAATATGATAGTTCCAAAAAATTTGCGTATATAAAACTTTCGTGCTACAGGAGGTTGAACGTTCGAATCTCGAAAAAACGGTGAAATGAGGGTAGGTCTACGAAAAAAGTCCCCATTTTATTCAGAGATGAGAGAAGGGAATTTTATTAGTTTCATATGATTCGCGAGACATATACGCACAAAATATATGGTGTGGCAATTTTGAGAAATACATGGTTTGTCCACAGTACGCGGTCAAACATAACCAATATTTTCGAAAAATCAACATTTTAAAAGCATGACTTTTAAGGTTATTTACAGCTCCTGATTTTATTTTTTGTTCAATCTTCATCATTTGTTCACTGTAAATGCATTTTTATAAAACAAATAAAATCATATAAAAAAAAATCACCCATAATATGCAAAGGTCAAGGTCATATACCAATAATTATTATTTATATCGGCATAAAATAGCTACAAATCTAAAAATATTTTATAGAAAGTATATGAACAAAAGTTTTAGTCTGTGAAGAGATCTTTCCATTGGTGTTTAGTTTTTGAAGATCGGACTTCATTTGATTAAATGACCAGAGTCCAAAATTTGATCCTCTTATCAAACAATTGTATATCCATATGTTTCCTCTTTTTTGCTGCTCCTGACTTTAATTTTTGTTCATTCTCAATCAATTATTTCACTGTTTATGCATTTTTATAAAACAAATAAATTCATAGAAAGAAAATCAAGCATAATATGCAAAGGTCAAGGTCATATACCAATAATTATTATTCTTATCGGCATAAAATAGCTCCAAATCTAAAAATATTTTATAGAAAGTATATGAACAAAAGTTTTAGTCTGTGAAGAGATCTTTCCATTGGTGTTTAGTTTTTGAAGATCGGACTTCATTTGATCAAATGACCAGAGTCCAAAGTTTGATCCTCTTATCAAACAATTGCATATCCATATGTTTCCTCTTTTTTGCTGCTCCTGACTTTATTTTTTGTTCAATCTTCATCATTATTTCACTGTTTATGCATTTTTATAAAACAAATAAAATCACAGAAAAAAATCAAGCATAATATGCAAAAGTCAAGGTCATATACCAATTATTGTTATTTTTAATCGGCATAAAATAGCTCCAAATCTAAAAATATTTTAAAAAAAGTATATGAACAAAAGTTTTAGTTTGTGAAGAGATCTTTCTATTGGTGTTTAGTTTTTGAAGATCGGACCTAATTAGATCAAATTACAAATGTCCAAAGTTTGATCCTTTATCAAAAAATCTTAAATCAGTATGTTACCTCAAAAGTTTATTTCAGGTGGCATATTTCGTGATTTCGTGTCTTTGTCCAAAGTCGAAATAACAACAATATGGCACGTTTTCTTTCTTTCGCCTTTTTTGGCCAAGACATAAAGACACATGATTGCGTTATTTCCCCTTTCACCTTTAAGGGCTTGTACACGAAAATAAGAAATGGCAGATATCAGCCATCTTAATTTACTGCATTTCTAAGACCTAAATTGCAATATGTAAATAAATTTTGTTTATCATATTCCGCTAAGGGGAACTTTGCTTGATATCTGGGAAGAAAGTCCGGAGAGCTAATGTCAAACCCCCGGCGCCATTTTCGTCGTTGTCGTCCGTGAACAAACCTTTAACCTGGCTTATATCTTTTATATTCTAAGAGATAGAGCTTAGATATTTTACATGAAGACAGCCCAATTCAAGATCTATCATTTGGAACTATGACTTTTGGCTTGTGACCTTGACCTTGGAGTTTGACTTACTTTTCAAAAACTTAAATCTTAGACAAAAAGTGCTGTTACGGTAAGCTATGTTGTCTTCTGACCACTCTTGTTGTAATAGGTAAGAAAGTTGATATTTTTGTTGAAAGCCTGATAAATTTGATAAATCTAAGGACCAAAAACCTGATTTTTTCTACTGGCTATAGAAGGTTGAATGTTCGAACCTTGCATAGACTTTGCAGACTTGTGTGGGTATATGAAAAACATTTCTTTTGCAATCATCTTCAAACTTTGTAACAAATTTTGTACCGAAGTCCGATTAAAGCTTATATCTTTGAATAAATCACAGATTATGCACCTTTTTACATAAAAGCAGCAATTTTGTACTCTTAAGTATCAACACACGCATAGAAATTCATTTGCTTTTGTAATACAATTCGTGAATTGCAATGTTTGAAAAGAATGAGACTGAATTGCGAAAACCGATGATATCGCAATTCTAATTGCGATTCTAGTTTTTTTTATTTTTCTAACCCTTTTTTGTGAACGGCATAGCTCCGAGGTGAGAAAAGCCACATCTATGAAACTTTTATCAATAATAACCACGTATTTGAAGATGATCCTAACGTCGAGATAGTTTTCATTTTTGTTTTGATTTTCCCGCCAGGGGGCGTTTTATATGAAAATGTTTAATAAGCAATATCTCAATTATTTGAGGTCCGATTCAAATGAGGTTTTGGCATAATGTTCCTTGTAAATAGCCCAATAAAATATGATAGGTTCCAAAAATTTGCGTATATAAAACTTTCATGCTACAGGAGGTTGAATGTTCGAATCTCGCAAAAACTGTGAAATAAGGGTAGGTCTACCAAAAACCTACCCATTTTATTCAGAGATGAGATAGGAGAATTTTGTTTGTTGCATATGATTCGCAAGACATATACGCACAAAATATATGGGGTGGCGATTTTGAGAAATGCATGGTTTGTCCACAGTACGAGGTCAAACATAACCAATATTTTCGAAAAATCAACATTTTAAAAGCATGACTTTTAAGGTTATTTGCAGCTCCTGACTTTATTTTTTGTTCAATCTTCATCATTTTTCATGTTAATGCATTTTTATAGAACAAATAAAATCATAGAAAAAAGTTCAAGCATAATATGCAAAGGTCAAGGTCATATACCAATTATTATTATTTATATCGGCATAAAATAGCTCCAAATCTAAAAATATTTTATAGAAAGTATATGAACAAAAGTTTTAGTCTGTGAAGAGATCTTTCCATTGGTGTTTAGTTTTTGAAGATCGAACTTCATTTGATCAAATGACCACAGTCCAAAGTTTGATCCTCTTATCAAACAATTGCATATCCATATGTTTCCTCTTTTTTGCTGCTCCTGACTTTATTTTTTGTTCAATCTTAATCATTATTTCACTATTTATGCATTTTTATCAAACATATAAAATCATAGAAAAAATCAAGCATAATATGCAAAGGTCAAGGTCATATACCAATTATTATTATTTTTATCGGCATAAAATAGCTCCAAATCTAAAAATATTTTATAGAAAGTATATGAACAAAAGTTTTAGTCTGTGAAGAGATCTTTCCATTGGTGTTTAGCTTTTGAAGATCGGACTTCATTTGATCAAATGACCACAGTCCAAAGTTTGATCCTCTTATCAAACAATTGTAAATCCATATTCTTACACTTTTTTGCTGCTCCTGAATTTATATTTTTGTTCAATCTTCATCATTGTTTCACTGTTTATACATTTTTATAAAACAAATAAATTCATAGAAAAGAAATCAAGCATAATATGCAAAGGTCAAGGTCATATACCAATTATTATTATTTTTATCGCCATAAAATAGCTCCAAATCTAAAAATATTTTATAGAAAGTATATGAACAAAAGTTTTAGTCTGTGAAGAGATCTTTCCATTGGTGTTTAGTTTTTGAAGATCGGACTTCATTTGATCAAATGACCACAGTCCAAAGTTTGATCCTTTTATCAAACAATTGTATGTCCATATGTTTCCTCTTTTTTGCTGCTCCTGACTTTATTTTTTGTTCAATCTTCATCATTATTTCACTGTTTATGCATTTTTATAAAACAAATAAATTCATAGAAAAAAAATCAAGCATAATATGCAAAGGTCAAGGTCATATACCAATTATTTTTATTTTTATCGACACTAATAGCTTCAAATCTAAAAATACTTTATAGAAAGTATATGTAGAAAAGTTTTAGTCTGTGAAGAGATCTTTCCATTGGTGTTTAGTTTTTGAAGATCGGACTTCATTTGATCAAATTACCACAGTCCAAAGTTTGATCCTTTTATCAAACAATTGAAAATTCATATGTTTCTTCTTTTTTGCAGCTCCTGACTTTATTTTAGTTCAATCTTCATCATTTTTTCACTGTTTATGAAGTTAAATAATACAAATAAACTCATAGTAAATAACGATGAAAATATGCAAAGGTCAAGGATAAACCTTTTTTTTTGGAAATTTTAAAAAAATTTTGTGAAGAGATCGTTCTAATGGTGTTTATTTTTGAAGATCGGACTTCATTTGATCAATTAACAACAATATTCGAATAAAATTAATATCAATCAATTATGTCTGCAGTTGAAACCAGTACTCTTTCTAGTCAAGTTAAAAGCGAAAACCGAGATGCCGCTTTGCGGTTCTAGTTATGACTTATCATTCCTCAATTTGTAAACACCGCACCCAATGGTAACCATTAAAAGTGTGACTTGTCATTCGTCAATTTGTAAACACCGCACCCAATAACTATTCAGGGGTGTAAAATCTTACTCGTCCTTAAGCAAAGTGAGCTCGTCCTAAAATGATATTAATTTTTGCTTCCCGTAAACGCCGAGAAGCGTTTTCATTAACAAGTGTTTCGACATTTTGACCGCCGGAAACTAAACATATTTTGCAGTCCCTGACTGTGCCGCAGTTCCGGACTGTGCCGCAAACTAACAAAAAACGTATTGAAAAAAACACCGTAGAATAGTGTGAACCAGTCTGCGCTAGCACCTTACGGATCTTTCTAAAAATGAGCGTCGCTATGGTGATATTTTGTCACAATTAGCTCCCCTGATCAAGTAAAGAATTTTATGATATTGATTAACCATCGTAACAATATGAAATTAATTTTTTACTGAAACATTTCTTTCTTGGCCGCGAAAAGTTACTCGTCCGGTCGGACGAGTGTTCAGGGACCGACCGTAAATTCACTCGTAAATAGAGGGACGAGGGATTTTTACAGCCCTGTCATTATAATTATTTTAAACCTTTGTAAACACTGCACCCATCCAATATGTTTAAACCAATATGTAATATGAGCTTTGCAAAAGTTTCAAGTTGTATAACCCTGTGTTATTAAAATTTACATGTTGTGTACACTGTACCAGTACTGATTTAACTGTCTTATAGACATTTAACTACTTGTGTGGTACCCCCCCCCCTTTAATATTTAGCTGTTTTTATTTTGCGGTATTTGTATTATGACCGGATTGTATGTCTGTTATTATGATCATAACCCCATGTTGTTATTTGTAATAGTGTGTGAATAAAGTTTATTGTCTGTCTTGTCTGTCTGTCTGCAATTGTAAGCACCGCACCCACTTTTTAACCATTATAATTGTGACTTATCAATTGTCACTTTGTTAACACCGCATCCAATATGTAACCATTCAAATTGTGACGTATCATTCGTCAATTATGACTCTCTTGCTTTTATCAATTAAACAACCTTGTTATAATAAACAAATGCATAATATATTCATTACTTTAGTACAAAATAACACTTATAAGGAAGGACGTTTCTTTTTGGTTTGAATATATTGATGTTTCTTAGCAATATGCGTTTTCCACCGTCAAAATCACCTGGGTATAGACCCGTTTGTAGTAGTAGTAAAACATATTAACCAGACAGAGTATGGTTGAAAGTTTAAAAAAAAAATCTGTTCCTTTTAATGTGTCATTTGCCTGGAGATAAAAAAGGCAAATTTGTGACAGTTATATGTAATCGTCATTGCTAGAATGTCTCATTTTATTTGTAAAAAGACTACTCAAAAGTTTTATCCGCAATAACAAACCGTCAACATAACTTGCATATAATAAATTACAGGTGGAGATATCGTGAAATGCTTTAGAACTTTAATCTGTGACGAAGTGCCATATAGATGAACACTGATACATGGCTTTCAGCGCATCTCGAAGTTTACTGCACCTGAACGCGTATATGAAAGGGTTAAACGAACTGTTCATAGCGTACACAATTGAAACAACGAAATTGACGTTGCGACTCAGGGAGTAATCATTCTTTTTAAGCACTAGAAAAACAATGTAAGGCAATGTAAATACATTGAGTGACAAAACTATAAGCCCAATCGTTCCAATAACTCGTCTTTGTATCCTAAGATTAGTTCTTTCGTCACTGACGCTGATCTGTTGTGGTTGACGTATTTCTCTTTGCTGGTGTGAAGACACAGTTGCAGTGGCGCTTGTAACTGGAAACACCTTCTTCCATTGCCTTGACAATCTAAGAACAGTGATGACGTAGAAAACGTTGGTGAAAATGTGAGGTATTACGTAAATGATTCCAAGAAAGAAAGACAATTGAGTAACGTTTTCTGCTGCAGACAACTGACGAAATACACAGGCAATTATTGTGGGTTCCGACCGGCTATAAAGGATCAACGGAATTGAACAGATACAGAACGAAACCAGCCAAGCTCCGAAAACAAGACTGGCGGCAAATCGGCGTGTGCTCTCCTGTGCGCTGTTTTGTTGGGTGACATGCATAACTACCCAGAACCTATGCATGCAGATGCCGAAAATATGATAAAGAGACGCCAATTGTGATGAAAAAAAGAAATAAAATATAGCCGAACAGAATATAGAACTGACATTTTTGTCCAAGAAATGAAATAACACGAAAGGCAAGTGCAAGACTCCGTGGAAAGTGTCACTAATAGATAAACTCCAAGTGAGTTTCATGATGTCTACCCATGCCTGCTTCCGGTTGAGGTAGAAACAAAGACAGACGGAACCATTGGCAAATATAATCCACACACAACTGACCATAGCCCACACGACAAAAGGTAAGTCCACTTCTTCTACAGCACGCTCTTCGGGATAGGAAAAGTTCGAGCGGCTCATATCTGTGGTAAAATTGTCCATGATAGTCGACCCTGAAAATAGAAAAGAACAAGCGCATTATGTCGGAGATACGGGGAGCGGGTATTGCATATGTCACGTCTCTGTATCCAGTTAAAAGCATACGCGCCCAATACATGTTTTTACGATATAGACAAAGAATGAAAATTTAAAAAAAGAGAGAATAAACCCACTTTCAGGAGCAGATAACTCAAAAAGTAGAATGATGACCCTCATTTTTTCTCCATAATTTTGTTTCTAGTATAAATCTCTAAAATCATGCAAAGTTTAAGAAAATTATCACGTGTAGTAAAAAACTGTAATTGGTGCGTATGCCTTTAATGTTAAGCACTTATTATAAAAATGATAATAGAATTACTTACGATAATCCTACCATCATTATATTGTGATCATTATGCACCATGTGATTGTGGGATTTTAATGGTAAATCCAAGCCTTAATAGACTAAGAGCAAAATAGCCCAAATCCAAGTCAATGGATGCTTGAATCAGCACTGAAATCTTTCCAAGTATTTGAAGGACAATGATTATAATATAAAGTTGGATGGATTACTTTAAATGAAATCGAGGCGATTATTTAAATAATTATGTGAATACTTGGTTAATGCAATAATCATTTGTCTCCCCTTAAAGGTTTATATTCGTATATCCCTGTTATTACAGCTACAAACAAATATTAATGGTAAGAATAACAAAACAAAAACAAAAAAAAAAACAAAAAAACTCTTAAAGTAATAAATAAATTTTGATAAATAATTCAAAAAGTAGGGTTGTTCTTAATAATAATGATAAATGAATCACATATTTAAAAAAAATATATGTAAGACAAAAAAAATCTAGGGCCTATTTCATAAATCTATGAAGTCAATATTTTAGATTCGGAAAACCGAAAGAATACGAAATCATTATTAGTTTCATTCAAAGTAATGTAGCCAATCGGAACACTCGGGTAATTTCGGTGGAAGGATACCGAGGTGTTCCGATCGTTATCTAGTTTGTGACGTAAATTGGACAGAATGAGGAACACAAGAAACATATTAGGACGCAATGACGACGCATTTCATGGTCGGGCCATTGAAATTCAGAACAAATCTTGTTTGGGTAAAGTAGTTGTGACAAAATAATGCCATCGTTGATTTTTAACAATTGGTTAGGCATTGTTACATTGTTTTCTAGCTTGTTTTTTATCAGTTCTGGCCAGCATGTATTTAAAAAAATTTGCTGCATTGAAGTCTGAACGGAAGCGTTTGAAAACATGTAGTTATGCATCAGCATGTTTGTTTTTTTGATTCTAGAAATGTTTATTCTGCAAATAATTACGTAGAGGTCGGAATGCACTTGTCATTCTTGAGGAATTGCATTTTCCAGAATCATTGTCTCTCGCTTGGTTCATTAGAGACATTTTCCCTGTCTATACTACTTTTTACAGGTAGACTGTTATTTTAATTTAAACTTATTTATTTTACGTCGATTAGGAAATAAATTCTTGTAACTTATACTAGTCTATCTATTCCTGGGTTGGACCAGTACTTTGCGTCTGGGAAGGTCGTGAAGAATTCTTGCCTCCAACGCGGTTCGAACCCACGTCCTTCGGATCCGTAATCGGATACGTTACCACTGGACCACGGTCAATATCAGGAGCTTTATGGAAACCCCATATTTCCCCACCGTACGTTAATACTGGTAAAACCATTGAATCAAATAATTTCATTTTCTCATTTATACATAAATTAACATTTTGAAAGAGTTTAATGAAAATAATGCTCTAGATGCTTGTTTGGCTAGACGTTTTTGAGATTTATTAAAACAACAATTACTACTTAGAGTTACTCCAAGGTATGTGAATTCATTAACAATCTTTATTTTAGTACCATTATATAACACCTCAAAATTAACAAATCTGTTTCCCTGTTGAAAAAGGATCACAACTGTTTTATCTATATTATCCTCGATACCCCATTCAGAACAATAATCATACAACATATTAACCTGATTTTGAAGACCCTCACAAGTAGATGAAAATAAAACAGTGTCATCTGCGAACAGTAACATAAACATTTTTATATCTTCTAATACAACTGCGTCAATTTTATTATTTGTAACAATATATTCATACATATCATTTATGAAAAATAAAAATAATAATGGTGAAAGAGTCTCGCCCTGTTTAACGCCGGTATAGCTATCAAAAAATGATGAATTACCATTATTGAATTTTATACATGATTTTACATTTTCATACATCGACCTTAACATTTTTAACATTCTAGTTGAAACACCGCTTCGTATAAGCTTAACCCAAAGACCATTCCTATATACAAGATCAAACGCTTTCTTAAAATCTACAAAACAGCAATACAATTTTCTTTTATCATGTTTAAAATTTTAATTTTATACAATCAACAGTACTTTTATTTTTGCGAAAACCATATTGTGTATCAGACAATAATTCATTTTGCTCTGCCCAGTTTTTTAATCTTTTATCTAATATAATTGAGAAATTTTTTGAAAAAATACTAGTCAACATGATACCCCTATAATTATTAGCATTATTTAAACAGTTTCAACTAACTAGACTGTTAGGGACGTAGTTGTTCCCATTCCTA
>CM037785.1:45255846-45305846 GCA_021229015.1 Solen grandis | reverse complement strand
ACGAAAAAAGGGGGCATACTCCAATCGAATCTGCACAATTATGCGCCTACAAATCCAGTACCGTCTAGCAACACGTATTTACGATAGCCTGTTAAAACTTCAATATTTCCCAGCGTTCAAAGCAGTTTCCCAGAGCTTGTTCCCGGTAATCCGATCTGTTCATCTTTCTGCGACCGACTGAGAAGGAACCTGCTTGACTATTACGTCAGTGTTGCGGGAGTAAAACGTTTCTTTCTTGCTCGATGGTATAATATCGCCGCAATGGACCAGGCTGATATTCCCACGATTTTCAAAGACATTAATATCGTACTGTTTGATGTATGTAAATAGAAGCTTTCTGTGGAATTGTCCGTATGATTGATTCGATCAGATATCCAAATATAGAACAATAGAACTTTTTGGAGCTACTCTGATTTATTGATGAGCTTTTCCTATCCGAGACGTTGTGTATCAGTATATTGACGCAAATAGTGTGGCGATTACGTCAATTCATCCAAAAACCTATCTAAGGATGCGATGACCTTTGGCGATCTGTCAGTAGCAGATTAGAATTTTAAAAGTTTCGGCCTTATAATACGTATGCTGTATTTATTATCACCATAGATTCATCTCGCCATGAGAGCCAGGCCATTAAGTCCCAAAACTAGGCGGATGAGATATTAAAACCACTTAATTTCGCCATGTTTATATAAGTTCCTATATACGACTATTTATAAACTGAATATTAATTACATACAAGATACGCCATTACATATCTACATACAGCTCGCCATAGCAGAGCTATAAATAGATACCAATATCGTACTTGAATCTTTAGGAAGTAAACAACAAGAGACATATTTTATCTATTTTTACTAACATCAAAAAAGAAGACAATAACTGAAATTTACATCATAAGTATAAATATTTACTTAAATATATAAAAGAAATATCCATCTATACAGAATTACCACATTATTAAAACCAAACAGATTATCCTTACATCATAGAAAATCTACAACTATCTGATAACTACAGACTTTTTATAGTTAGAGATATAGATAGAGAAATGTATAGCAGCCACCCTAGTGTCCTCTGATATTGTCATTGGTTGATTATTTATGAATAGTATTTGTTAATTTTGTAAATAAAATTCTTGTTCTGAAATTGACTAAGCAGTTTTTAGGTTGCAGCTCGCACGTGCGCCGTAAAATAGCGCACGCTTATATATTGATACTTAGCCAGAAGCAGACCCTGTAGACGTTTCAGTATATCACATGCGGTAATCAAGGTAGTTATGTTCCGAACAAGAAAAACAAAACAAACTCGGACACGGATGCAGACGAATGGCTGATGTCTATAGCTAAAGGATAATCAAAGTAAAACTGAGTTATGGTTTTTAGAAGCGAGGGCTTCTAAAGTCAGATAGTGGATTTTCTACTTATAATCACATTACCTCCACTTATCCATATATTCGCGTTGAAAAATAGTACCACTGGTTGTAGAGCATTGCAATTTTGATAAAAGTTAGATATATTGCAGGATTCTTGAAAGCATTGGGTATAATCACAATTTCTGTGCAAATAAAACTGTAAAAGAAGTAAGTGTATAATTCAGTATCTATCCGCAGTTTCATTCATTAAACTACCTATAAATAACCTTATTTGCACCACAACATTACGGCTGCTCAATTGGTAAGAGCATCGTTCAGTATTTTGTTCTTGCAAGGGGTCGTGAGTTCTAGTCCAGCTGAGACTTTATTTGTTGTAATACTTATTTTTTTATAGTCTTGGGTTATATATATGTTTTTTTTTTATTTTAATTTTTATGCTTCCATTATTTTGAGTTCGTTAACCTTTTGATTTTATTTCATAGACGACAGGACCCTGATATTCAGTAAAAAAAAAATCGACCTCTCTATATATAAATTAATTCTAAAGAGGTCGATTTTTCTAATATGAGGGTATGCGCTTAGACAGGTTTGGTTATAAGGGCTAAGCAGTAGAAATGAGAGGGGGCATTATGTTTAATGTAAGCCGTCAATTGAAACATTTTGTTTTTAATATTTCTTGTTAGTGTCTCAAATGACTGTAGTGTCTGTGTGTCATAACTCAGAAAGTACTTTAGGGATTGAGTTTATACTTTATACAATGGTCAAACTTTACTTACCAAGAACAATAACCCTACCTTGCTTCATCTCTATTACTTATTTGTATGGAGAAATTATGTTTTTCTAGAACATATTTTAAAAACTATTGAAGGCATGGATATCAGTACTAAGAACCACTATTACTTATTCGTTTTTGTTTAATTTGACAGATACCAATAAAAATTATCTATCTTATCCGCTGTTTTAATAATATTTAATTCCCCCATTGTTTACATGCATACCACAAAAAAATTAAAGGGATTGACTTAATAATTCACACATTTTAACATTCGCTTCTGACAGTGCTCTCAGTGCATTGATTTGTTTATAATTTTAAAGTCAAAACTTTGTTACGTTTTTGAGTAAAACTTCAGGTAGAAATTTAAAATGAAATAATAAAGGAAGATAATTTAAAAAAAAAATCAATATCTGAAATGTGAAAAAATAAGAAAATGAAAGAGGTAGAGTTATGGTTCTTGGTTACTCTTTCGCTATCTAAGTATACATTTAGTTTTAAATTAATACCGTCCATATTCTTTTAGTAATGTTTCGAACAAAAATGTATGATATAATCAAAATAATAGTTTCATACGCATAGTATACGAAACATAAGAAAGTTATGCCCTGACGATGACGCCGACGAATGGTGACCGCAATAGCTAGGACTAATCTATGAATAGTTGAGCATGAAAAGATATCACTTCCGGTCAAATGGTAATAAATGACAGATAGGGTATTCAAGACAACTCGAGCGTTTTCGTCGACAGCAAGGCGAGACACTGTCGAAAACTCAGTTGAGTTATGTTTTTGATCACGTTGCTGCCATTGAAAGTTTGATAGACAGTGAACAGTTGGACGAAAGTTGAAGAAGAGTTCATTGATTATTGGAATTCAGCCCAGAGTGAATTTGTGGTTTATTTCAAACTCAAAATAATTTATACCTGAATGGTAAAATGTTTTAATATTATTCTAAATGTTGATTTTATGTTAAATATACGTTTTTGAAATACAGGCAATATTAGTATAGAAAATAAGAACACCCATACTTGACCGGAAAGCTTTTGATTATAGAAACTCGTGTGCTAGGATCTTTCCTTATTTTATGATATTTAGTAAAACATTAAAAGGACCATTGGATTTCGTAATGATACAATTTTCATGAAAATGAAAAGATAAAATAACATTGGCATATTGTAGACTAACGAAAATGATGGTGCATAAGATGCAAATACCTGCTGTAAAACTACAGTTGGCGCATATAAAATGTTGATCAAATTAAGCCATTTAGTATTTGGTATGTATGTCATTTTTTATTAATCACATTTTGCACTGGCGAGTATTCCCGAAGAAGGTATGTAATCGGAAATGCTTTGATTTTGTTGTCGTCGAATCACATTTTGTTTATCTGCTACATCATAAATTAATGTATTCGCGATTCGTTAAAGGACACCTACAGAAGGTCTACGGAAAACGTCCGAATATTGTTGAATATGTGCGGAATGTGCAAATCAGGTATTTAAAAAAAAGAATTATCTTAAGAAACAGAGTTATTGTATAAACGCTGTCCTCAACGAGTATATACAGATTGCTTCTCCTAACAAATCTGAAAAGCACACATTTTTCTTTGCTGTCCGAAGAATACACACTCCTTTTGGAAATATTTTGGGCCTTTAATGTATGTACATGACTCGGTATTAAAAATAAATAAATAAATAAATAAATAAATAAATTGTGTTGCTTGCTTATTCATCCTGTAATGCAAATGTCAATTACTTCTTTTACTTCAACAAATGAAGTAAAATTACTTAATTTTATACTTGTATTTAAAAACAATACATATACAGAATATATTTATCAATATTTGAATTGATAGAGTAGTTCAACTTTAAGCGAGCTAATGTATCGTTTGACTTTTCAGAACATCATCCATTAATGGTGGAGTAGTTTAGTTGTATTGTACATTGACTACGGGCCCGTATATCGTGCAACTTATTCACAAACGTGGTGAATAAAGAGGGTTCAGGTTAGGACCGTAGTTTGAAAAGTGATAAGACGATCTTATAAATTCCGGAATAAAAACATCAGGATTAGAAATGGCAGTTAGAAATTTCAACATTTTCATACCCAATTTTGAATTATAGTGGCGGATTTGAAAAAAAGAGTGTGGGTACACGCTGGATGCACAGACACACATGGAAGAGCAGCCGCCGGACCGCAGGCCATATGGATGTTATCAATTGAAAATAATGATGATTAAGCACTGGTCAAGATAAAATTAAACGATAAGTTTACATATAAAATAGTTGCCAAAGTCACATCTACATTTGTTTTGATCTTATGTCCTTACACTTATCTTCTCGAGGGAAATTGAAGGTAAAAATAATGCTACTCCTGAAGGAAAGATATTTGATACATATTCTTACTCTTTAAACACTTTAATTTCTATATCTTTAAAGTCTGCTTAGTTAAGTCATCTACGATATCAGGTGGATGTGTATTCATAAAAGCAGTGCTTACACGTATTACTGGATCTATAGAGGCAAACTAGCAAGTCGTTCAATTGTAAGAGGTCGCAATGCCGATTTAATTATTCCATCGGCATAAAAAGCGTAATTCTAACAAGAACATATTTTATTTTTTAACCATTTTGGTGGAATTTTAGAATAGAATATACTTTTTTACTGGCTCCATTGTTCGTATCTCCTCAACGCTGGTATGAAAGGAAAAAAGTACAGAAAGCAGCAGATATTTGGCAGACAATCTGTGTTAATAAAATGTGGCTGCAAAACATTCCGTGCTAACCTTTAATCGCTCATGCTGAAAGCTGGAGTGATTTATCGCGTATACCACCTGCATTTCGTTTTTGCTGCAGCTTTATATTACACTGAGCTCAAACAACCGTGAGATGAACATGACATTGTTTATAATCAGCTTACATTGATGCCCAAGGCATTTGCTTTAGTCAATTTTATTGTTAAGCTCAAGCACTGAAGACCAGACGCGGCCTAATGTTGTTCCAAAAATCACATGAGATCATTGACGCATCTCCCTTGCAAGGAGAAGGTCAACAGTTCCTTTTTTCTTTTTGTCATTTAAACTATTTATTATGTTATACCCCTTTGTAATGTATATGTTTCTGGTGGCCAAATCTTGGTCTTGGCCTAATATCTTTTTCCATGAGGGAATACATTCCAAATTAGAAGGATATCAGGAAGTGACAGATAGATCAACAATATAATATTTTTAAATTTCCTATTTGAATGTCATTTGTTGAAGATCTTTGAACCTTTTAAGAACAATCAAACATTACGGTATGCTGTCCTGGGCTGAGGATTATACTTGTAAAAGTTGTTTTAACCAATTTTTCAAAAGGCAAAGTTAAACATTCATTTTAGGTAGCGCTTTGAATTTATATGTGAGGTAATCCATCCATCATTAAATCGTGATCATGGTCCATCAAGTGATCGTGGAAATTTTGAAGTAAATGGAAACTGTTTTAGGCTTTAAACAAAAGAGCCTGTAGCTGCAAATAAATGGATGCTTGCATACATAAAATTTCAATGATTGATGGGTATCCTCGATACATTGTCGTATTCTGAGATTGTTGTATCATAACGACCATTCTTGTGAGGCAAAGAAGAGTTTTCATAACATCTCATTTCCTTAAGCTTAATTCTTAATCCTGTTCACTGTGTATGGATATTCAATGCCTTTCTAGCTGGCTGACATCGGCATCATAACAAGGAAAACCACCGTGGAATCCTATTCCACTGGATATTGGATGTTCATAAAACTGATTTTCTTTGCTTAAACAACTATGTTATCAGATTAAAGTTTTTAAAAAATGCACGATTGCGTGAAATGAGTGTGGTTAATTCTAAAATGAGGCAAGATGAACAACAAATAAAAGGTTCGACGCTTTTTATTCTTTTTATTTTGTCAGACTAGCAGATATTTGCAGTCCGCAGACGGTGGTTTAGGTCATCCTCTGTCAGCGTAGCAACGGGTAGAACGTGCTTCAAAAATTCAAAGTTATGAATGAATAGTTTTCTATAGAATTCTTTTATATGATGTTGACCTTTTTTTGTGAATTTGATTGATCATATATTATCAACATTTCCTTAAAAAGTCATTTCCTAAATAATAGTATATAAATGTATTGAATAGAAGAATTAGAATTGTGTCTATTGCATGAAAACATTGATAGAAATGTCTTTATTTCATGAAAATTTAGTAAAGAATTGCATATAAATACGATATAAGGAATTAAATTTATTAAATATTTTGGTGTATTTTTTTCACAAATGATTCCGACTTAAACTAAATTCCAACACTGCTTTTCAGATTCCGCATTATGATTTATGATTCATCGATATCCGTTTAACATATTATAAAGCCGTATGTGTAAAAAAAAAAACATTTAAAAAGCCATCTTGCAAACTTAATATATCACTATCAATAGTAATAAAATTAAAACATTTGGGTGGACTTGATGTTGAGTTTAGTTTTCATTCACTTGAGAATGAGAAGATGGTTGGTCTTGAGGCGTCTTAATCACGTCTTCTTGGTCCAAGACACCCTCTGCAGCCAATAACCGCCATGCTCTTAACGTTAGTAATACAGGTATAATGAAGTGGCGCTTCAAACATGCCCATAGACTATTTCACGTATGAATGAAACGTAAACTTTGTCCACGAGCACTTCCTGAACACCTAATCTACATACTGGTGTATAATTTCACATATTGTTCAATGGGGAAAACACATACGTTTTATTTTTACCCTAGTCTCTGATTGGACAAGTTAAATCAGCGAATTATACCGGTATTGCCGACCACTTGGCGAAATAGTCTATACCAACTTAGCCAACATGTGCGTAGAACCGTTGATGACTCCTGAATCCACAACTTTGTTGGTTGCGTAGCGGAGGAGATTTCGTCACAGATCCAGCGGATCATAAATATGTCATTTTGGAGAAGCTGCCACATGCACCCAAGCTCTGCTTCCATGCAGTAAATCAGAGCGGACACAGACGGTGTACACTTTTCATCGGGCCATGGAAGTTACATGCCTTGAATTCAGTATTGGCAAGAGCTTCTTGAATTTCACTATTCAAGGATACACGTGGCAAAGATGGCTAACTAACAGCCTACACTTGCATACAGTATAGAATAACAAAAAAAAAATGTTTCAACATCAAGCAAAGTTCTTTCTTCGTCGTAACATTTTAATACATACAATCAGGATCAGCAACAATTTCTATTGGATGCCTCTGTTTTTGCGGGGTATAGATAGTTTGCATTGAGAGCAGTCAATTGAATTTACGCCGACCCCAATCCGACGCACTTCGCAGGAAAAAGTAACTGTGTCTCGAAGAAGGTCATGCCCAGGACCAGAGTCCAAATACTTCGTCTTCTTTATTTTGATACTCCGTTTATCAAACATTCATCCCATGTCTTCAGTTTAGGGATTCAGGTCATCGGCTTAGAGAGGTTCCCGTGGCACACCGGGCGCAATTCGAAAGGCAGTTTCTCCAGCACAATGATGGAAAGCAGGAAGGATGGAAGGTCCTAGATGAACGCTTACTTCGACTTAGAACTCCTCGCTGTACTGTTCAGCATTCCCATTACACCTAGCCGCCTCATGGCCAACCAAAGCGCTTTCCCTAGTCGAGATAGAGGTAGCTTGTTTTTACTTCTACTGCAGCTAGCGTATGATGAAGATTGCATTAGTGTTACCTCGGCCAGACACAAAGCAAAACTGCATTGATGCGATGTCCGCCATTGTACAATTAAGTGGCCTATCTTTCATGGCCTGGTCAGTGAGCTTTTGACCTCGATAATTGTTACGGCCGTGTGCTTCATTGTCAGCTGTTGACTGTCCTATGATTATCGTAAATGTATATTGAAAAATATGTATTACATTTATTTCTCTTTACATTTAATATTGCTTATAATGTATTACTATGGACTTTTGACAGAAACTTAGTTTAACTAATTCAAATGTATAACAAATTTATGAAAATATAAGAGACCACTATGTGATGGCAAATCGGAAGGATTCAGTTTAAACTAGTTTTGTTTAAGATTATTTTTTCAATTTTCTATCGATATATATCATATTTCATAAATATTATTTTTACTAGACTTGATATTACGTATTTAGTTTCCTGGGATTTAAAATTATTTCACAAAATATTGAAATCACGTCTTCATCCAACATTGGTAATTGTCCACCGTGTATTCAATTCCAGTCGGTCTGACAATATTTCACATTTGTATTGCTTAAACATTTTAGATAGGTTTTGAATTGACAGCTATGCATACTACCGTCTCCAAACTGACGAATCAAGAGAGATTGTTAGTAAGAGAAGATAAAAGAGAGAAAACTGATGCACATAAGAACTGATATTGCGGTAGAATAATAAACGAGTTTTGTTGAGTATATTTGACTATTTCCATCACTGCAATATCCAAAATACTCTGACATAATTATTTTCAATTTGCTTTGAAATTAACTTCCTTATGTTTTCTTGATTATATCAGCGTTGGTATCAATGTTGCATATGTGGACTGTATATTTGTCTAACAATTATATCTTATATCTACGTGGTGATTGCCCTAGTTCATGCTCTGCTAACCTTGATGTGAACTCTCAGACTGATGGAAAATTAAGGGTTTGCGTGTTCTGTTGTATATTGCTTTTAACGTCGAGTGTAACGTTCTTATAGAATTACTATTATATCCTTTGAAGAATCATTACTACACGTCTTTGAAGGTTCCTCCATCCCGCAGCGAATTTTGGAAGTAAAATATACAAAAAAATAGGTGCGAACTCTGGACAACGGTGTCATGAATCCATATATCTGCTTTGTTTCTGCAATGATAATAATACTGAATTCATACATCTGCTTTGTTCTGTAAGTTAATATTGATAATAACCATGAAATCTATACATTGCTTTGTATGTGCAAGATATTAATGATAATAATCCTGAATCCATACATCTTCTTTGTTCTGTAAGATAATAAATTGATCATAACCATGAATCCCTACAACTTTTTTTTCTGCAAGGTAATAACTAATAATAATAATATCATCAACATCATGAAGGTACTAAAAAATTTAATTAAAAAAAAATCATGAATCCATACATCTGATTTGTTTCTATGGAACAGAATTAGGGCAAAAATTCCTTAAGTCCATTTTACAGGCATTCTACCTTTGCCATACTGACAAGTGGTATGCTGTATTATGTTAAGTGCGTTTATCAATGCTGTCTACTGACTGATGCTCTTGTGTATCTTGCATTAGTTAATGATTTGGCTTTCATGTGTCATATTTTGATGCTGTTATATTTTAAAGTTTTGTTGAGCAATCATCAATGTGACATTTGTTTTACCTTTATCTATCTAAACTGCCTCATTTGGGGCAGAATAATCAAAGAGAAGTTATATCCTGCGTTTCGTTTTTACTCAGGGGAGGAAACTGAATACTCGGAACTCTGGGAAAGTAATATGATCTAGCAGGAATTGAAATATAATAAATGTATGACAGTTTGACATTTTTTAGGGGAGGGGGGTTCGGGGAGGGGGTCCGGGGGCTTGCTACCCTGGATAAAAGACGGGGATGCAATCTGAGTGGTATGTGAGGGAAATATGGTTGCTTTTTTTTTTAAGTTAGATAAATGTTTTATACATTAAAAACTAAGCTTTGGGCTAAAAGTTTTATTCACACTTAGGTGTGGGGGGGGGGGGGGGGGCATAGCCCCTTGGAAAATATTTTTTCTAGGAGGACGGAGATGCATTCGGTAGATTTTTCTTTTAGTTTTGACAAGATTCCTGTCCCAGGACTCTCTTGTCATTGTAATGGGGGGCGAATGACAACGCTTGGGGGTTGTTGCAGTAGGCGGGCAGTTAACCTATTATTGCTCTTAGGAAGTACCAGTACTATCCTCCGTAAAATATCTCGCATACAAAACCATGGTAGGTAGCCGCGGGGGTTTGAACTCACAGCCAGCTAATTCAGTATATAGATCGTGAAAATATTTTTCTACATGGTTTATAGTGACATTAATACGAATTTTATGGCACTGGCTGCAAAGCTATGATGCGAGTTCTAATGAAGCTTGGGGACGTTTTTGCTATATGTATTAAAACTTGATAATAATTTTAAAAATGAAAATAAAATATATGTTCAGCAATACTAAAGGCGTTTGCCTGATTCAGATTAAAGCAGACACAATTCCGTTGCCATAATGGCAACGTAGATAAGTGACAGTGGATGCTCTCTCAGCAAGGGTCGGACTGGGTGACTGGTAATTGGCTAACTTTATTTCAGTAAGGGGCTCACGACTGGGATTTCCATTTACTCAATCAAGGCATTTTCAGTCATCAGGAAATTGTATTATCAGGCCAGCTTGGGTGGGGGTGTTGCTTGAGCACCCTAAGCCGCCCGGTGACTCTGGGACTTAATTACGAAACTACGAACAGTATGTAGATCGAAGAGATGTGCTCGTATATAAAATTTTGCGTGACGTTCATTATTTTTAAATATTCATCTTTGTAAGCCTGAGCTCATATTAATATCTGAAATGTTTGGCCTGCACTTAGAAAAGCAATGGAAAGTATTATGTACAATGCAATTAAGTCTTTCAGCAGTGGATCTGCTTTCAGTTTCAAACAATTTGTTTAAAAGAAATAACTTTTTCCAATTTGTGTCTGTTTTCGAAATGACCCCAAATGACTGAAATACTGTCGGTGGGACGTTAAACCCAACAAACACTACTAGAGTAAACTCGTACTGATGACGTAATAAATACACTCTAGTTAGCAATCAACTGAACGCATGAGGTTTACCCCTTGTGACGTCATATGTAAATAGACATATTATGATAAAAACAATAGATCTTTTATTTATGACATTTTTCGAGCGTGGGCTTGAATAAAGTAGCTGTCAGCTTACTTATTTAAAGACAGGATATCATAGATATTTATAATTTTCTATAAATTTGCCTAGATGCTTTCAGTCCGCCATATTGCTTTCTGGTATACCCACCTACCTCGCTGGGTTGTACTCGCGTAACCCTACAGAGTTCGTAGGGTAAAAAATCTCGCGCGTTTTATTGCAACTCTGGTAACTCTAGTTAAATCTAGTAGGTAAACTGAACTCGCTCCAAAATCAAACCGGCATAGCGCCCTCCAACGTCATAATGCTAGGTACACATTTTGACATTTGTCATTCTGCTTGCGTACATGTGTTATTTTGCTTTGCTACATGTGTCATTCATCGATTCGTTAAACCGACGAAATAAATTCTATTTTAATACGAATGCGCAAACTGGACTGTCCAGCTATACACAGTGCTATACGGTGATGAAATGGAAATAAAAGGAAATATATTTTCAGTAGTTAATTATGATGTGAATGAATAATTAATGTTTAATGTAAAAAACAAATAACGCAGACTACGATTACGCCGTATTGTACTAGTCAAAATGATGCTTGTCACTTAGACAAATGAAGCAATAAACATGTCAAAAGGCAAAATGTATTTTTTGCCCGAATTCTGTTCCATAGTTTCAACACCAAAAATCATTGATACCCAAGTCCTTTAAAAACGCCTCACTTCGGAAAAATGACGAATATTTTGTCTCGTGTATCTCAAACGATTTTATATTCTTTAGAAATGTAAGAGAGACAGAGAGACAGAAAGAGAGAATTGTCGAGCGTAAATGTTTGGGAAATTATAGGAAAATATTTTGTTACTTCCAAGATAACAGAATGCTGCAGATAATATAATTTTGGATGTGTACATCCTTTTATGTTAAATTTATAGAAGATACTAGTTATAACAAAGGAATTAAACTGAATCTAAAAACAATAAAATCATACGTCTGAATAAGAAGTCAGCTGATGACATGTATTACAAATTGCAAATACCATATCTCACCCATGATGGCATGGAAAATTAAAGCCAAGTCGAATTCACCTGAGGCCTTTGCATTAAAGTAATAAAACGTCATACACACAAATTATTTACAATGCACCATTTCTGTACAAGTTTGTACTGAATAATTTACCTGTTTTGTTCTCTGTCAGTCACACCTACCGGCAGGCCGACGGCAATATCTGAAGTCAATATGAAAGTGATTTAATAGTTAGTGTCTTCAAATTTGAGAAATACAGGCCTCCCTGTACAAAATAATGGCGTTTGTCTCAATTTGACGAATTATATTCCTTAGCAATAGTGGTAAGACAGTAGCTTCCAGACCACAGTTATTATCATCAAGGTTTTCCTGTGAATAACAAAGCCATAACATAAGAAATTACTCCAGACGTTTCGAATATCAGTGACATCGGTGTGTGTAATCATTATACAGGCATAGTTATTGCTTTCTGGTATAGCTTCAAATATTTTTCTTCAAACACAAAATTAATAAAGAATAAAGCCAGACCGGTCCCAGTGGGCGAGTGGTCAGAGTGTTAACCCTGGCCGTGACAAACAAAAGTAGTAAAAAGTAACTCAGGTACAGCTCCTTTGCCTGGAGCTCAGCATATTTATAAGGGTTGTTCCAGGACTGGTTAGCCCGATGTCAGTATGATATGATTGGGTTTGACATAGTTTCCAAATGACTGAAATACTGTCGGCGGGACGCTAAATCCAATAAACTAATTCATAATTAAGAAAAACAAATCTTGTTGTTGTTGTGTTTATCTAGTCTGTAAACGTACACTTTGTCTATAAATGTACAAGCTTTGCTATACAAGGCACAAAACACCTGTTTTGATATCACACTTGCTGTTCGAGATGACTCTAGTTATAAATATATTTAGGACTCACTATATATGTCAATAGCATTCAATTTTATACTTATAAACTGCAAGTATTGATATTTGGTCTGATGGTTCAGAAATTTGAAATCCATACTTACACAATCATTTTTAAGTAATGTTATGATCAATTATCAGTATGCTGTTCGAGCATATATGGTATTTATAAATTAAACTTGTCCTTAGTCAGTATATGGTATTTATAAATTAAACTTGTCCTTAGTCAGTATATGGTATTTATAAATTAAACTTGTCCTTAGTCAGTATATGGTATTTATAAATTAAACTTGTCACTTAGTGAAAAAGGTATTGAGATGATCCAAAGAAGATTGAGGACTTCTGTAAAGGAACTACGTAGTTTCCTAGGGTTTTCTGGATACTTCCGTAGTTTTATGCCCGGTTTTGCTCATTTTATATCATAGAAATTGCAACACGGTTTTTATAACATTGGATTTCATTAAATTGGGAAGGAAGCCAATTATTTTCCATTGAATCTGACACGCACGATCATATATGTATTCATCCATAATAAGTTCCGCCGTCTATCAAACCTAAATTTATCCCTTTTCCGCTATTAAAACATGGCATCTAGTATCGGCAAAAAGTTATACCTGTCAATTTCATTCCCTTTAAAATACTTCAATTTCAGTTCAATAATTGAATGTCTGGTCAGTTTTTTCCCGTCATATCTAATAATTATGTAGATGTGACTTCTTCCTAGTTTTGATTCTAATAATTTACAAAATCATATTATTATCATTTTCTTTTACTGTCCGGCGGTTTAGACATTTGTGGCAACTGGGTGTACGGTATATTAAGATTGTAATGTACGGCATATTGCATTGAAAACGAATATGCTAATGTTTTTCTGCAAAACGAGTATTCCCTTAGTAAACAAATTTGCCAATGCCTCTATTTTTACCTTACGTTCAAATTTACATATGTCATATCCAGGTTTTCATGTTCACACAAGTTATGTTTACCCTAGCATTGAATATTTTCAATAAATCTCAACATTAAATTTATTCATCTATCGACCGATATGCCTTAAAACGCATATCAACGCTACAGTAAAGCTTTCGAGAAAAGCTTTTATTGTGATAACCACGATTAACAAATATTCACCGCAACTTCGTCCAGGGTTTAATATGTCATTCTATCGATATTAAGCGTTTATCACCACCACCGCGACCATCTACACCGTCACAAAATTATACATTATTTTGTGCAAAACAACCTAAATAATTCTTTATGGAATTAAACTTCAAAAGTTAAAAGTGGAAAAGTATTGTTATGTTCCTATCAAATATGGAAACGAACAAATGAAATATCTTAATATCCGACTTTTATCCAGAATTAAATAACCCAAAGTAAAAGAAAATTAGTCCCAAGGGTCACTCTACCATACAGAATTTTGGCTATTTTGTTGTGTTCGCGATGGTTAAGATTAAGTAAATATTGCGGTGATTGATGGAAGTCCTCGCTGGCTGGCGGACTAAGGTTTTTCCGCGTGCGTGAGCAATACTGTATGCGTAGGACATCGACCGAGTAGATGTCTTTTTGCATAGGAAAGACCTGGGCATGAGCTCCGTGTAACAATACGAGCGCTTCGCGCTCGAGGTGTTTCATGAAGCTCGTGTCAAGGTCTTTCCTATGCAGAAAGGCCGATGAACGAGGTCGATATCCGACTTACATACGGCATTCTAAGAGAAAGCAAGTATTTATTTCTGCTTATTTTTTTGTAATAGTATATTGGTAACCGACATCTTTATGAATAGGATTTACCATGTGGTGTTGCTATAAAGCATGCGGTTCATTAGTAACTTAAAGTCTATCATCATTCTTATATATACTCTTTATTTCCTCATTTCTGAGATTATACATTATAAATAATATGAACAGATGAACACAAATAAACAATGTAATTACAGAACAACAATTATGACATAATGGAAGAAGTGAAGAAAGGGAGTGAGATATATATATATATATATTAGAATAGTGGAGAGACAAAAGTTTACTGTGGGTTAAGCAGATAAAGTTAATATAGTATATGTACGTATTCATGAAAAAGGAGCAATGTAGACTTTAATACATGTAGATGTGGAAAAAGCAACATATAAACATGTAGATGCGGAAAAAAGCAACATATATACACACAAAGCCTTTTATGTTTAGACCTTAGTTACAAAGTAATTACAAATGTATACATCCCATACAACAAAGAAAATAGGTATTCGCTCAATTTCTTTAGAGCTAAGGCAGTTTTAAAGCATGTCTTTAATACCACAAATGCATAGGAAAGACCTGGGCATGAGCTCCGTGTAACAATACGAGCGCTTCGCGCTCGAAGTGTTTCATGAAGCTCGTGTCAAGGTTTTTCCTATGCAGAAAGGCCGATGAACGAGGTCGATATTCGACTTACATACGGCATTCTAAGAGAAAGCAAGTATTTATTTCTGCTTATTTTTTTTGTAATAGTATATTGGTAACCGACATCTTTATGAATAGGATTTACCATGTGGTGTTGCTATAAAGCATGCGGTTCATTAGTAACTTAAAGTCTATCATCATTCTTCGTAGACCTTTGTTTAGATTTTAAATGTAAAAATATTCTGCATCACCACAGTTCACATAGGAAACAACAGTGTGTTGATTTTTCCAGAGTTAGTCTATTGACCTTAATAGAGTAATCTTTTAATAATATATTTCATTGGTAATCTACATCTTCATAGCTATGCAATGTATGTTTGTTTGTTTGTTGGGTTGAACGTCCCATCGACAGTATGTCATTCATTTTCGGAGACGATATATAGCGCTGCCACACTGTAGTATTACGCCGTAGACATGTGGCATGATATCACACCCAGTCACATCATTCAGCCAACGGGCCAGCCACTCCTGCAACTACCCTTATATGCTGAGCGCCAAGCAAGGGATCTGTAACAGTACCATATTTTCACGACTTTGGTATGTCGCGGTTGGGGTTCGAACCCACGACCTCCCGCTCCCGAGGCTTGGGACGGTATATACAATATGTGTACAATTTGATTTATATTTATAATTTAATACATGTCCATACATTTTTAAGCTGCTCTTTGGCGAAAAAAAAAAAACAAGAAGAAGAAGTCGATGTGGCGGACCACTATCGAACACACACCAGTGCGCCCCCGACAATATACCGTTTAACCGAGGCTTCCCACTGTCTGGACATGAAAAGATCGTTCCGTTCACGTGACCAGGTCCGACTGAAGAAAAGAACGACCTGTTCACGTGCATAGGTAGACCAGCCCAAGATATTTCTTTTGTTAATGCAATCAAAAGAGTAAGCGTGTAATTTCAGAAATCAAATGTTCAGAAGATGGATATGTCCATTGCAACGCTGGACATTTCAGCTGAAATTCAGGTTGTGTCAGACAATGTTAATTCAGGTTCTAATAGCAATTACAGCTCTTCCAATAAAAATCACTTGAATAAACATGTTCGAAGGATGCACCCATAACCAACTACAGTACTATTACGCTCTAACCACTCGGCCACCGGGAATAGTTTATATATATATATATATCTATATAGTTTACATTTAATCATCTTACAGACCCTCGGTATTTCTTAAAAGAAAACCAAAAAGGCATATTAACATTGCCTAAAAATCACCTGAAGGCAAGTGTAAGTATTTGCATCTTTTACCGTGGTGACTTGAGTTTAAATTGTGTACACAATATAGTATTGTAATTGTACTTTTATCTTGTGGAAGATATATAAAAAATAAGAAGCCGTACACCGCCTATTTGTGGAATATTAATTAGCCGTACATAAAAAATATAAGCCGTTATATGATGATAATAATACGAATTTGTCGTTGATTAAAATCAAAACTAGGGAAAAGTTGTATCTACATTCTTATTTGATAATGACGGATAAAAACTGACCAGACATGCAATTATTGGACTGAAATTGAAGTATTTTAAAGGGAATGAAGCTGACAGGTATAACTTTTTTCCTGTACTAGATGTCATGCTTAAAGAGCCATATAATGTATATGACAGTGTTTCAGGATAATTTTAGGTTTGATAGACAGCGGAACTTATTATGGATGAATACATATATAACCGTGCATGTCAGATTCTTAGAAACGCGATTATATTGATAAAGCTAAGCCTTAGGTCATACTTCGCTCGACCATTTCTAGCTTCGCTTAGTGCCAATATCTGTTGTCGCTCCCATACGGTGATAGTGCTCCCATTAAGAAAAAGCGTCTTGTTTGTGGTTTGTGTCTCATCTACACTAACTTGAAGACCACAAACTATCGCCGTGATTGTTCAAAAGGTCATAACGCTAATCACGCGAAACGGTAGCCATTCTTTAGCTCACCAGAGCAAAACATGCTCTAGGTGAGCTATTAGGATCACCCTGCGTCTATCGTCGTGCGTCATCAACAATTTGCTTTAAACAACATCTCCTCTGAAACCGCTTATCAAAATTTGATTAAATTCGACAGGGATGATCCTTGGGTGAACTTTAATAAAAGTTGCTAAACTAAACTTGATCCATGTAGAATTCTGGTTGCCATGGCAACAGAAAGAAAAAAATGAAAACTTTAAAAATCATCTACTCTGAATCTATTGGTCAGAATTAAAATTACATTGGCACACAAGGTCACCTCTTAAATGTCTGTCATGATTGCTAAAATAAAGTTGATCCCTTGAAAAATGAGGCTCCTAGGGGGTTGGCTAATTTCCTTATATACTCTTTATAGAAAAATTCTTCCTCTGTGAAATTAATGGTCAGAATTTAATTTCCTTTGACACAAACGGTCACCTTATGAATATTTATCATAATTGCTAAAATCAGGTTGACCCCTTGAAAAATGAGGCCCCTGGGCGATTGGCTAATTTCCTTATTTACTCTTTATAGAAAATTTCAAAATTCTTCTTCTGTGAAATTAATGGTTAGAATTTAATTTCCTTTGACACAAACGGTCACCTCATGAATGTTCACAATAACTGCTAAAATAAAGATGATCCCTTGAAAAATGAGGCCCCTAAGTAGTCAGCTAATTTCCTTTTATATATTAAAAAATAAGGCTCATAGGGGATCGTGTAGTTTCCTTATAGGAACGACTTGAATCGTATTAAATAAGATGATGTACTCTATGGCCATATGGCCTTCTTGTTTTCAAAATCCTGCGGTTTATTTCCTGTACTGATTTATATAGAAATGAAGAATTAGAGGACCTGAAAGCCGTAAAATGGGAAAGAGATGTTAGACCTTCTTATCAGTCAAACAATTTATAAAGCAGCTCGGTCATAGATGGTAGAAAAATAAAACCATCTTTCTCTCCTTAATGTTGGTAAATTCTTTGCTTCCTGACAACACAGCTAAACACCGGCATGTACATGACACATTGCACGGAATCGTAGAAATCGGTAAAAAATAAAATATGGTAACCTCGAAGCAGGAAGCAGATGCTTATAGTACCATGTGGCACGTTGCACAACATGGCGTTTTCACCAGTTCAGGGGAGCGATTCAAAAAGTTAAGCATGTGAATGGATGCATGCACGAGAAATGGATGCGATCAGTCATGTGACTACGCACGAAAAAGAAAATTTTAAATATAGGTTTTACAATTCTAAATATAGTTTCAATATCGTTCGTAACGCTATTGCCTGTGATGGAGAAACCATCCATTCTTTAAAATCACAGATGGTTGCATAGATGTTTATTGTTATTGTTTACACACAGATAGTTTAAATCAAAATCTGAGTCAATGAGAATCTGTGAGCAAACTGCTTTAAGCATCAGTTCCATTCACAATATATTAAATAAACGAATCATGTATTATATGTAATACAGTTATCATAGTATGTATGATGAAACTATTCACCAAATGTCAAACAATTATGGATAGATTGTCAAAAGAACAAAGAATACAAATGAAAATAATAACTTGTCGGATTTTACATACCAATTTGAATTTTGATGCATTTATTTTTATTTCAAATTGTTTCTATCCTTTTTTTTAAAATAACTTAGTATTTTACTAGATTGCGAAAGCAAACAAAATCATGATTTCAATCGTAAAAGTTCAAGCAAGAAATGAGCTCGGATTGGAAGCAGTTAGTCTATACGGTTATTTCCTTTAGAAATATGTATGGACGTTTTTTTCTTAGAATATCATACAGTATTATGGAGGATAAAATACGATAGACTTTGGAAGAGATCTGACAATCAATCATTCCGCCGACTGTGACCTTGGATCAATTTTCTGCCAGTTTGATTGATATTCAGACATTTTAATTGACTGTGCTTCTAAACTGTTTTCATTTCAAGAAGTGTCATATAATAGCTTTAGATAGAGCACCAGTCTGTCTGATCTGGATATATATATGGGCCGAATAAGGTACCTAGCGCCAAATATCTAAGGTTCGCAAGCAAACATCTATGATTTAATGTTAATCTTGTTGTTTTCTTAAATCCTGTCGTTATATTTGTCTAATTCCGAGGTCTAGCATCATGTGAGTTTTGGATATTGTCCAAACGAACGTCAACGTGCCATTCTACAATTTTGTACTTGATAAAAAAGGATTGTAACCTTTCCATTTGAGAAAAACAATTCCCGAGTGATATGTATTTTATATCTGATAAGTGTAAACCTATTATGCCTTTCATTCCACAATACACATAATTTATTTATTATATCTAAATCTTTATTATTATTTGCACCTGGGGAAGCATTTATCATTTCGAATGTTTTAGTGGTAATTTATGATACGATGATTTGATGTTCGTTCAAGCTGGTCACATTTTACGTTATTATAAATATTGTTTATTTGTTTGCTTAAGTTTATCGTTCGACAGTATTAAGTAATTTTGGGTACTTTTCTTCATGTGAGATGTACAAGTATTGTCGATAAGTCGGCACACCCTCGCAGTTGCCTACAAGCATTTGCAAAGCGGCTGCGAAGCAGCGAGTTTTATGTGGCTGGAAATCAAAAACACATATTTTTATTTGCATAATTATTGCATCCGTTTTAAATGTTCAGTTGTGTATCCATGTTATGTCATTCTGCGGTAACGAATACGAATTGAGTTTGTTACGCAGACATTTTAATCAAATCTATAACAGCTTAACTGTAACAGTTTTAGTTTGATTTTCCGTTTATAATTATATTGCGTTGGAAACATCCATTTTCAGCGAGAACAAAACATCCATGCCATTTATAATGCAGAACAGCAATCCAATTTATAAATAATGAATTACTTACTTACTGCCTAAGACAATCGCACCCGCCTCTCTCTCTCCCACCCCTCTTTCGTAGCTAAAGGTGCATTATAAATGACACAGTTTTATTCATTTGCTACAAATTCACCTATTATGTGTGTTTGTATGTTTGCATTGTATACCAATGTACATTAGGTGTGAGTTAATAAAAGACATGTTCTGTTCTGTTCTTTCCCGAGCACTAACATGGGGGTCACTTAGTATGAAATTACCTTCGGTTGGTCGGATGATCTGAGAAGAAATACCGGTATCTTATTTCGCTGGGGTTGAGATGGCTATAACTTCTTTTCTTGCTATGATTTGATGGACCTGTCTACGCCAGCAAGGCTCTTTCATTCCTCTTATCTTTTGAACATGTTTTACAATGACATGGGTCATCATATTTAGTGTGATCACTGTGTTTTATTTTCTAATACTCGTAGTTCCGATGTTATCCCTATACTTCATGAATATCATAACATAGTTATGACTTGATAATTATTAAGTGACTGAACTCAATTGATATATTAAACAATGTGTTGTTTTTTTTTTGCAGTACAGACTATGTAGAAACTGAGCTTCAATATTGTATTAGCAAACATGGAAGTTCTTCCAGGAGCTGTCTCATCTTCGTCTCCGCCAAAAGGAAAATAATTAAAATAACCTTACCCTTCCAGAAACCGCATAAAACAATACTATTAGTCAATTTGAATGCTGCTGTGCATAAAAAGATTTATGAAAAGTTTAACGATTTTCCAGACATTTCAATCTATTGCATTGTTATCACTGTCTTGGTCTCATAATTGGGGCGTCCTTTCAAACTTTTTATGCGAAAATATTTTCATGAATCAAATATTTTTTTTATATAGAGAAAACTTCATGAATTTCATGTCTTGCGAGAAATTTGATCTGTTTGACCTTGTACTGGAACCAAATATAATTAAAATAATCGGCCTTTAACACTCAAAAGGCTTCCACTTTTTCTGTTGGAAGAGATTGCATATCTTAATACCATAGCATATAAGCTTAACTCAATATCTTTTATATTTTCATTCTATAAAATGTGATGAAGCTGGTCAATGTTGAATTATTTCTTTTTAAGACAAATGCCGCTACTTTAGACGAAGTCCAGTGGTAGCATTTATCACAAACGGACTCGATACTATACGATTATTGTGAATGCTATCAAAATATCTAGAATACAATCCAATATTTAAAATACTATCAAAAAAATATTGAGAATAATATCAGAATATTGTGAATACAATAAACTTTTGAGAATATTTTCCGAATATTGATAATACAATAAAATAATGAGAATACTATCTGATATTGTGAATACTATCCGAATACTGAAAATACTATAAAAATATTGAGAATACTAAAATATAGAATACAATAAAATTTTGTGAATACTATCAAAATATTGAGAAAATTATCCGAATATTGAGAAGACTATCCGAATATTGTGCATACTACTCCAAAATGAGGCTAATATCAAATGAATCCAAGAGGGAGAGAGAATATTTTCAGCCTAACCTTTTGATCAATAAGTGTACCCTCAATATGTTTCGGCGCAATCTGTTTAAATACCAAAAACAGTAGAAAAACACATGTTTCAGTGGGCATAGTTATCTTAGAATATTCCATCTTAAATACAGGTGCAAAGCTTCCTATTTACACATAAAATACGCCTAAAAGAAAAAAAAGTTGATATCTGATCGATGAATGATGCTTTGTCAAAATTGGTCAAACAAAAAGCAGTTTTAATTAGTTTATTTTTAAAAACCTCCCGTCCCTTATTCGCAATGGATAAAATGAGTTATATCAGTCTGTCATTTCACAGAGGCTTGTGTGTTTCTGCCAATTTTACGTCGGTCTGGTAGTCCAAAGTGTCTGGGTGCGACTCACAGTCACAAAACTATTATTGATTCTTTAACACCTTTGCAATGTTCTTTTCTTTTTTATTTACAAGCATATTCACAGCCTTACATTTACCAACAACTTCATTTTCTAACATTATCTTAAAACCAAGGACTATAAAACTACCATGGAGAATGTAAACAATATGCTTCATTTAATATAGCTTTAAAAACTCGCATTCTTGTTTTAACAGTTTTACCTTCTACAGTTGACTTTTTTAATTTTATCTTTGTTTTATATTATCTAAACTACATAAGAATTGCAATATTTGATGTTTTCTGAAATGTCGAGTTTAAGTACGCCGAATATCTTTCTTGTTGACAATGGCGTGAAATAAGTACGATTTCCGCAGGAGCAACATTAACATTCTTTTCTCTTAAGCACTTCTTTCCAAATTTGTTTTGATCAACCCTGCGGTATAAATTCGACCAAGAAGTCATTTGCATGTTATTAGTCTCAATTGACATATTTATTTATTCTGACAATCACCAGATCCACGATAAGGCAAAACATCCACATCAGTGTTACTAAATAGAGCGTAATTATTTTGTCAATAGTGCTACTCACGAGAGGCTGTCTTTTGATTGTTATTAATTGTATTTACATGCACGATCGGCCATTGACATTAAATATGAATCAGGAAGGTCCTGACCTCCAACCGGTGTGTGAAATTGCTTTTGGTCTGCCTGTTGATTTTCTTTGTTAATTTGGTTGAACATCTCGCCGATAGTATTTCTGTCACTTGGAGACTATGTCTACTTGAGACAGATATAGTGCTTCCACACTACAGTATCACGCTGCAGACATGTGTCATTTTCCTGACTCTTGAAACCACCCTTTTACTCTGAGCGCGGTCGGGGATCAAACTCATGACCTTCAGCCCCCGAGGCGGACGTTCTAACCATTCGGTGCTGAGTATTTAATTTATTTGGCGTATGCGTCATTTGGGCGCTGAATGGCAAGACTCATACGTTTATAAATCGGACATGCGTGGACGTTGGTAGTTTTCTTTACAACCTTTATGTGCAAACGTAAACGATCCTTGCCACAAGATGAATTAAAAAAAGGCGGGGGCATATAGAGGTTGAAATTTAAGAAGCGTTCCGATTTATAAATGAAATAACGAAGTTTTATAATCTTATTTTCATTTTTGGAATAAAAAGTAATGGAACAATGTACACGCAGACTTAAGAACAAACAGTAGATGATACCAAAACAATTATGTTGTCTTGATCCCTCGGTAGTATATGTTGACCATGGATCTGATTGATGTGGGTTTGAACCTTGCCGAAAAGGGTTAGTGTATATAATTGCCTCTCGCAGCATACGTTACTGGGTCGAATTCCTCCAACAATACTTAGCACTAAGCCATGCTAATACATACGTAGTGGGGAATTTCATTATTCTTGTTTCTCCTTAAAGGAAACCTAAATAATTCATTTCTTAACAATTATGGTTAGTTTTAAAGGTAATAATTGGTTTCGGCTTAGTCTTATACTTAAATACTTTATAAAACAGGAATGGTGGAATGTGTATACACGTGTAACGTAAACGAATTCATTTTGGAATTTACGAGTAAAATCACACAATCTTATTATTCGTCTAGCTTGGTTCAACAAGCCGATATTTTTCTGTAAGTTAAATCGAGAGAGACAAAAAGTACGTGATCTCTGTGATTGTTTCTACGCACTTGTCAGGCTTCTGGAATATTCTTGAATTTTATGACATATTGCCGGATCCAGACTGTCCAGTTGGAAGGAAGGGCAGACGACCTGTCAGACAAAACTGAAGATGTTTTTAGTGAGCCACTAGTAGGCAAATGACTTTTATATCTCATTATCGGAAGCAAAATACTGCGTGGTTTATTTATTTATCTGAATTGCTCGTGTGAATATCATAGAATCATCAGTTTTACAAATACTAAATTGGTAAGCGGTTATTTATTTAATTTATAAATTAATACATCGCAACGGACAGATTTGATTCGTGAAATTCCCATTAACAAATGAACAAAAATTTTTTAAATTTTTTTTTTTTTTATGGTTGGGTATTGGGGTATGGGTCATGTTCTTAAATCGTGGTTGTTTCGTATATCCGGTATCATATTCAGTATAACAAATAAGACCCGCCACAAGTTTTCTTCTCACATAAACTTTTATTAAACTAGGTCATATGAATTCCTAAGGGAAAACGCCTCACTAGATTGAAAACAAAAGAAGTCATGTGGTAAATATAATTCTGTATAACAGTAATACAGTCAAGACGCCACTGATATGTAGTACTGAAAATCTCATCTAATAACATCATAACCGATTTATGTTCTGAGCGATATTGAGGTATTAGAGAGATAAGCCTAGCGTGGTTAGCTCAGGTCTGACTCATTGACCCATCTTCGGCCCATTAATTCCTTATCGATATTGACCAGTGTTATAAAGTGTTACATAGAAAATAGTCCCAAGCGTTGCACTAATCTACTGTATCGGAATGATGGTTAGTTGTCATGTCATTAATAACCGATCGGTGATAAGTCAAAGGACATGTTTGAAAGGAAAGTTTTGTCCTACTTTCCATCTGGATTTCTTCTGAGTATTGGCGTAAGTCCCATGATGATGGCATAATAATATATCCAAAGTCTTTGCTTTATATCAAAATTTATTGATGTCTATGGAATTGTGTGCAGTCCAAACAATTTTTTTTCTGAAACAAATAACGCATATAAATTAACGTTAAATTAAGTACAAATTTTCCTTATCAATCAAGCATATAATTATGAATGAAAGGTAAATGAATCTCATTCAGAGAGAGGGAAAGAGATGGGAGGGCTGCTAAGAAGAGAGTGTGAATCAAATGAGGACAATGGATATGAGATTGCCTTTGTAACTGAAGCAACATGTTGCATGTATGATCAAGTTGAATGGATTCCGGTTCTGCACAAGAAGAACATAAGGCAGGTTGACAGATTTCAGCAGCTGTTTCAGACACTAAACTGACAATCGTGTTTATTTATTTGGTTTCATGTCGTAAGGTACTACTTACAGAGCTGCTTTATAATCAATTCCGTCTATTGCATCCTGCACTAAACGCACAGCTTGTTTCTATAACCGTACTCAAGTGGTTTTACTTCTATCTGCATGCATGATAGTGTGCTCATTTACTAAAAACAAATAGTAGTTATTTTTGTCGTAAAAAAAGTAAATCATTCAAAGGAGACATTGATTAGCTCTCAAAAAAAATGTGTATATGTAAATCTGTTTGTACATTTTTCCTCAAACGCCGTTCGTTAGCCGCAGTGGTTGAAATTACTACTTTCTTTTGTTTTTATTTCTGGGTAAGTGTCAGTAATTTACAACAAAGTTAATTGTTGTATGTACAACAAGTGATAATTTGTAGAAGCATTCCTGATTTATAAGAACAGAACATATATTTTATCCAGACTTGAACACTGTTCATCGTCTCAACACATAAAGGAAAATATGTCATAATAATATCTATAAACAACAGGAAATGAGAATAAATCTATGAAATAAATAACATTATGCATAATATTAACAATATCAAATGTATAATTTAATATGTAGAAAATGTTAAATTAATATATCCTTATATTGCGAGTTTAACAGCTGTAAATACTTATGAACAGATGGAAACCAAACACGAAAGTTGAAAATTTTCTTCTTATATCAGCATTGACGGAACATATACATAAAAGTGATGTTCATCTTTTATATCGTTAATGATACAAATTTAACACTATCTTTCTTCACGTAAAATTCTGTTTCTAGCTTATCATCCAGTCTCAATTCTAAGAAAGCTTTAACTTGCATTATTACAAAGGTCTTGATTCTACGTTTATTCACTGATACGCAATTTACTACAAAGGGGATATTTTGCATGAAAAAAACGTGCATTAATTAAAGCAGAACAAATATGGGGATTACTAATAGTTAGATTTTAAGGACTGTCTAAATGGCTAATTTTATTATTTCATTGTTGCAGTAACAGCAAGAGAGCCGATCGGTGTTTTGTCCCTATGTATTTAACCTTTTCAACTTTATTCATTTAAAAAATGTTTATACTAAGCAATCAGCAAAATATAAAATTTAATTGCACTTTATAACCTAGGGGAAAATGGAAACGGTCAATAATTGAGTTCACTATTTAAACGCTAGCTTTGATTCTTAAGAAAAAGAGGCTGCCTTTATAAATAATAAAGCAAACATGAAACAAGCATATGGTTCTTCAAAGAATCATTGCAATCAAGCAAATCTTTTACATAAGAATATTAATTATATGCTATGCCTGATATGATTTTTCATATTTATAAACAGTTGTATTTCTTCAAGGGTTCTGATAAACCAGTCATTACTGATTATTTTATTAGATATGACGTGCAGTGTCATGTTTATGATATCTGAGATAATTAATACATTCAATGAATTCACTAAAAGCATATAAAAATTAAATTCAATAACTAATTTAAAAGGAGCAAATAAAAAAAAAAACAAAAAAAAACACACACTTTCATGTTATTCTCTAGTGCCCATAACTACTTAAGACGCTTTGTAGTGGAAAGTGTCATGTGATACCGCAAGCACATACTTCGGGGATACCTTATTTTATTTTTAACCGAACTTTTCTACGAAATTAGCGTTTGCCCGTGCAATCGACCTACACTTACCGGGTTTATTTGTCGGGAAACAGGAAAACAAAGACTTCACCAACATTAATGAGGGAGAGTAGGAAAAAAAAACACTTTTTTCTTTATTTCTACAGATCTTCTCTGCACGAGCTTTAACGTTCTTGGTATACTTAAATAATATAGACACAGTTGCAATATAACTTCTATATATTTTACATACTACATAACAACATATATTTGGTATCAGCAAATAGATTAGGAAGTCAAGAACGTATATATTTTCGACTTTTTGAATTATATATCTTATCTCAAGTTTTCCTGGGATTTCCTGATGTATATACTTATGATAAGGAATAGCTTTATTTTCTTCGCATTACAGAGAGCATCAGTCAATATTTGGTTTAGCAGAGTTGGAATGATTTCAATACATACTGAACAATTATTATTTTTCGTTGACATTAAATTTCGTTGATTATGTACCTAAGGGAATGTCGTGGGTACATTAATTCGTGGATCTATGTTCTAGAAAACGTGAGGGTTATATAAGAGATCGGTTTTTGTGGGGATTGATACTCGTAGGTAAAACCCTCCACGAAATCGATGAAAATTAGAGTCCCACGAAAATGAATGATTTCAAAGTAAAATATTTGATGCATCAATATAGTTACGCATTCCTACACAGGATAGGTATCAATATCATATCGGTACCGAATTTTTATCCACAATAATACAATAGATTTGATATTTCCTTATTCATATAGACATCATGTCAGATCGCTCACTCAATATTTATATAAGATGATACATGTTTTATATCTTATACGTATCTTCAGTTGTATGATATATTTTGTCTTCCAACATGTCTTTAACTTTATACTTTTTAGTTTTATAACTGTTACGTAATGCCGTGTTTAAAAACCTGATATGTTTTAAGAATCGGGGTTGTGTGTAAGAAAAGAAACAAAATGCTTTCAAATTATTTAGGAAGTTAGTGACAAAAATGAAAGAAATAACTTATTATTGTCTAGTGTTGTAGATCAGAAGCTAATGATTAAAAGCTATCTCTCATTAAAAAAATACGTGCCACATCAATGAAACTCCTGTGGTTGTTACAAACACTTGGTGGGCACATAACCTTAATAAATCTTGATATGAAATTATTTGTATAAAAGGGTATCCGAAAGGTATCAAAATGCATTTTAAAGTTTTTAATAAGGCCACGCAAACTGGGTTTACTTATCATCATTATATATATAAATTATCATATCTAGCTTTTCCTAGATCCTTGTCCGAAACATAAGTTTTATCATCATTGCATATGAAAACATAAACTATCCATACACTATATCATCTTAAATTCTTTTTTATAAGTTTAATTAGCTAATTGAGAAACTTAATTAGCAACTGAGATCAATAACTTTTTTTAAATTTATTATGATATATAATTACATTAACAGTGATTGGTTTCGTTGAAATATAAACATATGATATTTTCATGTTGGAAAAAATTAATAAATTATGTATGTTTCATTGAACATCATAATCATTCCCTCCATATAAAATACATCACTTATTCATGTGAAAATAGCCTTAACTTACAAATTGCATCAGAAAGCTAGAAAGAAATCATAGGAACTATTCAGTGAAATACCCTAACTTACAAATTGCATCAAAGCAGAAGAAATCAATAAGAAATATCATGTGAAAATAGCCTTAACTTACAAATTGCATCAGAAAGCATAGAAGGAAATCAATAATGAAAACTATTACATGTGAAAATAGCCTTAACTTACAAATTGCATCAGAAAGCTAGTAGGAAATCAATAGGAAACTATTCATGTGAAAATAGCCTTAACTTACAAATTGCATCAGAAAGCTAGAAGGAAATCAATAGGAAACTATTCATGTGAAAATAGCCTTAACTTACAAATTGCATCAGAAAGCTAGAGGGAAATCAATAGGAAACTATTCATGTGAAAATAGCCTTAACTTACAAATTGCATCAGAAAGCTAGAGGGAAATCAATTGGAAACTATTCATGTGAAAATAGCCTTAACTTACAAATTGCATCAGAAAGCTAGAGGGAAATCAATAGGAAACTATTCATGTGAAAATAGCCTTAACTTACAAATTGCATCAGAAAGCTAGAAGGAAATCAATAGGAAACTATTCATGAAATATAGGTTTGATCATCTACTTTTATTTTTTCTTTCTTTTACAACAAGAAAAGGAAGATATTCAATAAAAATTACATATACACGAGCATATAAATGGAGGTAAAAATTGGCCCAATTTAAAAACTAAGTGTACAGAATCTCAGTAATTTCGTTAACCTTAATCCTAAATCTGATTGCATGTGAATTCATTAATGCGTTTATAAAATGTGTAGCAACGCGTCCTAGACTTTAATAAATTTCTAACGAGTAATCATTATAGAAAAACTAATTAGAAATGAAAATGTATAAGAAATTCATTTTTTAAACCCACAAGAGTTTTGAATGGAACCAAATCTATTCCTTTGATAATAGAATAATAAGAGTTGAATGTTATCATAGCTGAAAAGGCTGCCGCAAAAAAGTCTTTGATCAGATCAGATCTGTTTCATCATTTAACAAAAACAACCTGCTGTTTAATCATTTTAAGTACCATATTAGAAAGCAATAAAAATGGAAACAAAAAAGAAGTAAACGTGGAAAAACACCAAGAGGGAATTTGAGCGTGAATATTTTGTTTTGTAATTATCCGAGACATTAGCAAACATTCTCTCGAGTCAAGGGTAATCGGTATTTGAATCAACATGATGGCAATAAATTGCCACACGGAAGACATGCGGTTCAACTCGAAATTGTCAGTTGAAAGGTATCTGATTAGGTACTAAACTCATAGGACATCAGTCATTGCAGTTTCCATGGTAACATTAATTCTTTACACCAACATAAACTTGTTTCCATTCATAATACCCTGATTAGAAATTCCGAATGAGATCATGACGTGACATGTGAGTCACAGCGAAGAACACAAAACGAAGGCGTCACTCTGAAACCACATATCACATATGGTTCAACTGTCGTTTTCTGGTCATGAGCTACGTTGTCCCAGTATGAACACTTTTGATAAAGTATTTGGAAACTGTAATTGAATTTTAAAAAAAAGGTCTTTGCATGCATTTTTTTTTCCAATTAGCTTAATATATCGATGCCAAAAATAATATTATTTTGGCAACTGTCTCTGACATGTTTATTTGTGTCTAGTGGCCTGTGAGAATTGGTCTGTTTATAGAAACTGCTAAACAGTGTACGGGTATAGATGCGTTCAAATAAATGTGTATATAATTATATTGCTTTTAGAACTACTGCTTGTCTCTTCACAGGCTGCAAGAATTATCATCGACGGTTATAATTAACCATTCAACTCTGCATTGACTCCACCTTATGGAATACTAAAATATTAAAAAAGTTACTTGTTTCCACTAACCCGACCGACCCTATATTTTCTACCAACCCTAAACTTTATTGTAGCATTCGGGCTATTACATTTGCAAAACGTTATTTTTTCGTCAATTCCTCTAAAAAATAAGGCAAAAATGGAAAAAAAGGTTCAAAAAATAAAAGCCGACCTACCGACCCTATTTTTTTCGGAGATGTTAGTGGAAACAAACAACTTTTTTTTTCGCCTAACGTATTGTCAAAAACACTTTCTACAAATGATTTTTTATAGATATACAGTCCAACCTCGCTATTCCGAAGTCATTGGGACCGAGCTGAAAACTTCGATATAGCGATAATTCGGATTAAAAATCGATGCTTTTATGGTGACATACATGTATCGGTGTTTATTATTTTACCGGTGAGTGTCATGAAAACAACTACGCCGTAAGATTATCAAAATACAAGACACACAAAGAGTTTTCCTTTCATGAAAGCAGAGGCAATCAGGCAATGATTGACGATTAAGGCAAACACCGATTATTTAAATGCATAATTTAACAATTACTCAAACCTACATTCTCAGGTACTTTCTGCTGACGCGTGATATTTACTCTAACAGTCATACAGTACATCAATTAGCAATAAGCAATAATATCCGGTTGGGCCCGCGACAGCCTACCCCCACACCTCCCCAGTGTCAGACGCCTGACTATGATGTATTAATCAACCCCTCAGGCATCAATTAGCAATAACCAGATATCCAGTCGGGCACACGACAGTGTACCCTCCCCTGTAAAAGGTGTGAAAAACCTACCTGAACTTTCACAACGACGCCGCAAAATAAGCGTGTCTGTTTTTCATCCGGGTAAGTACGAAAAGTGACTGAAAATTTGACTTCGATTTAACAATTGAAAAATGTGCATAAATTGCGATTTCGGGACCGAAAAAATACTTCGAAATAGGATTTTTTTCGAAATAGCGAAAATCGGATTAAACATTTTATTTTAGTTGAATTTTATAGGAGAAAAATCGGGACCGAAAAAAAAAATCGAAATAGAGAGGATTTCGGTTCAACGGTTATCGGAATAGCGAGGTTGGACTGTATGTGTCATTTACTGGTGATACGTCAATGAATATACGGCTGTATCAAGATATCGAACTTTCTTTCAATAACCGGGAAGATCACGTGATATAACTTGAGAAACGGGGCTAAAATATATTGAATAAAAAACAAATAAGTCAATTACTGATGGTGTAATCGTTTATTTATCAATATTATTTTTGACAGCATTTTTTATCAAGCGTATAGATTGCCGGTATTCAGAATTATTAAACAGTAGCAGCAGCCTATTCTTCTCTTTTAATATTGTAATGGCCAACAATTATTTTCTGATAATTGTGGCCATATTTAATGCCTTGCAGTCAAGGTTAACCCACGAATTGGGTTCTTTTAGCTGAAGAGACATCACCGGAAGAGACAGTGGATGGATACAAGGGAGTCCGGGTTCGATACCAAAGCTCATCGCTCATCTTGCGAATGAACCCCTTGGTTCTTTTACGTGACCGGTGCATTGCAATGATACACGGGAGACCGAGTCCCATAGCAATCCCATTTTGCCGAGTGCCGTGCAAATGTGCATATCGTACCAATTTTATACGTCTTTGACGTCTTTTATCCTGCTTGACGCGGTCACTGGAGGAAAGTCTCCGGTCTTGAATTCGAACTCCACACCTCCCGAACACAAAGCGGACACTCTACCTATAAGCTATTGCTCCAATTCAAAAGAACCACAATCATATTCTACTCAGTCTCAAAATCAGTTTTCTGATAAGAATGTAGATTCAAGATTCTTTACAAAAAACGCTAGTTGACTTATAGTAGATTTGCATTTTGTTGCTTCAAATAGAGATCCTGTGTAAAGTGTCTAAATGTGTAAGATCAAATGTGTGTGTGTGTGTGTGTGTGTGTGTGTGTGTGTGGTACAAAAGACGTCCAATCTGTTAAACACAAAACAAGTCATAAAACAGACTTTATTTTTCTTAAAACATATTTTGTCATGTTATCATTCTTGTATAGGGTGGAAATAAACTCATTTATTTAAAAATTAAATTTAATGAATCTTGACTGTAATTGACCAATGATAATATGATTTTAACCGTACAACGGTCAATCTTGAACTATGTCAGCTATATTTTTACAAGTATGCTCATATTAAAATATATCATAAAGAAGGATATCAATTAATATATATGTTTTTGAAATAATTAGAAACATTTTTTTTTTTAATTTTTGTGCATTTACATACAAGAAACCAATTGTTTTGTATCGAAAACTATTTGATCTCTCGTCATAAAGGCCTTGTCCTGGTATAGCTCCCTTGCTTGGCTGTAAGCATATAAGGTCGTTCCTGGACTAGATGGCCCAGGATAATGTAACTCTGTGTGATATAATGCCAAAAGTCTATCACGTCATACTGCAGTATGGCAGCACTATATCTATCACAAGTAGACATTGTTCCCAAATGACTGAAATACCGAACGTTAAACCCAACAAGCAACCATCATGTTGTGTATTGTATCTATTTTTTCCTCTTGTCAATTGACAGAGAACATGCAAACTATCTCGTCTGTGGTTTCCCAGTTTTACTGTCCAGTTCCTATCTCAAGTGGCAGGACACCGCGAGAAAGGAACGTCCATATCTTTTTAAATCCAGCAATACGTTTTTGTCGCTCTTAAACATACTTTTAAATGATAAGTATGTCAGTTGTTAGGGCTTTTTTTCACAATGCCGATTTCATATGTCTAAATAATGTTTTACAAACTTATCCTTAGATAACAGAATATCTCTCTTTGTTCTTTTTGAGCCCTTTTTAAACGGAATGCGTCTGCTGTTGCGGGAACAATGACGATAATTGTGTCTGCATTTTCAAATATGAACATCTTCAATAGGACTTAATGTGATACCAGTGTGCTATAATAACTATTTGATTAGAATGCTTGGTGCAAAACTATGCAGTTACGCAGCAGTAAATTGATCAATTAACTGAGATCTCAAAAACTAAAGGAGAAGGAAGAGTCATTAGCAGACGCAGAGATGCACTGTAAAGTGACTTAAATGCAATCATTTAACCAGTGTACAGGACTAGGGTATTTAATTACACCAGATGGTGTAATGCCGTTTAATCATGAATAAATGAAACGCTTATTAATAACCAGATGCAGTTACAGACCCATCTAATTAGAAAACACTGCAATCAAGACCGGCATGAAATGATTAAAGTATTATTTTTTCTAAAATAGATTGTTGTGTTCCAAGCTAGTTCCTATATAAAATATAGCTGTGTAAGATGATAAATATTAAACACTATATAAAAAGTATATATTCATCCAGAAAATGTTATTTTTTTCTAAAGAAACGTAATCAAGTGTGCCTCACTGATTTTTAAAAGGGTTATTTGCGGCTTATTTATATTTTCTGCTAGGCACAATGCAATACTGATAAATTGCATTTTTTTTATTTTATTTTTTTTGCGTAAGCTGTATGAAATTGATTTTAACCTATTTCTTGAACCAATGAAATCTTGCTTAACAACAGAAGAGTTCGGAAAAGCACTTGTTTCATTCGTTTGCATAAATTATTTTAGGATATTCCATCGTAAAATGAGTGTTTCGGGGTACATATCTTTCTGAATGGTTGTTAATTGGTTATTAACAATTTAATCTACCTATTTAAACATTAAAAACACCCAGATGAAAAATTCAACATAAAATCTATTAAGCAGGCCGTTGAAAAAATAAACAGTTGTGAATCTTTAGAAAACGTAGTTAACCTTGGTATTGGACTCGTCCCTCTAAACGCAAAATTCGAAGTGTTTAAATTCGCTAACATATAGTGAAACGATTTTAGGTTTTAATATAATAATCTTCTGGCTTAAGGATTATGCCTTTTAATTCACTGCCGGTAAAGGTACAAAAAAGGAAAACTACAAAAAAGTGTGTGTGTTTTTTTTCTCCATTTTCCTACGGTAAAGTTTAGAGGTGTTCATGAAATTCGAATCAGGATCATATAATGCATCTTTCTACCGTGAGTTTTCCTCGAAAATCAAAATCAGTTTTTTAAATTTACAGAAAATGTATATTTCCCATAGACTTTAATGTTAACTTAAATACAAACAAGTTTTAGCCTACCAAAATTTCCTTCCAGGGCATTTCTAAATGATGAAGTATGAAGTGAAAGCCGTTTTTCAGCATTTGCATATGGAAGAGATAACCTTAGAGTACGAAAAGGACAAACTGTAGGTGGTTGAACATTTCTCTCCAAGTCAAAACTTTCTTATGTTTTTTTTTTTTTAAGTCATGGTAGCACAGGAAATGAAGCAAGAAATTCAAGGACTTTAATAGGGCTAAGTTCAATTTAGGCTGATATCGTGTTTTCTTAATCGGGACAACACGAAGCCGTAATTTAAACCTGCACGCACCTGCTAGACTGACTAAAAATGGCGTATAAATGGCGCACATCACGTGATATCACGTAATGGCCGTTTAAATGGCGGATAAATGGTGGTTTCTGCTATCACGTCACTTCCGATTGGATCCCGTCTCATCGTAGGTATCATGAGGCAAATCAGATACTAAGCGGGATAACATCTCCGCAGGAAGCGAATCTGAAACTGTCAAGTTGAAATGTATGACTATAGATGTTCCTTCCCATGGGAAGGAACAATTATCTCCCCTACATCTAATAACACCTGGAAAAATCCCAGTGAACATTTTTTATTTTTGGATGTCTCCAAAGTGACAAAGTTTCATAGAAATATTTCCATCCAGTGGCAAGATATGAAATATAGGTATAAGGAGGGTTATACCTTAATTGTTGCTGGAATAGTTTAATTTTTATATATAAAAATGATTCAGTTTTGTTATTTTAGTTTTGTCTACAATGTGTTAATTATAAAATATTTACATTTTCTTGAATTACCACCCTTTAATTTATTCTAATCCCAGTGGAAATATATAAATCTTCCCCATATAATATATAATTTTTTGCGTCTGTTTAAAGGCAAAGACGAATCTGCTTATACGTGCATATTAGATGAGATATGAGGTGGAGAATCTGCTGACCGGGTAGCAGTTGGATAAATATGGTAAGTATTTTAGGTAAAGTTAATACAGCACCTAGGACTTGACAGGGTTTAAAGGGATTATTTGAGAAAATCAATCATTGTTACAATCTTTCGTAAATAAGCTTTGTATATATTTCATAGCTAACATTAATTCATCTAATTATACGACCAGGAGAGTCACAAGAAAAAATTTAGTTCCACATATCTATAGTTTTTCAGACCTTTCGGACACGTTACAATAGCAGCCTCCGTTTGCGCAGTTGGTTAAGTGCTCGTCTGCTGAACTAGGGGCCCAAAGATCAAATCCCACTGAATGAGCTTTTTTATGTTTCGTTTACATTACATTTCCCCTTCTTTCCTTTTTGTTTCTTTCATTTCCTAGTATATTACATCTAATAAATATAGCGACACATACGTTTTATAGCATCATTTTAAAACTACAGACCATTTAAAACTTGCCAGTATTATTATATTAAATGTTTTATATTGTAACATTTTTACTTTCCTCGGGTTTTTTTCTTACGCCGAATATCTATTTTTTTTCTCAGATATTCCTTGTTTAATTTAAAAAAAAATAATTCTTATTCCATAAATTTACTAGATTTTATATGCATTTACATAATTTTCTATTCTTTTGCGTTTGTTGTACAATATTTGCTGATATCGTTATCATTAAAAATATTAATTTTGTCTTAATCCTTTTTTGTTAAGACCGTGTTTTATTTAAGTCAAAACGGGTTTATAACATATGTTTTTTTACTGCTTGTAAATTTCATCCTTGATTGTTAAATTTACAAAAAAAGTAAAATATAGCATCGATTCATTTAAAAACTCTGATCTCTTAGTCTTAGCGGCGCATTGATACGCACGTCTTGTTCGTGGAATGACTTTATTATGCCAAACATGAAGCTTAGAAAATTGTTCGTCAAAAAGTATTTGTTCTTCCTCGGGTTTTCGAATTTGTTTTATTGTCTCAAAACAAAGCTAAGACTAAGACTGAACGATCTAAGACTATTCGTTTTACTAAACTTTGGTATTACCTGATCAAAGTAACAAAAGAGTTGGCCGAATTAAATCTAATAGCTACAAAGCAGATGCTACAATCTAATATATTTTGACCGGATAATGTTGTTCCCGATTGGGTTGTTTGTTATACTGTAACAGAAGGAAACGGGAAGACTGGCCTACATAATGTTTGTCTATATGTGTCCATCAGTAGAAATAAATCATTTATACGTCGTGAACATATACAGAGAAGCAATTTACTCTCTTATTGCCAGACAATCTCTTTTTCATTGATATGAATATTAACGAAGCATAATGATTATGGGTTGTTGGCACGCTGACACGCATCGTATAGTTAATCAATGGCAAATTAAACAGAAGTATATATAGCGTGCCATGATCTATCAAACAGAAAAACAAATATTTATATAAATAATATATAAATATAGGACAAGCAATTCCATTTAATTTGATTAGTTCATTTTACATCATCTCTCTTCCAAATCTGGTACATGTATAAAAATATTAGTCTGTTAAAGCGTTTCATTTATATTTAACCCAGATTTAACTGATACATACATGTGAATTCAAAGCATCACAATGATTATTCATTTTTTTAATGCGATGTAACATGCATTTATTTAGAGAAAATCAAGTCATTGTAAGCTTATAGTAATGTTTTTGAGTGAATTACTGTAAAAACCGTAAAATTGATATTTTCACAGTAAAAAAAAATGAAAAAAAAATGTAATCTTATATTTTTCCAACACAAAATAAAAAGAACATTTGTTTGTTTTTGGTGGAAGATGCTATATTATATTTCATCAAGTTAACCTCGAAAATCATATTTTCACGAGTGGTGTAGCCACAATTCAATCGATGAAATATATTTGCATCTTCCACAAAAACGAACAAATCTTCTCTATATTTTCTTAACAAACAAATATGAAATAATAATAATAATAATTCTATCAATACCTATCTACAGACTCATGGTCACCCAATGCAACATTCCATGATAGTAAAACCGGGGTATTTCCCTGAAAGGGAATAGCGTTACGAATGGTATTGAAACTATATTTAGAAATAAATAATAAAACCTTGCTTTAAGATTTCTTTTTCCTTGACTGATCACATTCACTCTTCGTGCATGGGCTCACATCACAGGCTGAACAATTTAACAACTATTACGAATTTGTACCAAGATCTGGTGAATACGTTTCACTTGGAACCACAAGAACATACTTCGGTGATACAGCATTAAATAGTTACTGTCTATAAAACCGATTTTTCTTAAGTCGGCATTTAGAAATTTTGCGAGCAGTTTAACCTAAACTAATCTTTCAGGAAACACAAATTTCATCAACAACGAGGGAAAAAAAACAACAGTTTTTATTTCTATCGATTATCTGTGAACAAACTGTTTTAAGGCGAGAACTATTCTTTAAATTTATTAGGGAAAGAAACATATACTGCTGGAATATGCATAAATAAGATATGTTTTAATGCAAAATGCAACATCAGTCAGAATAATGTACACGAATTAAAACAACTATCTTCACAACATACCACTAAATACAAGAATTAAAGTGTAACATTTGACCATTATGGTTTATTCAAACAAATGTTTTTTTCGAGGTAAAACGTCGGTCCCGACGACTTCGGATAACCGAGGTCCGCCTGTAACTGTAATGTTCCAAGATAATCGATCCATATTCATGAAGCACGAGGGAACATTTGACTCAGAACAGAAACTTCTGATTCACTGAAAACTGCTGAAGGAGTTCCAGACTAGAAGTTTCATGACTGGCCTGAAGTTAATGGAGGGTAAAACTACAAGAGGCGTGCCAGTGGTTATACACAGAAAGTTAATAACGGTCAAGTAGCGGAACAAACGTTTGTCATAATAATGCCATTCCAAATGACCTGGGAAATGAAAATGGCAACTGTTTTTACCGCGTTGATCAATTGTTTACTCGTCATTTATCCTCATAATCAATATACTGTATTTGATTTGTGTTATATTGACGTACGGTACTTAACAGAGTCAAGCTGTTTTAGGTTTGTGTTTTTATAACAAGCATGACATAGCAGATTTGTCCTTCAAGTCGTTGAAGAGCACGACATTGAAGTTGAATTAGTATTCATGCTGCGCCTGAGGAATACACCTTTGTCATTCAATAGCATCAGTTGCATTCAGTTGATTGTAATGTTGAAGGATTCAGCATCTTTTCAACATGAATCACTTACAGGGACATTGCTTTCATCCACGCGTGAGTTCAGGTGTTAAAATTCTTAAGGATGTCATTCTCAAACATTTTGTTGTATTTTTACTGATGAATTTTGATAATCCCAATATTAACTCTCTACAACTCTCTACAATTATCATTCGCATCAACGTCATCGTAATTATTATTATTATCATTATCATCATCATTATTAGATAGATATGATAAACATTACACAGTGTATTAACAATATTAATAAGCTAATGAATTCCGAACGAAAACAATAACATCTTTAGAATAATAAATTATGTGTTATTAAAAACAAAAACAAACTAATCATCAATCAATCAACCAACCAAATGAGTCGATAAAGATATTAACCCTTTCCCTCATAGAGGACACCATGAAAAGACCTATGCGAACAGCATAAAACCAGATCAGCCTGCGAGTAACTCGCAGGCTGATCAGGTTTTATGCTGTTCGCTGCTCCTCAGTGGTCTGGAAATGAGGACTTTATAATTAAATTTGGTAAGGTTTAACTGTGGTTTTCTGCAGATCAGGCTTTATGTGGTACCTACTGAGTGCGTCAAAATGAGTCTATATGAGGGAAAGGGTTAACATTGATTCGTGAAATATGTACTAACGAAAGGTCACAACTTAGAATTGATGAAATACCTCTCACGTATTTTAAAACCAATATAACGGTATAACAGAACATTCTGCTTTTCACCTAAATTCCGTACCGTACTACATAACAAACCGTGATATGATATATACATATGTAACTCAGTACATAACACCAATCTTAACAAATAATGAGGCAGCTATAACTATCGTAACTGCTGACTATAGCTGTGCTTCATTTTGCACAACATTTTACAACCAGTGTCTAGTGAGCAGATGTAATTTTGTTTATAGCCACAAGAAAGATATTCAATTTAATTCTGTTATCTGAATTCTAAGTATTCAAATGAGCGCAAAACTTCAAATTGTACATTCTCTTTCATTTGAACAAATTCAGTGGTTTGTTCTGTAGGACGTTATTGATATGAAAATACTTTTTTGCTTATTTCTTTGTTACGGAATCAATTTACATGTGTATTTCTGTTTTGTAGCATGCAAATACACTCACCGATCGTCTGCTGTTCTGTCTAAAACATCAAAAGCAAAAGTGATGTGAAAAGCTTCGAAACATATTGTCTCGCTCTAGGCCTCCAAAATTAATTCCATTCCCAAGAAAGTCTGATGAAGTAACAACATAAAAAATGCAATGTCTTTCGTCAGCCGTTATATTAGTTTGCAACATAATGACGTGCCTGTTTTGAAATAACTGTTTAAAAAATGAAAACAAATGATTTCGATATAACAAATACGGCATAGATCAGTAAAAATGTCTGATTTATATTTAAGTCATTTAGTTCAGCCCTCTAACATCAGATCAGTAAAAGCTACAACTGATTTATTTGTAATTTGTATTAAACGGATCTTTCCTACAACAATTTTTCCAATTACAAGATTTTCAGAAGCTGACTATTTCGAGAATTTTATATTACAAGGATTTTTTTTTTTTTTTTTTTTTTGTAAAAAAAATGCAATTGAAGTTGATGTTGTATGCACACAAGCTGTGGAACAAAATCGTAAAATATTAAGGAAGCTTACTGTATCACTCAATTGGAAGCATTGCTGTCGTCCATTACGCATACATCTTCTACGAGGATAAAAAGGAATAAGATAAATAAGCATTAAATAAGAAATACATGCACTGTTTAATTACATGTTTCAAGTTTGAAAGAACAAATACATGTTTTAAAACATCTCATGGGAACTCATTAATAGTTTATGTCATTTTCGAGAAGTACCCATTACGTGTGATGTCTGTAGGGGATGTTATCGGACGATGCATGAGGGAGACAGTACGCAAACATAAATCTTTTCACACATTCACGGCATCCAATATTCGAACATAAATGATCAGTTGCACTAGCGTTCTGAAAATGAAAGTTTTTTTTTTATCGGAAATGCAGCATTTCATGAAGACATTTTTTATAACAAATTTTCTAAATATTTCGCTATGCAAAAAAACAAACAAACAAAAAACATTCTGTAATCCCTTTAAACAGTCGTGAGATACGGCTAGAGAGTTCACCATTGGAATTGTTTAGAGACGCTGATGTATAGCGCTGCCAAGATAATTTCTGGGCTCATATTTCTACTATCATGAGAAAATAAAAAAAGAACTTAACTCTGGTCCGATGATTAACGTTTAGACAGACGGTTTATAACATGCACGTTTTACGATGTCAAGAAGGCATGAGCATATTGGCACCTGGATAGCGAAAGCATTGTCATAAAACGGAACATAATCAATTATATTGAAGAGCTTTCTCTTTTCTTTCGTCACATCTCTTTTATATGGTACTTAAAGATGCGTTCAATAACTATATGGTCAGATGGACAAATCATATGAGCGACTACATGGACTGGCATCCTTTGTATTCTATTACACTAGGATAATAACGTCGATTTCAGATCACTTCCCCCACCTGTGAACTTACATAAGTGTAATATGATGATATAAATATACACGTGTAAACTAAGTCGTAATATATTTTATAAGCACACGACTATATATCAAGGGCATTGTATGTTGCAAAGAATGTTTCAGAAAAAGTATATGTTCAAAGTAATGTCAACAACTCTGACACAAAGACAATGTCAAGGTGAACACCGTTAACTTCATATAATTATACTAGTGAATCTTTATTCCTTCTTTAAGTGAGTTTAATGGGAAGGCCGCGTGAACTCAGACACTTGATGGCTAAACTACAGGCGACATCTTCAGCTCTGAGACCTCAGCTGTTGCTACAGTGAACGCAGGCCATAAATATTTACCGGGACGTACTGCACAAGCCTTCCAGATACAAAGACATTAATTTGAAATACTTTCCTTGGTGGCAAATTCTGAACTCTCATATTTTCTCTCTAGGACAAGGTGCGATTCACGGGTCAAGCTTAAACTGATGACACCATCGAATTCCATTTTTCATAATATCAAACATTTCTTATGGGGGTCTTCGTAATTATTTTCTCCCAAACTTAAAACATCACTGACAAACATTTTTATAGACTTTTATACATTATGACTATATAGTTAATTAAACACCTACTTAATATTTTACATTAACTCTCTGAAACTCTGAATTGTTATTCTTTTGCTAGGACTGAACTCAATATATGCAACTCCATACCTAGGGATTGGTCTAAAACTGTTGTAAGTGTCTCTTGATAATACACAGATATCATAAAAGAGTAGTTCCAGAACTGGTTTGCCAAGTGTCAGGATAATGTGACTGGGTGTAGTATCATGCCACATGTCTACGGCGTGATATTGCAGGGTGGCAGCACTATAATAAAATTCTTATGTAGACATAGTCTCCAAATGACTGCAATACTGTCGACGGGACATTTACCCCGATAAACAAACCAACACACCTCTATACATGATAACCGGATTCTCGCCAAGCTTTCAATTTGATAATTGCGTCACCAACAAGTCACGCATATTACTGTTAAACTTGAAACCACCCAGCATCCAAATGACAAGGTAGCAATTTTAATGGTCGCATACATGTATGTGCGTATATGCCTTGTAATTATTATGCCATAGGGTGAAAGACATAAAATATATTTCCTTTCAGGTGATGATTCGTACAGTCATTCATCATTTGATCATGCGACAAAAGAGACAGAGAAAAACATTAATCATCCTTGCCCTAAGTATTTTAGGTGTGATCAGACAAGGTAGAACAAAGTAGCGATGGCTCAGGGCAATAACACAAATTGCGATCGAATAGTTATGATGTCCTTGGGTTCCTATGGTTTTTGAAGCCTTTACCCCCTGTTGTGTGTGGGCTGACAGACCTATACAAACATGCTGCAATAAATCTACCTTTACCCGTTTGTTTGTTTTAATTTCCGCTTACCTGTCGTTTCTAAGTGATGATTTTTTCAGGTTTTGCGATTGTATGATTAATGGTACCGTTCTTCCCGGCTGTTTTTCAAAGACTGATCTTTATTAGTGGTTGATCATCTAAACTTTATTTTCCGAACATATAATAACAAGATTAATGATCACGGATAGAACATTGGTAATTAGAATGTCAAATATTTTATGTATAACACATTTAAGCATATGCTAAATTAGAAATAATAACAAAAACAAATGAATTATTATCTGAAATAAATTTACAAATCCATTTAAAGTTGAGTAAAAAGACACAAGCAAAATATTTTACTTAAAACATTTTCATATATAAATGATACGAAACTAGAAACAGATGTTAATCCGTGTATAGAAAACTACTTACTAATAAGATAATGATTTAGATATGAAACTAAATGTTACACGCAATACTGCGCAGAGTAAATAGTGCGTGTCAATGTCAAAAACAAAATGTTTTTCGCAAAACGGGCAAAACAGCCTAAAATAATTTCTTATCTTTCAAAGATAGAAAAAAAACAAAATCCACGCAGTGCCACTTTAACGGAAGTTTTCTTGCTGATTTATATGCCTTTATAGTAACTGTGTGAAAAATGACATTAATGGACAGAAATCTTCGCCAAGATTATTAAATAATCCTAGAAGTAGACATGTCAGCCGTTACTTGCTCCTATGGGTCGGTGTCGCAGACTAAGTTATACACTAACGTATGTCAAATGCAGGTTGGAAAAGACACTAATCTGATGTATCATACCGAGACTTGACCAAATTGCAAAGAAAGTGAAAACATTCAAAGATTACAGGGATGTGGCTTTAGACGCTACGTGCGTTGAATAATTCAACAGTGCGATTGTATTAACAAACACACAAACACACACACATACGTGTGTGTGAAACTTTACTAGAATATCCCAATTAAAATTAAAGAAGCATATAAACGTATTATTTGTATCTAATGCAAACCTAAGGCATAGTCATTGATTTATATACCAAACATTAAAAAAAGAAATAAAAAAATATTTATACGCAGATATAAAAATATGTTGAGGTTTGTGTGTGCGCGCTATAACGGTGTATAAACTAAAGGAAGTTTACAAGTGAATTAGCCGTGATCGTTGAAGATTGGTATGAACTTGCTAATGGTTTGAATCCAGCAGGGGCTAGGTCATTCCAAGATATACTACAGGTTCAGGTAAGGAACTCTCGAAATTAATCGAAGCAAACTGTTAAAAATGGTTTCTGTCGACGTTAAAGAAATAAGGAAAGGTTTTAAACTACAACCAAAGTGCAACACTTGTTGTTCCATTACAAGATAACTATTCCTCAGGCTTTATTAGAACAAAAATATAATTTGTTCAATTACACGACAGATGCTGTTTCTAGCTTTTTAAAAACATACCTTCTTTATATCAGTTTATTTCCGACTTCATAAGGCATTTTGGTTTGCTATAAGGTAGAATTAGAAACTGTTGCTACGACAATGCCTTGCTTGTTGTTTCAAAAGAAAGTGTTGCACATAAAAAACATCGGATACCGGTTTGAATGCTTATAAAAACCCAAATAAATCCAAGGAAATGACACATGTTTCCATTGTTATGGATATCGTCTTGGAAACTTAATAAACCACTTTAAATCATAAGATTTCCATATCACGATTAAAAATAATTTCATAAATAAATTGTATCTTAACTTTCCGTCGTCCCAATTATTACTTTCGTATGAGGAGGGCCATAAAGTTCAGCTTCATTCATTCGTTTGTCTTAAACTAGACCATTATTACGCATTCCTGACAATTATCGAAGAGATTAATGTGCCATTTGAATTGGATCTGTGATACTAACCCGAAACAGATGTGGTTTCTAACAGACCTCCCATGCTAATTAGTCTTATGGAAATACTTAAATAGGCCTTTGTTGTAGTTGCTGTCAAAATTTAGACGAAATTGATGGTGTATATTTGTCATTTACATATCATTTTGTCCCAGTAATTAGAAGAAATAAGTGCTACGTATAATGGACTTTTTAAGTTTTCTGAAAAACAGACAACAAAACAGACCAAAAACAATATGATCCGATCTATCGACCCGGGGGCAAAAATATGGACGTATAACTCAAAATTAGGCAAGAAAGTAAAGTTTAATGTAGAAAAGAGTGTACGTAAGTCATGAACTTGACTAAGAAATCATTAATATGTGCCCTATAGATTCTGCTTTATCATTGATAACAAACTATTTTGATCGGATTGTCATTCATGTAAATGTATAATTATGTTTGTTTATTTGCTGGGTTTAACGTCCCACCGACAGGATTTCAGTGATTTTGGAGACGATGTCTACTTGAGACAGATATAGTGCTGACACACAGCAGTATCATGTCGTATAGACATGAGGCATGATTTCACACCCAGTAACATTATCCTGACACCAGGCCAACATTTCCTGGAACAACCCTTATATGCTGAGCGCCATGCAAGGGAGCTATAACAGTACAACTTTTTACGACTTAGGTATGTCGCGACCGGAGATCGAACCCACGACCTCCCGCTCTCGAGGCGGACGCTCTAACCACTCGGCCACCGGGGACGGTCATGTACTTATATGTACATTTTTGAATCGAAATATAATTTAACTAAACATTACATATCACACAATTATTGAGATATTTAATTACATTTAATGATTTTTTTTATTTCTGGGAATAGACCAAATGTGTACATCACAATTCTATATTACGAGTCAACTAGTAAGGTTCAAGTATGCATGCTACACTTAAGTGACATATCGATGAACATGTCTGCAGTATTACAGCCATAAACAATCCATAAACAATACAAAAAGCATGGATGTACGAAACATTTTAAAATGATAGGCCAACACTATTGTGGATACCTTTGTTCGACCATATGTTTCTGATTGTGGTATTTCTTACACGTTCGCATGCAATTAACCACGATGAGAAACTATAACCAATATCACGAGGCAATCACACTTTACAATTAAGACACCTACGCGGGCAATAATATAACATAAATGGCTGATTATGTGAACATCTCTGTTGCAAGCTCAAAACTAAATTTTGTTCAGATTGTGATGCCCTTTGCCTGCTTTCATCTGTAATTGCGGTTCTCCACAACGAAGTGTTTTGTAAAGACGGAACACGGGCATTCTTGGTATGATTTGGAGCTCCAGGGAAAGAGGGGTTATTTTTTACTTAGTGCTGTCAGATTATGACAGAAATACACTGAGTACATATTATATTGCATTTATTCTTTTTCGCTTTTATGATTGAAATACGGATATTAAAGTAGCACATCCTATCAAATTATTTTAAATCTAAATAATTTTCAATTTTCAAATTCAAAGATACAATTTACGAAAAAACGTTTTAACATTTATTAATCATTAAAACAGCAACAAATTTAGTTAAATATAGCATCTCTTATACTAGCTGATGAATGAGACCACAACCATCTAAGGTATGGTCTATTCAATTCTAAAACCATAGCTTGTAGAAGGTAACCATTTCGCTAACGGCATATATATGGTATTTGGGATTATAAATTACCTTGATAGTGAGGACAGAACTATGCAAAATACATACTTGTACTGACACGTTTGCACTCGTAAGAAGAAAACCAAATGACTTAACGATGCGTGGAATGTTTAATGAAACGACTTAGAGACGATGGAACAAGTATCCTTCACTTATGATACATAGAAACCTAGACAGAACATGGATGGCACACGTGTTGCATTGTCTAAAAATAATTACAACAGCATAAATGAATTGTAATACCAGTTATACCATCACATGTTTGTTGAGCTTTACGTCCAGCTGTAAGTATTTCAGTCTCCTGAAAACGACATCTATTTGATACGGACATACCACACACTGTCCAATTATCCTTACACCGGGCGAAGCAGTCCTAGAAATCACCTATGTCTTGAGTCTAAAGGAGAATTAAAAACGTAATTTCAGCGACTTTGGTATGTCGCGTACGGTAATCGAAGCAGCGACCTCACTCTCCCGCATCCCTCTGCCACCCATGGCAGTGATTCACATCCGTATGCGACTTTCTACAATTATCTGAACGTGTTTAAAATGCTCTCGAGTTGTCGTGTAAGCGTATGTCACGTGTTTTATACGGTGGAGCTGCATTCTCATTTTCTTAATAAGCTAAACTACGCAATAAAATAGCTTTCATCCGAATTACTTCTTACTTCATTCTGATATCATTGAAACGTTTTCCAAGTCTGCAGATACGTGACGGAGAGACAATTAACACAGAATATAAAAAATATTGATATCGGGTTTTATTTTCAGTGTCACTTCTGATAACATTCTAGCTAATTATTTTTTTTAACTTTCCTCCTCTTTAAACCAACTGCACAGAATCAGTACAAATGCTGTTAATAAAGAGTTTGATAAATTAGATATATACAATTTCGACATTAGTTCGTTAATGGTGAATGGAATGAATTACTGGCAGAATGTTCAAGAGGCATTCCAAACAATTAATGACTTATTCGTTCGTTAATTTTGTAATGCCAGAGGTTAATGATTCTAGAATTAGTCTATTACCCCATGGATGATTAAACATGACCTTACACTAGAACCGATATTAAAACGTGGCCTATCAGCGCCAAATTATTTCATGAAAGAAATGATAACGACATTTGAAGTACACAACAAGCATAAGGTCAAGAGCTCGTTTAGCTCATATAAAAACAGATTTTCGGATCACCGGGACTCTTTCCTTCATCGTGAGTTTTAGTGATATTAGATGATCTCATCCGATGAACCATTTCAGCTATACTATACATTATGTTGCTTTATTCTAAGATGACCCTTCATTTCCCATTATGATATAGATGAGGTGGATAATTATTTATACATTTAACCGATCCTATTATCCCTATCAGCGGCATCCGTCGTGTAGTAGTGAATAGTTTATTACCCGATTGAAACTATGGCAACTTTAGCCATTCAGCAATTGAATGAGGATCTCGGACAAATTGATCTGTTATGTACACATCCATACATTTGGCAATCTCATGTGTATCCCCGTCAACATTTTGATTTCCTTTGATCTTTTTAAGTACGTTTGATTAAATTGCATTGTCCAGACTGTCTGCAGACACAACCCAACCATTTGATCTTTCAAATACTGAATTATTTAAAACGGACAATGTAAATGCTCTTGCCTTCGAAAACAGATTAAATGGTCTTAAACTCTAGAATGTTTTTTAACACGCGAAAGGCATGCGTCGTATTTAATAGAGAAAAAAATGTATTGAACCGTTGTTATCTTAAAGAAGCTAAACACATATCTTTAAAGCTTAGAAAGGGTTCTAGAAATATTGTATTTTACACATTGACACATAAGTAACACACTTTTGAATAATGTCAAGGGGTTATTTTTTTGTAAAAAAGATTCTCACAGGAAAACGTTCTGCAGTACGTTTGGCAGAGACTGACATGTCATTTGTGATAGGCGAGGTCGCCAACTTTGTCCCTGGTTGTTTTGCTATTGACGTACTTCAGATTGTTCATTGTGAAGAATTTTCACAAAGGCTTTTGTGAAATTTCTCAATACTAGCTATACCAGTTAGTTTTTTTATTCTTCTTCTAATACTGAGTTTTGGAAACATTTTCAATAATATTTTAGATAAAAAGCTGTGCTGATATATGGACCATCTTAGATTAAATATCGAAATTATTTTACACAAAATCATGTTTGGGTAAACTTGATGTTAAAAAGTGTTGAACTAAGAAAATGTGAGCTTATGCTACTGGTCAGGCTGGCAATGTGACAAGGACGTTCACAGGGTAGGTTGTGGTCTCGATCCCCCGGTAACCAAATTGGTTTATCTCCCTTGCTAGTTCCAGGACTGATTGGCTCAGAGACATCATGCCATTTGTCTGTGGCGGGATATCGGAGTGAGGCAATATTTGTATCTGTCTCATGTAGGCAAAGTCTCCAGATTACAGACAACTGTTAGTGGGACGATAGGATGTACACATATATCATTTTGGATCTTAACATTGTCCAGCCTGATATGTTTGATATATGATGATGATGATGATGATGATTATGATGAATGTGATACCTTATCAAATAGTGAACGCTCTGATAATCGCAGAACAACAACAACTTTCCAGTAAATATCATGTACTATGAACATGCACGAAATGCTGTTTTTTTAAAAATGAGTTAACACATTCAATAAGCCATTATAATAAATCAAATTAATGACGCATACTTTATCAACAGATAAGTATTACAATAAATAGAAAAAAATAAACTTGCAGTAAACATGTTCCCACATTAATGCATCTGTAAAATTGTTAAAGATGCATTATCTAATGGCGATACAACCATACAGTTTCGTAAGATTTTACAGACTACAGGTATAAACTGCAGTATGCAAAATGTAAAACTCCAAAATCGACAAAGTCGATTTAATTTTATTACTCTGCATATTACTCTACGCTCAATAGCATATTCACGTTATGCGATTCTGCGCTGATATCTTACGAAGACATTTTACATGTATTTACAACCATTAGCACTTTATTAATATTATTAAGTTTCGATGGATCCAATCATAAAGTTTGCGTGTTATGTGTTACACATATCGCGTATTTTGTTTACATTTTGTTCATACTTTCTAGTTATTTTCAGTTTAAGCGTGGAAATAAATGTCATTTATGAAACAGAATAACATCCCACAATGACGCTCACTAATTTTGAAACAAATCAAAGCACTCAAGGCACTGAGAGACTGCCGGGGAGACGATTGAGTTCACAGCGAGTGTGGGCCTTTTGACGTCGTGTGACCTTGGCCTTTACTCGAATTCAGCTTCGCCGAAGCACTAGATTTAGATTTATGGCTTTTTCTTGTCAATACCGTCGACAGTCCCTCTGTGAGAACTGAGAATTATGCTTTTTGTATGGCGATAACCGAGTTAGCACTTTATCCGATAAACTTATTTCTACATGTATATGAACAGAATGGTCCCTGTTATTTTACGGCTTTTCATCGATGTTATCAAATAATTGCTGCGACTTTACGTAAGAGAAATCGCTGATTTTCCCTAATCGACCAAGTAACAATCATTGATTTGCTTTCAATACAGTTGTGCAGATACTTCCGTCTGCTTATCTTCAGTTTCCTGTTTTGAAGTCGTAAATACATTGATGTGAAACTTTGGTTCGAGGGCAAACGTTCTTTTTTGGCTAAATTCAAACGGGACCTATTTTTTTGCAATTCAATTAAATGCTGCATCTGGACATCTGGTGATTCCGTGTTTTGAAGGAACATATGTGCCTATCTATAGTTAGTTTACTCAAAAACAGAACAGCATGTACAGTTTGATCTCCATGGAATCCGTTGTTTCTGGAAAGTGAAAAAAGAGACTGGGTTACT
>CM037785.1:45199687-45249687 GCA_021229015.1 Solen grandis | reverse complement strand
GCGAGATCGCACTTCTAACAGCAAGTCGATCGCACTACGTCCCAGAACGTCCTTAGTCCGTTTGCAGTACGACTGTTACGTTCGCAATACGACCATCTCGTTTTCGATACGATAGCACTACGTTTTATTTCAGAACGGTGTACCTTTTCAGAAATTTTGAGTCTGTTCAAAACTTTGGAGAGGCCATCTCGACCAAAGTCGTCCAAACTCGTCTATAACGATCGTAAACAGATATCAATACGTTGTTACTACGACCACTTCGTTTTCACGCCGTTCAAGCCCGTTTCGCTAGAACTTTTAGGTCGTACTGAGGACGAGTATAAGTGTAACAGGGGTATAAAGGAACTGATTTTAATCACATTGTTTTGACAATTTCAAGAAAAGACGTGAGACATATATATATATATATATATATATATATATATATATATATATATATATATTACATCATGTCAAGACAGGCACGGTGAAAAACATAATGCTATTCAGCAAATAAAAACCGTATCAGGAACCGTGCCGGCTCTTGCCGGCCCGGAATAAAACACATTTCGATATATCCTTCGAAAGACTCCTGCTGAAAGTAGCGAATAGTCTTGAACAAACACGCCACGTGCGTAGACAAACACGAGAAACGCTGGCAAAGAATGATCGTGTCAAAACTATAAACAACATAGGTCTAGCGTGATAAAACGTCTCAAATCTGAGACTTCCCTCAAATCATAAATCTCCCATTCTGTATAAAAGAGGTTTTGAAATTTTAAAGAAAATGAGGGACATATTACGTGATATCATGGTCAGTATACCTGTAGTATATATTCGAAATTTATCTTTTAGTCTCTCGGTTAAAAAAGATTTAATTTAATCATTTAATCTACACAATTCTGAGCTGAGAAAAGACGCAAGCTGGGGAATTTCATGAAACTTCATTATACATCTCAAAATGAGATTTGTTTCAAATGAAAATCTCAGTAACTATTTTGCTACATTTATTCAGACTCTTAAGACGTTGAATACAAGCAATTATATATGATGACATACTAAAATTATATTTGCACGGTTCCTTTATCTCGGCCATAGCTGAGGCGGTTTTATAAATTTCGGAATTTTAAGTTGAGGAATACCTCGATTTAAAATAGTGTATGGCACTTGTCTGACCAAACACAATAGAGAAGAAAAAGCAACGTCATGGAAAAGAATATTAAATCATACTGGCGTGTTTTCCTTGGCAACTTGTGATAATATTAGCTGCAGCCCGTATACTGCCAAACAATCTCAAAAAGTAATAAAAAAGATAATTCTTGGAGATAAATATTAGATAATAACTGAAGCATTTCAACACCCATCGAGTGGAAAAAAAATGTGGTTAATTTATACGATATTACACGATGTATGTTGTTAAAAGCGAGCTTTTGTCAGGTTAAACAGGAATCACAAAGCCAGTATACAATGTAGCAAAAACATCACAGACAGGCATAATTCAGTCATTTTGTTCTTTATCTTTACATTTCGATCTCAGTCGCTATTCTATATCATTATCACAAAAAAGATATTGTGCATAAAACACTTCATTCGTTATATTTTAGACAGTAATACATCTCAATGAAATAAATCGCATTTTCATTGTGTAGGTAATAAATAGAGAGAGAGAGAGAGAGAGAGAAGGGCACCTGTCTTCTATTCAGCACAAATTTGTGAAAATCTTTCTCTCATTTTTCGACCTAGAGATAAAATATGTTGTGTGCATGTTATCGTATAAAAATTCATCCCCATAAAAATGTCATTTTATTTAACCTAAATTACTAAATAGAAGGGAAGAATAATTTGATCCTTTTGAGTTAAGAAAAAGCTCGGTTGAAAATGACTAAATGAACGCAGACATAACCCATTGATAATATATTATATAAATTATAACTGGCACAAAAGGATGATTAATATTCCTGCACATTGTCTACATGTAATTTGAGTGTAGGGCGGGACGTGGCAGAAAATAGAACAAACAGACGTGACGGAAAATGATGCGTAGTGACGTGACTGAACGTGACGAGAGTGACACCTATATAGCCCCCACTTCTGTGAAACGAAGGTTTTCTTAGTAGACCAGAAGTTCTCACCGATCTTGGTCCCAGTTCGTCCACGGCACAATAAAGAACAGCAAGGTCGCCCTCAGTGTATGTGTATGTGTAGTTGTACTGGGTCCGTCGGATGGTCGGAATCGGCACTGTGGTCCTCTGGTTATTACCGGACACTGAAAATAAACAGATGGTTTCAAATCAATGTTGTTGTTTTTTCTTCTTTTCGAGGGGTAAATAGTAAAATATATCGGTATATTTTATTTCTCATTTGTTTACTTAAATAAGGAGCACCAACCCATCGATCGTGTTTGATGGTAAGTGACATTAACTTTTGTTTAAATAGTTAAGAGTTCGATCCCCGGTTGGGACATACTATAACATAAGTTGTAACAAATGATACTGGTATAGCTCCCTTGCTTGCCGTTAAGCATATAAGGAAAGTTCCAGTACTTGCTGGCCCGGTGTCAGGATAGTCTGAATGGGTCTGGTATCATGCCACATGTCTATGGCGTGATACTGCAATGTGGCAGCACTATATCTATCTTAAGTAGACACTGAAATACCGTCGATTGGACCTTTAACCCAATAAATAAACATACAAACAAACAAATAAGTTATAGGTCATGGGTATCGAGAGTACATATATCAAGAAAGCATTTCCAAACCAACGCGTGGTTGGTGGTTCATATACCATTTTACCAGAGGATCGGCAATACCCGGTATAATTGGCTGATATAAATTGACCAATCAATCACATTGGAAATATCTCAAACGAATATTTATTTCCCGTTGAACAATCGTGAAATTTTACACCCGTGTGCTCGTTGATTTACGTGGGTTTACGTCAGACTCACATCTCGGAGTGACATATTTTATAATAATGTATGTTCTACATGATCAGTGACAGAATAATAATGCAGTAAATACTTATATTTTTTCCCCTTTATTTCATCTTCTGTCTGTGTCCATGATTAATATGATCAGTGACAGAATTATGATGCATTAAACTTATATTTTTTTTCCTTTATTTCATTTTCTGTTTCATGTCACTTTAACCTTTCCTTTTCTCCTGAGGTACTAATATATTCCTCAATTATGTGTTCATTTAAATTATTTACAGATGCACTACTGAGAGCATTCCGTCTATAAACGTCATGAAGTTGAGCCCTATCACAGCAGGAAACTGTTTACAAATTGATTTAAAACACTCCAATATGTGTTCAAACACGTCTCTCATAGTTTCAATTGTTCCTTGCCATCTGCTTGCACATTTAAAATTCACTACTATTTCGTCTATTGTTCTCGATAAATTGACCATGTTTGCCAGAATATGTTCACTGGTACTCTGTACATTTAATAAAGTTATATATAGCACACGAGTTACCCTGTAAGCCTTTCTTTACTTCCAATTTAGTTCCGTTATTTTAATATACCATATATAAACTTTTCATTCCGAGAACATTATTTGATTTCTCAACAAATTTAATGGTTTCTTCAATATAATCTAATGTGATTGTTTGGAAAGACATAAAACATTGTTATTTCTGGATACAAAATAATAACAGACTTTCAGAAGAAAGTTGAAGTTTGAAATAATTTCAGTTTCTTCGGTTGATAGAATAACAACAAGAAACCGACAAATACGATCTTCTTAATTGTATCTTTAATGCAAAATTGAAATTATTCTCTAGATGCAAAGTCGGGTTAATATAAAAAAAAGATGCACACAAAGTTAATAAGATGCCATGTCTCCATCTGTGATTAGCCATTTTCATTATCAATCAACAACAATTGAATCTTATTGATTCTACTAAATAGATTTTAGTGGGTTTTTTTTTTTGTTTTTGGGGGGGGGGGTACCTTGAATTGTTTAATTTGCAACTTACGTAAACTCATATTAAAAACATGATTATAAAAATAAAATTGCCATAAAAGAATAAAAGAGGCCAGTTTTCAGAGAACATTCAGAATTTTAATGACTGCTACAGAACATTAGACATACAATTCAAAATCTTCGGGATTTGCGGAAACTTTATTTGGCATTTTCCAAAGATATCTTTTGAAGAAACTTCAGTAAAGGTTGTTTTGATGGTGGGTTGTATTAATCTTAATAAACTTAATTTTTACCAATATAGTCAGAACAGGACCTAACACTCAAATATTAGTGGGACAAAAAAGTTCCTTTACTGGTCTCCAGCAAAAACAAGGGAAAGATTTTTTAAGGGCGGAAAGGTAAAAAAAACCAGAAACGGATTTTTTTTTTTTTTTGTTTGGACTTGGTCTTAATAGCGATGTGATCTTAGTTCCGATGCATGTATAATGTGTGTGTCTCAAGCAGTCATAGCAAGTCTCGTGCTTGCTTATAAACCCGACTGAGTGGTGAGAAATATGCTGCATAGTGACAGCTTTTTATATAAGCATAATGGGCATTCAAAGGGACATTTGTAATAACAATCATTATGACCAATATATATTATACACAAGACGATATACCGATATACAAACCAACCCAATATATATTATACACAAGACGATATACCGATATACAAACCAACCCAATATATATTATACACAAGACGATATACCGATATACAAACCAACCCAATAGGCCTATAGGTCACCTAAACATACGCATGTTATGAAAAAAAGTTATCGTTTTTCTTCGTTTTCCATTACACAGTATGTGTGAGGTTTGATTTATTCTAACAAGGTTGAACTTTACAACCAAAACAAAGTAACCAAGCAAACTGGACGGACAAGAAAAGATTTAGAGACAGTTTTCACGAAGAAGGAATCGCAATGAAATTAGATCAGAAACTAAAATGTAATTAAATCTATTATAATCATATTTGGAATCGGGTTAAATTCGGTAATAAATGTATTGAATATTTGATTCTTAAAATAGTTTTACTGCATTAATATTAATATATAATATAATATATTATTATTATATAATAATATTATTATAATTATAATATAGAAGAAAATTAAGTTCTGAGAGATACACCATAAAGCGGTTTCCATGCATTAAACATGAAGAGATTTGCCTTCAGCAAAGAAATTGGTTTTATAACCCAGCGTATTTAGATTCACGAACCCCCTCCCCCTTAAAGCAATAATCGAAAATAATGCAGTCGCACAACTACCGCGGATATATTTACTTCTAATGATTATATATTGAGCTGAAGTTAAGCAGCGATTCCGTGCAATTAAAATTATATAAGTTAACCTGAGTAATCCAATTAACCAATTGAGTGCTCGGGATGATTAATGCATTCGTGAATAACTAAACTGTTCTAGGTAGCTATATGAAAAACAATAGGCTGTTGGTGTATAACAAATAATTAGGAAGTTTAATATTTAATTATTAATAAATTTGAAACTAAATTAAACATAAAAATCTTGTTTTGTAGAATTTTGGTAACTATTTTACTCAGATTAATGTAGTGTCATAAGACCATGATATAGATAGGTAGGTAGGCCTTAAATATTTTGCCCATTTGAAGTAAATTATATGGTGGCATAATTTTGCAATTTACTTATCCACATAGCTATGTCGAAACTTTTCTGAAAAATTGTCACATATTCAGTTAGTTTCTGGCAAGTAGAAATTTTTCGTGCTATCCTCTTAGGTATCTTAACAGGACAAAACTGCCTGTTAGTGCCCACTACTGCCAATCACATATTCACATAAGATAACTGGATATCTTGCCTTTTTCAAGTTAGTTAAATTATTGGATAATAAGCATTTTTCACATAATTATCTGGAAAAAAAGTATGATATCCAGTTAACATAAGTGAATATGTGATTGGCAGTAGTAGGCACTAATAGATAGTTTAGTCCTGTTAAGATACCTAGTGGATAACTTGAAAATTTTAGGTGTGTGAAGTTAGCGGCGCGTAGATCATATATCGTAGATCGACACTATAACTTATTGTGTCTAGACGAAAAAACCAAAATAAATGGTTGATCTGGATCGTAGATCGTAGCTCGACCATTGAAATAAACCAAAATAAATGGTTGAGCTGGATCGTAGATCGTAGCTCGACCATTGAAATAAACCAAAATAAATGGTTGAGCTGGATCGTAGATCGTAGCTCGACCATTGAAATAAACCAAAATAAATGGTTGAGCTGGATCGTAGATCGTAGCTCGACCATTGAAAATTTTCATGGAATGGTTTAGCTGGGTCGTGTATCGTAGCTCAACCATTGGAATAAATCGAAATAAATGGTTGACCTGGATCGTAGATCGTAGCTCGACCATTGAAAATGTTCATGGAATGGTTAAGCTGATGTGCAGACAGAACGCACGCTTTACCACTTCTGCTGATTTGGTAGCTCAGACTTTGCCGTATAAGCGCATTTAAAATCAAGAGGGATACAGTTGATACAGCAAATGTGATATTCTCAGTTACATCTCGAAATTTACATTACTATAATAACGTATTTTACATGGACAAAATATTTTTGTACATCAATCTGAATTTTGCCATGGTAATTGTATAGTGTACAATATGTAGCAATTATGTTTTGAGCTTTAAATATAATATCATTTTACATGGAAAACATATTTTGGTACATCAGCCTGAATTTTGCCATGTGAATTCTAAAGTGTACAACATGTAGCATAGATGTTTTGAGTTTTATGTAGTATTTGATTTGAAGATATGTGCACTTAATTCCATCTACTCTATTACGTCGTAAATACATTACAATGCTAGCTTGTTTTACATGGACAACATTTTTTGGCATATCAACCTGAATTTTTGCCATGTGCATTCTATAGAGTACAATATGTAGCATGGATGTTTTGATCTTTGAGTAGAATTCGATTTGAACATAATGTGCACTTATTCAAGATTGATGTCTACTAAGGAGTGATTATTATGTCTCCCTAATATACATATTGGTTTAGATTATGTGGTTTAATTAAAGTTAGGTTTCAATCCATGCTTTCCTTACATTAATGTTTTAATTTATTGTTTAAATTGTTTTAAGCGACTTGTGGTATCTAGACATGATGATCATCTCATATATATTCATATAATTATAATGTGAACTTGCAATCTTATATATGATCATTACCATCAAGGCAAAGTACGAATGATTGCCTGATTCAGTGATTGGTGCAAATTTGTGATCAAGAAGTAATAGATGATTTTTATACACTGCATATATCAATAATGCAGAAATATCGTTTTATTTTATCTAACGCAATGCCGATAATGTAGGTAAGTTTCTATACAATTCAAACCACATTACTATCAATTTCAATCTAATTGATTTTATATTGAACAAATAGGTGTGTGGTTTGATATTGACCAGTAGGTATGTTGTTTGATACTGACCAGTAGGTATGCAGATTGATACTGACCATTAGGTATGCAGATTGATACTGACCAGTAGGTATGTTGTTTGATATTGGACCTGTAGTTGAAGTGTTAGTATCACCAGTAGGTATGCAGATTGATACTGACCAGTAGGTATGTTGTTTGATACTGACCAGCAGGTATGTTGTTTGATACTGACCAGTAGGTATATTGTTTGATACTGACCAGTATTTATGCTGTTTGATATTGGACCTGTAGTTGAGTTGTTTATTATCGGAAAAGTAGGTGAAGTGATTGATTGAAACATTAAAGGGTTATAAGTCTTCTATTTTGGCTGTGATCGGATCATTATGTATAAAGCAATGCTTTCACGCCCTTTGATATGTGTGTTCAATGCATACAAGTACATGTATTTCATTCTAAGCAAACATTGTCTGCTATTATCACGTCGACAAGAAATGTCATTTGGCCGATCCGTGATGTAAATACTAGATGTTATTTTATTTTCTCTCTCATATGTAAAAAGTTTTAATTATGAGAAAGTAATATTAAGTTATGACCTACATATAACTAGTACTTAAAAGTTAAATATTTGATGTACATAGCTTAATGATGTATAGAGCGATGGTGTCGTTATAGACTTATAGTGACACATGTGACACATGCCCTTCTCTTTTTATGTCAAATGTTTGTTTTTTTAATGCATGATGTGTATTTACCATACACGTTTTGTTCATTTATTAAAAAAAAAAAAAGTTTTCAAGAGTATCAACATATAGTTTACGTGCTGTTAGTTTTTTCTTCTGGAACTTTAAAAGAAACCTTTTAAAATCTGAACTGAATCTAAATGTTCTAGTCATGTATTTTCGCTCATTTGCGCCAAGTTACCTTTTTTTCTGTGGGTATTTTATCTATTGTTTTCATTTCATTGTTGCTTATATTGAAATAAATGCTCATTGTAATGCACCTGATTTCATATGAAAGTTAAAACACTACATACATTACTTATTAATAATGTTAGACTAATATATAAGATCAATAGACGAAAAAAAAAAAAATGAATTTACTTACTGCTAATGCTAACCTTTTCAAAACTGATTGGCCTTATAATAATTTTCAGTTGACATCTTTAGGTAAAATGCTAAAATAACTTACTTTTCGCTATAAATCTGCAATAACTGATATACAGTTGAAAAGGACTAAGCGATTCTTCTTATGTAACTACATTATTTCAAATTAAATTTAGGCAGGGTGAGAAAATTGAGACAATAGATTTTTCATTGTATTTCTGTATGCAGTAACATGTGTATTTTCAACGGTTTCGGGGTTTAGACGGTTCAATCTAATCTCAACTTTACATGATCTTTATTGTTCACTTATGAATTGAATACCCGGTAAAATCATCAAATTCTGAATATCGGTATGACATACACCTTTGTATTTATCGTAAGCGTTTTTTTTTGTTTTTTTTTTTGTTGTGTGTTTTTTTTTTCGTCAGGTTAAAAGATCAAAAATTTGCTGGGAATGTTGAAATCGTGGGTAGTTATTTTCGTCTAGAATGTTATACTCGCGGGGACAGTATTTGTCGAGACATTTTAGCTCACCTGAAATATACGATTTTCATGATATTAAATAAAATGTTCTGATGGATAATATTTTCTTAACGAGTTCAGTTATACCGGCGAGTACAACAATCCAAAAACCAAAAAATCTGAATAAATTTTCACAACCAATACTATGTTCCCGACGGAAGAAAATTTCCCGACGAGTTCAATTTTCCCGACGAGCACAGAATACTCGACGACGAGTACATATTTACAAAGATTACAATTTTAAAGACAAATACATCTCCGACGAGATGGATTTTACAACGATTACAAATTCCAGACGACGAAAACAACATTCCGACTAGTCCAATATTCACGAATAATACTATTTTAAAAGCGAAAATAAAAACTCCCGAAAGAGAAATTGGACATTTGTTCCTGACTAGTACAGTTGTCCACACACACGCGCGCGCGCAACACACACACACATACACATCATCATCATCATCATCAATGTGTATTCAAAAAGTCAGAGAAAGAACAATATTGAAATATGAGATCAATCACAAAATATTTGAATTCGATTGGTCAAGATTTGATATTCCACACAGATCGTTCACTGACGAGCTGCGAACTGCGACAAAGCTCAACCACTTCTATAAGTTGAAATAATTGGCTGAGCTACTATCTACGATCCAGGTCAACCATTCCATGAACATTTTCAATGGTCGAGCTACGATCTACGATCCAGGTCAACCATTTATATTGGTTTATTTGAATGGTTGAGCTACGATCTACGACCCAGCTAAACGATTCCATGAACGTTTTCAGTGGTCGATCTACGATCCAGGTCAACCATTTATATTGGTTTATTGGAATGGTTGAGCTACGATCTACGACCCAGCTCAGCCATTCCATGAACATTTTCAATAGTCGAGCTACGGTCTACGATCCAGGTCAACCATTTATATTGGTTCATTTCAATGGTTGAGCTACGATCTACGACCCATGTCGACAAAGAAAATTAATTATAGTGTCGATTTACGAACTTCACACACCTGCAAAATTTTTACTTGCCAGATAATAATGAATATGTGACAATTTTCAGAAAAGTTTTGACATAGACAAGTGGATAAGTGGCTGGCAGAAATATGCCACCATAAAATTATAAAATGTTTTTATCTCCAAATTGAATGTACATTGTATAAGTTAAACAATCCCTCACTGAATTGTGATTATGGTCTGTCAAATGACCATGGAAATTTAAATTTTAAATGCAAGCCTACGGACTTTGAGCAAAAAAATCCTATAGCTTCAAGGCAATGGATGCTTGCATCTGCACTGAAATCCTTTAAAGCATTTAAAGGACCAAGATAATAGTTTACTTATAGATTGATCACTTTAAGGTGTGTTCTTATTCGGGGCTGAAACATCTAGGATACAAAAAAAAACGTGGTTTAAATAAAAGGGAGCAATGGAGGGTATATAATCTCTCACGGGCTGCTTCTATTTCTCTTTTTAAAGAAAAATACATGTTTATACTAGTGAAAACAGCATAAAACATACCCATGACACGTTCATGATAAAGGTTTGATATTTAAAACTCCTGGAAATATCTTGCAAAAGGTATCTACGCCAGTGGTGACCGATCTCACGCTTCAGGACATTCCATCTTCAACCAAAACTAGAACATTGGACACTCGCACTATTTTACAATTAGTTTTAACGAAACTAGTTTTAACAACCGGCAAATGCATTTTTGTAAGTGTCGCAAATTATGTGACTATTTAAAGTATGTTTAATTTACACGTGTCATTTTTACAGTGTCACTTATTCCTGTGGAAAGTGTAAGATGTGTTTCGTTCTTTTAAGAATCACCCCATTGCCTTACAGGATAGATTCTGGCAGGGTCAAAGATTGCGTATGTAATATATCTTATTATAGTATGCCCTGCATATGAATATATCAGGAAAGCATATATATATTATTACACAACACATCCCAGTATGTTTAAGTTCTTTTCGTTGATGTTTTATTCGAATAGAAATGTTATATTTAAATTTAGTAAATGTCTTGGAAACTATGCAACATTGGAATTAAACACTAAATCATCTTTCGATGATTATGTGTATTTACACGTTATATATTAATGTATGTATGATTATTTTCAGATAGCCATTTCATATGTATTGTCCATTCTCCATGATATCATTATAGAGATAAGAATCATTGCATTATATATTTTGACCTACTTACACTTGATCATGATACTATTTTTTGTATGTTTATATTTGATATGGCAAGAAACTGTAAAGTTTACGTCAATAAAATATATTGTAGTCTGTAATATGTGTCCGTGTAGAAAAGTTAATCGAAGAGCGCCGTGGTCCAGTGTTAACGTACCTGACTGCAGATTTGAAGGCAGTTGGTTATAAGGATATTTTTTAGATTCCCATACACAAATAATAAACAAGTTCACGAAACTCTCTCTAAGGAGTTATTCTTTAACTGAACGGTCGCATATTGCATATCAGTCTGACCCATTAACAAATGAATTTATCGATTTTTTTACATCGCTTGAGACTCAAACATTGTCAAGCATGTTTGGCAATCATCCGATTACCAGTTTGTTTGTTGTTGTTTTGGGGGTAATGGCGGTTGTTGATTTTTTTTTTTTTTTTTTTTTTTTTTTCTTGTTTTTTTTTTTCGTTCTATCGTTCTAGGTTTCTAAGTCAATTCAAAATATCAATTATTTATGTGTAAGGACCTCGAGTCCATTACGAAATAACAACTAATAAATATTGTAGTGTGTGTGTGCTACCTTATTGCCTAGTTTTAATTGCATCCATTAATCTTGATATCTAAATAACTAAGTTAACTATTTAGATTAAGTTAACTTATTTATTTAAAACCGTTTGGAGAACACGTTCTTACGACTTGCTTATCTCTTTCAAACTGTATCAATTACACATTTGTAAGTAAACATTTTAAATAGATACTGAGTCACGTGATAAGTAGGCGAAGCCAACGAAGACTTTTATGGCAACCAAAAAGAAAATGGCTACACCTAAAAAGCCTGATTCATACATTATTTCTTTTGTACGTGCGTGTGTATACTTTCATGAAATGATGACTTATTTTATTGTTTAACTTGTTCCATTGATAAAGAAAGAACACGGTAAAAGATTGATAGCAAAATAATATATATCAAATAATAATAATAATTATACCGTCATCGGAAAGATACGAGTAATTGATAAAATTATCAATAAAAAAATCGGTTTCATCGTTTCGGATTTTCAACTTATCCTACGACAATATAGTACTAATCAAAAAGCGATTCCGATACAGAGAAATGTTCGTAGTGCTTGGATTTTCAGTCTGCTTGTAATGGCCGGTGGCGATGCGTATGTTTTGTGTCTGCTATCAAGCTGATGGTGAAGTATTGTGTTCATGGCAACGGTGTATTTCGTTTCCCATCAAACATCTCGTGAAGATCGATGTAAATTCCCGAGAAGAAGTACCGGAATACCTTCCTTTTTGCTATTTAAAGAAGTGTGTGTGTGTGTGTGTGTGTGTGTGTGTTTTAATAATATATTTTTTAATTTTAATGATTTTCTTTCGACTTCTATCTCATATTGTCGGTTTAGACATGAATAAGTTAAGTTTGAACTTTTTTTTTGTTTTACGTAATTAGAAAACTGTTGTTTTTTTCTTATATTAATCTCTGGCTTGGACGGTTTGTGGTTTTATATGTATCTATCCCGTAGGCCGTGTGGTTAAAGCGTCCGCCCCGGATTCGGGTCGTCGTAGGTTTGATCCCGCGATATACCTAAGTCGTAAAAGATGGTACTGTAATAGCCCCTTGTTTGGCGCTCAGCATAGAAAGGTAGTTCCAGGACTGGTTGGCCCCGTTGTCAGGATAATGTGGTTAGGTGTGGTATCATGTGGACTACGGCGTGATAATACAGTGTGGCAGCACTATCTGTCTCGAGTAGACATAGTCTCTAAATGGCTGAAATACTGTCGGCGTTACGTTAAACCCAAACAGACAAAAAAACATTGTATCTCCGGGAAGAAAAAAAAGACACTCTTAGGCAATAAGTCCGTTGCATATGTGTGGCCAAGTTGTTGAAATTTCTTCAAGCTAGAATTCAATCGCCGAAACGTCCTTGAGTTAAAACATCTTGAAAAATAATGATTGATCATTAGAAATGTTGTTTGTGAATTATTCATATTAACTCTGTGAGACGCGCGGTCCTCGTTGCCACCGCTGGCAAAACGTGCATGTATGATGCTGGCTTTGCTTGTCTTCATTGTAATTACATCGTCTAAACTACTGAAAACAATTCAGTTCCTAGAGTAATGGAATCATAACCAGACGTTCTTAAGTACATAAAAATAATTAAGCCTAGTAATTGTCCTGCCTTTCTTGAAAGTCGTTCGAGTTTCTCACATATAATATGCATGCTCATTTTGAAAGAGAAATAAATTGAAGAATTTCACTGAAAGTTTTATTATGTTTCAATGTGGAAAGAAAAAAAAAAAAACGTCATAGATTGGGTGTATCTCAAAGGTAATCAGTGGAAACGCAATGAGTCGACAAAATAATAAGACTGGTAGAAAGTGTTTTTTGTTGTTGTTTTTTTTGTAAATCATCAGCATCATCATTTTATTTATATCCATCACATTTATATTCTTTCGTATTACCATTTTTAGGAATATCATTAGAGTTGATGACAAGGAGGAGGGGAATGACGATAGTGAGCCGTTTAACCCTTTCCCTCATATAGACTTATTTAACCCTTTCCCTCATATAGACTCATTTAACCCTTTCCCTCATATAGACTTATTTAACCCTTTCCCTCATATAGACTCATTTTGACGCACTCAATAGGTTCCACATAAAGCCTGATCTGCAGAAAACCACAGTTAAACCTTACCAAATTTAATTATAAAATCCTCATTTTCAGACCAATGAGGAGCAGCGAACAGCATAAAACCTGATCAGCCTGCGAGTAAGATCTGGTTTTATGCTGTTCGCATAGGTCTTTTCATGGTGTCCTCTATGAGGGAAAGGGTTAATACTAAGTGAGCATTACATTTAGAGTAGAAAAATGTACCTGTAAACCACGAAAGTTTGTTAAAACGCCCCTCAGTGAACTAGAATGTGAGTATATTTTGCCATAACTCAGAGAAAACAGTCTGAAGGATTATTAAAGATAGGACCAAAAAAAAAGTACAAAGTAAATATTTTATCCTCATCTTTGAAGATCTGATATGCTCACGATATTTAACACACAAACGCGATCATAGAAATTTCATAGTTTTTTAAGGGTCGCATATTTCTTTTACTATCGAAAATTATGGTCTAATTCCGTACGGGACTGGCCTTGTATTTACTGTGATTAGATGGGACTTGTTCTTGGAGAGCACGCAAGACAGAATATTACTTTTGGCTAGATTATTCTCCGACATTAGGCGTTGAACTTTTAATCTCTTGATAATAAAACTTACCAGCGATATGCCATATGAATTATCATTTTATCCCTGTTTTAAGTGTTTCTTTGTCATATTACTCCAATTCAAAATGTCATGGAACTATCTATTCCCCAAAACCTGCGAACAATCGAATCATCGTGGGGTGATAAATCGATATGTAGTCTGGCGTCATATTGCGAAACTTTGCCAATATAAAAATATGTGCACGTGCGGCAGTTTTGCTTTAAGTGTGTTTAAGTTTTGTGGAGAACTCTTAACTATTGACATGTTTCTTGGTTATACCTAACACCAATTAGATGATTACAGGGATATTCAAGTCTGCTCTGAATGACCAAGCACACGGTCATAATAAACACGTCCTACGTCATCTCACAGCTAGTCTGTCGAGCACAGAATCGCATAGACTGTCAACTATTACACGAGATTTGTCGCCAAAATAAGTTTTGAACTCAGCCGTAGATGTTCAAAATGTAAGCATAAAAAACAAAACTGACATTTTTCTCGGAAGACGACGCAATGCTCCTACGGTTTGTTGATATCAATCTCAGGACTTCCCAGTGCTTTTATCACTTTAGCCGTCGGAATGTCTACCTTACATGGACGAAGTGACTGAGACGCTACGGGTAACGGCAAGTCTGAACAAATTATATCGGAGACCGAACATATGAAACTAAAAATACATCGGTCACGGTGTTTTAATGCAGGGTATTCAGAGCGCAAGAATGAGAAAAAAATCAAATCGGTTTTATGAAACAAACACTATTCCAGAAACATTCTTCTACTTTTGATTTGCTTAATACAGACAGTTCCAACAACTGTTGCTAAACGATCCGTGAAGAAGTTTTCGAATGTGTTAAATCACAACATTTGGAAAAGTCATTAATTTACAATAATGTGCGATACCCAACTGGATAAATTCACGAAGGGCAGGATTTTCGGCGAATTCACTGATCGTTTACGCATCCATGGCATTCCTCCATTCAGATAACTATGAATATAAATACATTATGTGCCACTACAGGTGAACGCTATATGTATCTTGCGAAACGATATCATTGTTTTATGTTGCCACCCAAGTGAAATCATGTGGTTCTTTTATTCACCTGAAGAACGTTTGAATAAATATAATTATTAATATTCGTTTCCTTTAAATCTGAAATACATTTTAATAAACATGTACCATTTAAATGTCTACTAATTTCAATAGCTCCTTTTGGTAAAACCTGAAATATCAGGAGCTTTTATTAAGCGCTATATTTTCAACTCCTCTTTTGTGTTTCGTTTCAGTACTTAAATATACCGGTATATGCTCGTATGTTCGTGCGATATGGCTGATCAGAGTGTATTGGTAGGTGTGTGTAAATATTGATCAGGGTGAAAGATATCGATCGGGATGTAGTGATACACGATGGAAATGTTACTACCAGGCCCAAGATGACTTATCTACCACATCTGCCATTATCTACCTTCCTTGGCGGAACGGCTCCGGTCCACAGAGGTATCAAGATGCAAGGTAACACTGCAAGGGTGTTTTTACTTCAATATGCCAAGGCGGTCTGGTGTCAAGCGTAGATCGAGTAAATTTTCGACATAAGGCTGCAGAAATACAATATCCATCCATCCATCCATCCATCCATCCATCCTTCTGCCGATCTATCTAGCTATATGTTTGTCTGCCCGTCTTTGCCTTTGCGGTCTTGTCGTGAAGATGTCCAGGTTCTCTTAAGACAGGGCAGGGAGGGGGGCCTCCGTGGCCGAGAGGGTAAAGTCACTCACTTAAACACTCACACAGTCCCTCACCACGTGGGTTCGAATCCCGGCAGGGTCCTTCGGATTTTCAAATGAAGAAGCCTTACAGCTGGCTTGCGGTAGGTTGGTGGTTCTTCCTGGATACCTCAGTGCATTCGGGGTTTTTATTCCACCTGCAATTAGCTGGACGTCGTTATATGACTAAAATACTGTCGCAGCGACGGTATACTAAATAAATCAATCAATCATTATGTTTAGACAAGAGTACAAGACACGTCCCGGCTCAATGGTAACATACCAGACTGCGGATGCAAAAGTTGTTGGTTCGTACCCTGTTGGAGGTAGGGGATATTCATAACCCTCCCAGGACCAGAGTTTAATCTGTAAGTGCCTGTTTCCCGATCGATGTAAAATAAATAAGTTAAAACTAAAGCTTGTGTGATTGGAACCTGCTGCAGTCTAACAGTCTTTATAAGTTATGCCTTAGAGAATCGATGGTATCTTAACTGAATTTTAAATAGAATACAAATGAAAAGACCATGTCCTTAATAGATTCAATAACTGCTTGCTATTTTCTCTTTATGGAACATCATTACCAAATAATAGGATGATTTGTACGGAATATTTCGAGTTATTTTTTGCAAATAAAAGTTGCTGTCGCCAATCAGCAAAAATGGCAGAGATTGCCACTTGATTTTCTGTATTTATAAAATTCGTGCAAACATAATGTAGACATTTAATATGAAACGAACTAGATTTGTGGACGGAAATCTGGTCATAAACAGGGTACTCCTTAATGTAAAGTTGATTTATTTGAAAGAATGATCCAGTTTTATGTAATATTGCGAGACGCGAGAAACATAACAATACCAGTATATTCTAAATTATCCAAAGCGGTACTCCCCGAATGACAAACTATAGCGAATATCCGTACGGCTACTGAACATTATATTGAATAACTTCTGAAAGAACAAGACATAATTAAAGTTATTTGGTTCCAAGGAAATATTGTTTCATCTCATCATTTTGCTTTCACTCAAACATTTAAGAATATCTTCTAAACGGGGAAAAAAATGTTCTTCGTTCTGTGATTAAAGGATCAAGGTAAAAAAATTAATTTGTTTTTCATGAAAAGTACTTCCCTGAAAAATGACTGATGCTCTTTATCAGACATATGCCTTGTGTCGTCTGGTGAAAAGACCTGAATTGAAAAATCACATTGAAGTCTTTACTATTTATGTTTTGTGTTCCGTGGAAGGTGATCCATTGAAGGACGACTAAAACATTTAGGCTTCCAGACAAAAACCATGTTTTCCATTGAAAGCCCTTCCTTGAAAATGACATATCTATATCCTCAAGAAGAAATTCAACCATGTAAAGGAAGATTCACGGTCTATGGTTGGTAATTTGTTTTAAAATGACATGCCGCAGAGGAGGAACGCCACTTCTTTCGCCGCAAGAAATGAATAATTATGTCAGAATTTGGAACATTGTCCATAATATTCATTTTTCAAAATAAGACTCCTCAATCGATTAAAGTGATAAACATTAACCAATAAGCAAACAATAATAAGGAAGTGTTACTTCACAGATCAGTCTTTTCCGAGCAGGCTAATATATTCGGTCTTGGTATGACAGTCTCTGACAATTGCGTGTATAGATAAAATGCAAGTCGTCTTCGACAGTCCACAGTTTGTGTCAACGGACTCGCTATGTTAATTCTATCTGATACGAGGAAGCTTTCTGACAGCATTATCAAATTCATATTCAGATCATGAGCCACTTGTATACATGATATGCCTACTTCAACAAACGTTTCCTGGCGTGTCCTGACAGTCTATAAAATGATATTACCCAAATGTCACTCAACATAAAAAGAAAAAACAACATATAGTTCATACAAGTGTGACCATCCTTACCGTTAAAGCCCCCCATTATTTACTCTCTCTCTCTCTCTCTCTCTCTCTCTTAATCATCATCATTATCGTCATATATTTCTCAAACTTTTTTTATACTAAATCCTTCGATTTGCAGTTATCAATTATACTTTGTAATACACGTTAATAATCTCGAAATTGTAAAGCGGACCTAAGACAAACGGCAAAGTTCCTATAATGCGTAATTCAAATGTCAATGAAAACAAAGGGATCCGACTATTACTGTAATACCTTTAAACGTTGAAAAGTAGGTCCGACAGATTTTCATCACCTACATTGTGGATAATATGGATTTTATCTCACTGATAGAACAAAGCATTTCATCTTAGCATGAAACAATTCATGATATCGCTGTACAATTGCATTTCTACATTTACAATACAAACGTGATGGAACGAATTAATTGATATCTGCCATTACGGTGAGACTGACACGCTTGATAAAGATGACGTATCGAATCATTGTAACTGCAATTTAGAACTGAAGGTTGCAAGAGGTGCGTCACGCACGAGAACAACGCTGTCTATCGAAAAAATGAAGTTTAATGCAATTGAAGTCATGCAATGTCCTTTTAACATCAAAGATCTATTTTATCTGTGCAACAAAACTCGCTGTGATTGAAGAAGACACATCTTTAGATTGATATGATCAATATACACAAAAAGAGAGATTGCACGTTGTCATAGGGAACCGAACCTTTTAAACGTATGTCGGTCTACGTGACGCCTAAAGTGACGTCTGTATTGACTGTTTCAGTTTGTTACAGTAATTCAACATTTTGAGATGTGAAGTTTTATTCACAAGGGTTTTCTTTTTTTTTTCTCATGAAAATGATCTTTTAACGCTCGATTCCATGCAAATCATTTTGATATGACAAAGATAAAAACATGTAACAAATCACTCTGTTTTTTGTTTTGATAGCTCTGAAAAGTCATATAAAACTAGATATAAGGTCATAACATCATGATCGAAATCCTTCAGAATGAAAAGATAGGGGAAAAGAACGGGTTATTCAGAAATGTGATTATAAACGTACAGCTTACGCTGTTTGGTGTTTTACTCGTTCTTTTATGAAATGATATGCCAAAACAGTAGACCGCCATGCAGACTTAAGTGGGTAATACTCTGCCTTGAGATATATATTTCGTAAAGATTTTTTAAAGGTCCATTATTCTTCTAAAAACAATGTAGATTCTTCAGACAGAAAATCAAAATGTGTGTTACAGGTTTGTAAAGAGCTACAGTCTGCACATACTCGTTATTGAAAATATTACTGCATTGAATAAATAAGAAGGAAACTTTTACGAAAGATCGATTATTTGTTTACAAAAATACCGGATTTTATTGTTTCGCATATCGTCGTCATTTCTTTTTACGTTTCCGTAGGCGCTCCGTATGTCTCCGTTTACGAATCGCGAGTACATAAATTGATGACGTATCAGATAAACAAATTGTGATTCGGCGACGGTTATTTAAATTAAATTATATCCGATTACAGCCCGTCTTCGGGAATACTCGGCAATTCAAAATGTAAATAATGATAGTATTTCGACATCCATTCAAAATACTAAATGGCGTGATTTGTTCAAGATTTTCGACGCGTTGAACTGTTATTTTAACAGATATATTGCACATTATTTATAATTTGTTTTAATCTACAATATATCAATGTTGTTTTACCTTTTCTTTTTCATGAAAATTGTCTCATTATGAAATGCAATGGGCCTTTAAACTCATTCCTGAAATATCAATACTGTAATGATTCGCCACATTTTTGCAATAGTATTGATTATTTTCTTAATTTTTCTTTCTTCCCAGGAAAATACACGACTGTATTCAAGTAATGATATATATGCATTATATTTCGCGACACTGACAAATTCAAATAATTAAAAATTCTAATAATAATCATTTAGACGCCATTTTCTTTCTACTGATCCTCTATAGATTCCTACTAATCTTACAAAGAAATAAAGGGGCCACAACGTGACCGCAAACGCAAGGAACTTATGGGAGGTGAAAATACACTCTTAACTTAAAGAAAATATATCACAGATCGCGGTGAGACCAGTATTATAATAATAAAAATGTTTCTAAAATCTTATCCAAATAGGAATAGCTTGACCTTTTTCTTGGAAATTGACATGCCATTTATGTATATTGTATCATGTTTAAGACACAGTTTGCACATATCTATATTTACTTCACTTAATGCATCCTCACATAACTCGCATTTTAAAAACTACACTTTCTTTGTAATGCTATTCATAATTAATGAATATTTATCAAATTTTATCTCATTTCTTTAATTCCTATTATGGAACATTTTTTGTGCATTGAACTAATCCTTCTTGGCGATTCCTGGGTTGAACTAGTACATTGTGCTTTGGCAAGGCATCACCGGGAATCTAACTCCAGACCTTCAGATCAGAAGTCAGTGAACAACATCACGGGACTAAGGAACTGCTTATTCATTTCTTTTACAACATTATTGAAATTACAAGAAACATTCATTTGCCAAGAAATTTAAGACTCTGGAAACTGAAATAGATGCCTGACGTAACGTTTCCGAAAGAAATGCGCAGTTTGCATGTCTTGGCGGTGATGTCATGTAACGTGTTATATATCCTGAACATTTTATGGGCCGTTTCAGTGCAATAAAATTCAACTATACATTTTAAGAGGTTCCAAGTCCTTATTCGGAGTGCTAGGTGACGAAAGAACAATCTGCTAGATTCACAGAAGACAGTTTTGGGCATTCAAAAGTGCTTGCAATTGTTAATGCATCTAAATAAATGATTGCGTCACAGGTCACGTGAATTAATCTAGATCGCCAGAGAACTCGTTCATCTGCGTATGCATATAAAAAAATCTGTCTAGTTGTGTTGAATATTTGGATGCAAGCTTCAACATCTTAGACACACGTAACTTATCTTATATATACATATACCTATATTTCAAAGAAAACACAGCACATGCCTAGTTTATCACCTCACCGGCATTACGAAGGGGAATGATGCCACTCTTTCTCACCTTAGTCTGACGCCGGGCCGACTTTCAACACGCAGAGTGCGCCACGTAAGGATACTTTACCAGGATACTTTACCAGCTCAAAGACATAATAAACAGAGATAGGAAACTCCTGTCAAGGCCGGTGGAAAATATTGTTTAGGCACACAGCAGGTCATTGAGTATTACACGCTTTCAAAAAGTATGGAAAAATCACAGAGGAAGATGTGACTATATTATAAAATTCTTCATCTGCAAGGAATTATTTTCAGTTTGATTTATTTTGCAAATTCTTTTAAATTATGATTTTAATTCAAACAATGAAGCAGAAAAAGTACACATTTTACATAGTTACCATCATGCAGGTCCTTATCTATTTTACTTGAAACATTTTATTTCTTGACTTTTATAAGTACATAAGGTATCATTTTGATGGTAATGCAATTTTACAATTTGCATACAATTTACTTTTACATATCGTCAATAGAAAAGGAAATATTTATATGAAATATAAATATGTCAAACAGCCATGTAACCATTAGCACTAACGCACCTGCAATTAGCGACCAGTCTCACATCTATTAGCAATAACGTACCTTTATATAGCGACAAGCCATATAACGCACCTGCATATAGCGACCAGTCACACATCTATTAGCAATAACGTACCTTTATATAGCGACAAGCCATATAACGCACCTGCATATAGCGACCAGTCACACATCTATTAGCAATAACGTACCTTTATATAGCGACCAGCCATATAACGCACCTGCAAATAGCGACCAGTCACACATCTATTAGCAATAACGTACCTTTATATAGCGACCAGTCATATAACGTACATGCATATAGCGACCAGTCATGCACCTATTAGCATTAACACACCTGCATATAGCGATCAGTCATAGAATCGCAATTACGGATTTTCATACAGAGACCAGCCATGTACCTATTACCAATAACGCATCTTCATATAGCGACAGTCACCAAAGTCAAATTAAGTATCGACATAATCTTTGTATTAACACATACCAGTGTAAATGTAATTATTGTTCCATTATTCTTCCCAATTTGTATCTCATGTCTGACCCAACGAACTCTATGTCAAATATCGAATTCAGAGGTATGTTTTTGGCGTAAGGGTAGTTATAAAACAATCACTGACTTTTTGGCATTCATGTCCAGACATCTGCAAGATTCAATATATCATCGGTCTGTAGGTGTTAAAAACAATGTCTCAGGGATATTTAATGTTGTGGGGAATACCTATAAGACGGACTATCGGTTTCAGCATGCTAGGTTGATTAAGTTTGAATAAAGTTTATTCAAAGAAAAAGTTTCTTCAAAATTGATTAAATTACGCGATAGATTCATGAAGTGTTCTCAGCCCTGTAGACAAACGACTCATCCTTAAAATTTAAACAATATATCGTTGTTTGACACCGCGTCTCCATACAGTCGGCTTATGATTAAATGAAGATAGATAATAACAGTATCAAACAAATATATTTGTTGTCTGAAAGATGTTCTATAAATAGCATAATATCCCCAGTCGAAATGAAATGACACGGTGTTCGATGCTTAAAAGATAGAATAGTGAATAAATAGTTGAAATATTGATACAGAATTGAACTGCTTGCTTTCCTTAAAGCAAACGTATTAATTAATCAGTCTGAAGTAAAATGATGCTATATAATATACAGTCGAACCTGCCTTAAGCGGTCAGTCAATGGAACAAGAGAAAGTGACCGCCTAACAGAGGTGGCCGCTAAATGAAAGTTAAAAATACAGGTTTGCCGCTTATCAAAGGTGACCGCTATTGCATGTTTAACTATATTTGAATCATGTAAGCAAGAAACTGGAGTCAAAAACATAAACAATTTTGAACTTTTGCTTACGCAGTACAAGACGTGACGTAATTAGTACGAGACGGAACGGGACAACGTGCGCGTGCCTGTTAACATTTTTGGGTATGCTTTTATCACATGACTTCTCTTGTTTCCGGTAAACCATCACGTATTTACTGTCTCTCTCATGTAACATAATAATCGTACATATGAAGACAAAAACTGGCGTCTCTTTCCATACATTAAATAAACTTAGAGTGTTTTACTTATAATTGTAACAGTTGTGTAATATTATATAAGATGCATTTGAAACATAATTAATATCAATTGATTCTATCTCTTTTTTGCATTTCTTGAAGTAACCTTTTTACCTATAAACGCAAGTAGGCTTAACTATGCGTCTGATAGAAATATATGTAAAATGTTTGTTTGTTGGGTTTATGATAGCTTATGTCGGATCCAATAAATATGAGATGATCCAGTATGCATGGTATATGAGATGAAAACTCATATTCAATATCAAATATACAAGATAACTCATGCCAGATTCAGTAAATATCAGATGAAAATCCGTGAATAAACGAATCAGGTACTTTCAAAATATTAAATTGTCTCCGAACAAAACACCACCAGTATTGCGTAAAATAAGCTATATTTCAAAATATATCGTTTCGTTTCACAGCAGCACGTTAATCTCTATGATATATGTATATCTGTTTCCACACACGTGATACATATCTATTGAAAAGCGTGTATAAAATTATCACGTTTAATAAGATATTATGGACATTTTCCAAGGAGAGAAATTCGGAATATCACGTCCAAGGTAGGCCCCAAGTCCCTGCACTACTTTAATTACATGCGATGACACTTTGTAGTTTTAACGATTTCCATAGCATCGTGATCTCTTTAAGTCCTCGAATCATCGCAAATCTATCATATCATATCTTACATGTGAATAATGAATAATTTCTCCTTGCAAAATCTGCTTTGATTTAAGTTGTTTGCCTCCTGTTAAGAGAGACCAGTTGTAAGTGGGTGTCTGAAAGTGAGGGAAAGGTACCCTTCCGTTATAGATAATATCTCATTTAACAATAGCGATATCCATTTGTGTGTCTGCATCTACAACGTAATGGATATGTTTTGGATAATGGTTCCCCGAGAATAATACAGAAACCCTACACTACGTCTTTGTCATAAAGAGTTGTTTACTGGTATTTACTGGAGGCAGTAAGTTGATCATTTTCCACGTGGTTGAAAGCCGAGGATAGCAATTTGTATCGGGTACAGTCTCTGGCATTTTCTGCAGCCAAACATTTTGAAGATGTTATTTTAATTTATAAATATACATTATTTACTAGTCAAGTGAAAAAGAATGATCTAAATAACGTCATTTTCCAATATCAAATATATGTTTTATCTAATAGAACATACAAAATATGACATGTAATTTTGAATTCGATATATCAAGCTAAAGGCATACAACAAACAATAAAGTCATTACTAAAATATTGATAGAGTTCATTGACAATAGACGTTCCGTCTCATCCGGAATAAGTAGATTCTGTTAAATGAGACGCAATACTTCTTAACTATGTCGTGATGTTTAAACAAGAACTAAGAAAACTACTTCAACTCATTGAGCAGACAGATTATCCAATAACTGTATTAATTCAAGAAATGTTAAGAATATGTATGACATCTTTATCAACTTCCTCGAACGCTTTGTCACAAGATTTCCCAGTTGGTAGAATGCTTAGCCTACCTCGCTGGACGACATGGAGAGAAACCGTAATGAGAAAAGCTATTAATCACAGCTGTACAAGCAAAACATGCAGTGAACACATTCCCGAAAACAATACCAATCACTCATTCTTACATGTCGAAATTTCAAAGCAGAATCATATTAAAACTTGTTTAATACGATGCCTGTTTCCTCAATTTTCTTAACGGCTTTGCAGCAGAAAATTGTATTAGAAGCCGAAAAATAACTTTCTTTTGCAATCCCATTGAACCGATGTTCTGGAGCACTCACTGGTGTATTTGTAGAGTGTAGCTGTGGAACTTTTAATAGAATCGTGTTTTTGGTTGCGCGGTTTAGATGGAAATTAAATGTGTTTCAAGACAATTTACGAGAATCAAATATCTTTAAGTTTTGCTGCTACATTTTATTCAATTCATTGGGTTTTCCCTACGTGGTCTTGAGTAGAATGTACAGTCGGGTCCGGAATCTCCAAAGCGTGTCATTCAACAATGCTGGTTAATTCATGACTTAAAGAGCCGGTAGCTCTAGGTTCAGACGTTGTATCAATTGAGTTGCTGGAGTACGAGTTTGCAAATCATTTTCTGATAAAAGTTATTACAATGAATACACATTAAAAAAATGACAGTTCTATATTCATTTATAAAGCAATGCATTTTAGAACGTTTAACCAATATCAACAAATATCTAAGAAAGATGTAAATGCTGAGGTGAATTCCATTTGTGACTTTTGAGTAGTCTATACTTTAGGATATTGAATATTAATTATAATAATATTTGTATACCTGCTTAAACTGCGAGTTACAGTCAATTATCTGCTACTGATAAAAGGTACTGATGTTCATTTCAACAATGCAAACGCATTATTCATATACTTTCTTTATTGTGTGTGTGTGTTTCTTTAATTGCCTATAAAATATCTAGCTAAACAAACACATTTTGAGTTTCCCTTCACAGTAACGTAGTAGTCCACTAAAGTTGTTAGATAAGTTCTAAAATTCATACTGTCATTATGCTACAATCTGGCAAATCTTATACCTCTTTTGCAAAATATATTTGTTTTTGGGGTTCAACGTCTTGCCGACAGCATTTCAGTCATTTGGAGACTATGTCAATTTGGGACATATATAGAGCTACCACACTGCAGTATCACGCCGTAGACGCCGTGGCTTGATACCACAACCAGTCACATCATCTTTACACCGAGCCAACAAGTCTTCAAACAAAACTACCATTTTATGCTTAGCGGCAAGCTAGGGAGCTATACCAGTACGATTTTAAACGACTTTGGGAGTTACGAGTTCTGCGGGTAGTCGGGTACTATAGTTATATACAGTTGTTAACCACTGAAAACTCGCGTTAAACATCTGTCCCCGGGAAGCAGGAAATATTGGGTGATGCAGAGCGACTTGGCACAACACTAGACTTGGCCCTAAGAGTACCTGAGATCAACACAGTTTAGAGGACTCCTCATCAAAAAAGATTTCCAATTTATAACATGTTACATGTACATCAAACAAAACCAGCCAAAACTGAAAACAACTCGAAAAAGTGTTAACACCGTTACCTCGTCATCGAGAAAATGTTTGATGAGATGCAAACACTTTGCATCGTGATCGACTGGCACTGTTTATACTTGTCACAGAGGTAATTTCCCTCAGGATGATACCTCCCGTGTGTACCATAGGGTTTAAGTTAAATCAGTTGACGTACGCTTCCGCAAATGCTTCTGTTGATGGATGAAAGAGCGAGCGGTGGTTTTGTTGTGTTCTATTAAATGGCATTTGAGTTTAATGCTTAGTTGTATTCAATGAAACAATATTAATCAACATTATCCAGCGTCATTTCAAATGTGTCAGTGAAAAATAAGGATGCAGGGCAGCACCGAATAGCATCCCATTGTTGTTTGTTGTAACATAACATATTGAAATAATCGATTCTTTACAATAATAAATCTGTTATTTGATAAGACACAGCGCTGCCATTTTATCTCTGTGTGGACCGTTATCTTACACTGCACCCACCTACACAGACTGTGTAACACAGAACACAATTATCAAACTTTCCATCTGTTCTGTAGCAAACAATTTTAGAGATTATTACATTCTTAGAAGAATGTTTGTATCTACTTTCCTTAAATTTTACGAAAGTATATCTCACTCTAGAAACTTGCGGAAAAGTAATGTAGCAATGGGGGATTGTGAATACGAGATGATCTGCGGAACAATGGAATCTGTTTCATCTATAAACTCCGAATATCAAATGATTAATAGCAGAGAAAAGGTAATAAAACTATAGGGGACCATGTCTTTATTGAACGTTGCTGAGGCTTCAACCCTTGCTTAATGCATTTCGTCAAGAAGATATGACAAAAACACCAAAATATTGTTCCGCAAATATTAAACATATGCGTTATAATAAAATGCTGATCTCCCATGACGGCATTGTGGGTGGAACGAATCGGAGCATATGTCCGTGACAAACAACTTGGTATATACAATATTATCTCTTATCTCATCAAAATCAACAAAGTGTCATACCTAACAAGCAGAACAATGTGCGAATGACCTTTTGTTGTAAAGCTTAAATATGAAAGCGGGAACCATCTATTTACACGACAGTAAATGTTGGTATGTCAGTTATACTCAGTCCATTAAAAAGAACGATCATTGTTGTCTTTTTGATTAGCCAAACTACCACAATCTTTTAAGTACGATAATTGATGGGTTGTTGACCAGCCAATCTTAAACAATCATTTAAGAACGATCATTGCTGGCTTGTTGACCCGCCAATCTAATATGATTTTAATTTCTTTTCTTTCTAATACGATAATTTTAATTTTTATCAGCCAAAACCATTCTTTTAAAGTACGATAAATGCTGTGCCTTTGTCCAGCAAATTTTACACATTTTTTTAAGACCAATGCTAGGTTTTTGACCAGCCAATTTTACAAGTTATTTTATGTACGATCAATGCTGGGTTTTTGACCAGCCAATTTTACAAGTTATTTTATGTACGATCAATGCTGGGTTTTTGACCAGCCAATTTTACAAGTTATTTTATGTACGATCAATGCTAGGTTTTTGACCAGCCAATTTTACAAGTTATTTTATGTACGATCAATGCTGGGTTTTTGACCAGCCAATTTTACAAGTTATTTTATGTACGATCAATGCTGGGTTTTTGACCAGCCAATTTTACAAGTTATTTTATGTACGATCAATGCTGGGTTTTTGACCAGCCAATTTTACAAGTTATTTTATGTACGACCAATGCTGGGTTTTTGACCAGCCAATTTTACAAGTTATTTTATGTACGATCAATGCTGGGTTTTTGACCAGCCAATTTTACAAGTTATTTTATGTACGATCAATGCTGGGTTTTTGACCAGCCAATTTTACATAATCTTTTAAGTACGACCATTGCTGGCTTGTTACAAGCAAATCGAACACAATCGATTAAAGTACGACCAATGCTGGGTTGTTGACCAACCAAACGAACACAATCTTATAAGTACGATCATTTCAAGTTATTTTATTTCATGAATTATTCATCATTTACTGTAAAACACAATAATAAGTTTGAAAGATGGATAAAAATCAATCCAATCTGCAACCAATCTGCATATACTCGTACGTCTCATTAAGATAAATCATGTAAATGTAGTTTTGGGTCCAGGTAGTCGTATTTATGAAATACTGAAGTGAATACTGAAGTGTATGGCTTTGGTAATTTTGTTTGCCCTAAATAATGCAGACATTTTACCTTTTACCCATCACTGTCACTTTGACACTTAATATTTTTCTCCATGATCAGACAAACAATTGGCCACACATTTTTTGGATACCTTAATAGTTTTAAGCTTTATGCACTAGAGACAAAGTAAGTATGGCAATACGGAGTTTATCCTAAGATGCTAATTTAATTCAACACGCGATATTGACGTGCCTATGTTTGGAAAACGTTTCAATTCATTTAAGGCCCATTGTTCTTTGTTACGAGATACAATCTGTACATGTATATACTCGTTGACGACAACGTTACTACAATGCATAAATAAGAAATAAACTTATACTTATCATTCAGTTATTTACAAAAATAACTATTTACATAATCTGCATACCTTCGTCAATTATCTGATGTTTTCCCTAGACCTTCCGAATGTCTCCATTACCAATCATGAGTGCATAAATTGATTACGTAGCATATATACAAATTTGGTTCGATGACTTTTTTTCAAATTCAAATTATTTCCGATTACTAACCGTCTTCGGGAGTACTCGCAAATGCAAAATGTAGACAATTAGAGTAGTTTACATCCATCCAAAGAACTATTATTGCGTAATTTGATCATCATTTTCAATGCGTTTAACAGTTATTTTACAGCAGATATTTGCACATGGTGTATCATTTGTGTTAGTATACAATATATCAGTGTAATTTTATAGTTTCTTTTTCATAAAACAACTGAATCAATATAAAATATAATGGGCCTTTAAATTAAATGATTCATTTTTTTGTTCTAAACAAGAAAATGCAAGAAAACCTTTTACCAATAAAAACGGAATTAACATTAAATTTTTAAAACCTACCAACACAACTTTTGAGGACCAATATCACCCCGACAGACAAGAAATATGTGCCATAGAAACCCTTAGAGCAGTGCCATATATAACTGAACTTGTTTTATTATGCACACCGTCTTAAATAAAGCGGTACATCAATATTGGCTAATATCTCATTTGACCAAGATTTCAAAATCATTCTATTAATTCGTTTAATGTAAATCTTAAGGCAGAGGAACCCTAATGGACTCGGCAAATTACGGCAAATGTCAGCAAAGATCGCCCAACTTCCGATATTCTTTGTCATAACACGCCATGATTCGAATGAGATTCTTTTTCATTAAGAAGTTTCATTCATATTATCTTCTTTAACGTATTTTATTGCTCTCTAAAACATATATTTACAACAAATTTAAGTTACCACAATTACAAAGCAAAAGGGTTGGGCTACAAGTTCTAAAACGTATTTACAACACTCCCCTTCAAATTAAAATTCAGCAATAAACATGGCAATACATTATACTAATGCAACAGATAACTAAGTGAACAGATATAATTTCAGACGGTAAGACCGAACAGAGTAATCGAGCAAAATGAAAGAAAAAGAGAGAAGCTCTAAGAAAGAAGATATTATTTTTTAACATTGTTAATCAAATGTAACAATTTTGATTTATATTCGTCTATTTAGATTCAAAAACATCGTTTCTTTTATTTAAAAAAAGAGAAGAAACACACCTCTCAGAATTACTTCCGCTGGCGTCATTTTTGGAATTCCCCTAGACCCGTCAAAATGCATAAAATTAAGGGTATTTTGAAAAGTTTTCCATAAAAAAGCAAATTTTAACAAGTAAATTGTATCTTAATCAACTATAACTCAAGTAACACAAGTTCGTGTGTTAAAAATGCATGTAAAGCGGAAATTTATTATGATTCTTTCGTACCAAGATTGTACGTACTTGGTCAAATAGTTTTTGTTATAAACTCTTCAGATAACTTGTATTGAGGGCTAAGACTTTTAATTTTTAAAAAGAAGTAGCATGTTATTTGGAAATGAAAATGCTTTATCAAGAAAATAAATCTGTAGTTGTACATTTGTTTATGTGAATTTGTCATAGTTTCATAGTTACATGAATTGTGGGATTTATCTTTGAAAATGTCATTGTCTTTTCATTATTTCACTTAACAATGATTTTGCATTAATCATTTAGTTTAAAAAAGACACTTAATAGGATAATTATACCTGAAAAAACAACTTAGGAAGCAGTCAATACCTAATATTCGGTGATTTTTTTAGCTTAAAAAATATGGGGTAAGGTAATGCAAAGTTTATTACTTGATATTTTTATGGTTAACATATTTAAAATTGTGCATCTTTAAGTTTGATATAGTATATGAACAATTTTTGAACAGCTTGTTCTGAGAAATTTCTATGAAAATTATATATTTCACTAGGAATTGCAGTGTTGCTATTTTATACATTGGGAGGGAATATCAAACCGTAATATAAATAAATACATTAATGTATTAATATACATTTATCAAGTTTTTTCTCGTATAATTTTAATATGTGTTCCATTTGGTATATACCTTAGGTATATGACAGATTAATTCATGAGAAAAAATGGGAAATATTTTTATTTTATAGCAGTTTTTATACGTATACCCCCACACAATTTGCGAAAGCATTAATTTTCAATGCAGGGTTAGACTAAAAATTATTAAATTTCTAGAATCTTTGGTTAGAGAATTCTTATATCGCACAAAATGCTTTCTTAAAATGAATAATAAAAGATAACACCAAAGAAGACAGAATTTCAAAATTCATGCACTAGGGTTCGGTACCTAAAGAATTGTTTGTCTGTTAGCACCAAGTTGATCCTTTTGCTAACCAATCGTTCCAAGGAGGCAGCTGTTGGTTTTTTCTATTATATTTTATGTAATGCTCCGTCTCCGTGTTTTTTTTTTTTGTTGTAAATATTTATCTTTAATTTGCTTTTGCTTGCACCTCCTTTTGGAGTCAGTTCATTTTAATATGTTTTGGGATTCCCATAGCATTTTTTGTGTTCTTTTGTAAAATTTAACTTCAATGGCTTCAGCACGGGTAGTATTGCAAAAAAGGTGACATATAGATGTAGAAACGAATCGATATATTTACGTCCCATATACCTACCCCAAATTTCCTCCCCTGCACAGAAGCATTAAAACATCAAAAGTTTATTTCCCCCAAGACAATTCAAAACTGTCTATATTTGTAAATAAAACACTAACGGTTCATCCCTAAAAATGAAATGAATGCTTTTTTCTGTTTATTGTTTGTTTCTTTATTGGGTTTAGCGTTCAGTCGATAGTGTTTTCAGTAATTTAGAGACTCGAGACAGATATAGTGCTGCCACACTGCAGTATCACGCCGTAGACATGCACTAAACAAGTACATGTACCATTTTTTACGATTTTTGTATGTCGCAAAAGCTTTTCGTTGGTATATGACACGTTAATGCAAAAATGTCTGGCGTTCAATGTAGTCCGTACATTTGAATTATTCTTACGCTACGGGACACTGTTTAAACATTAATCGCAGAAGAAGATTTGGCTGTCATTAATGGACTTATGGTTCTTACGTCAGCAAACATTTCTAATGTTACGCCCGTGGGTCTCCGGTTTGGTTAAGAAACACCGTCTGTCTATGAAGAATGTCGGAACACCGCTTTTCCATCATTGATATACAATCACAATCTCCCTGGTACTGACTGTTTTTCACTTTTCTAAAGAACACTTCCATATTAAAACTGGCAAAAAACTGTTTTGCTGGCGCTTTTCAAAATTTTTTCTCAAGTGCACCAACAACAAGATTTTACATTTAAGGATGATATTATGTCAACATGTCAGCATGCAATTTAAAATTTATGACGAAAATGTACTTTGCAACCTGTCGTGGATTCCCGTTAGTGCTATACACATAATTAAGTCGTATCTGTTCGTGTGCTCGTGATGTAGTTTCGCAACAAGAGCAAAAACTGTTATCCCAATTCATGCAGTTTTGACTTGAGTTGTAAAGGAACAATATGAGCGTTGTTATATTGGAAATGAAAACGACGTCACCCTAACAATATATTCGTTAACTACAATAGACGTATGATCTTATCGCTGAATGCCACGTGGTGAGGTAAACTCCCAGGAGTACCGTCTTGTAGGACACTCAGACATCAACACATTATTCATATCCAAATGTATTTAAACGCATTTTCATTTCAAGCCGATTGGGAGACAAATTCTCACAACTAACAAACACCCCTTTCTTGCCTTCAATGGGTACTCGCAGTTACCAAGCCCCCCCGCCACACACACACACCGGCCAACTTTCGAACGGCTTCAGAATACGAGTAATTTGACCTTCAACTATCACTTCAAATGATTAATACCGCCGCATCCGATCTTGGCTCCATGTAATGTAAGTGTAAGGAGGGATTTCAAGTGTCATGACGGGACGCGATTCCACGCGACGAGAATCAGAAGAATAGAGTCTGAACATGAAGTTGTAGTCTGAAAGAAGGATGCAAAGTAATATTTTCACTAAATATAAAATTTGACCAGACCTGTTGAACCTGTATAAGTGGTCACCTGTATTAAGCGATCAACCTGTATAAGTGGTCACCTGTATTAAGCGGTCACCTGTATAAGTGGTCACCTGTATTAAGCGGTCACCTGTATAAGTGGTCACCTGTATTAAGCGGTCACCTGTATAAGTGGTCACTGTATTAAGCGGTCAACCTGTTTTAATATTACCAAAATATTCCTTTTTTTTATATGTTTAACCTTTATTAGCGGTAAGTTTCTCTTGTTTCTCACACTGACCGCATATGACTGTATACACCGTAACATGTACAAAACGCCTTAACTGTGAATCAATATCCATTTGTTAGATTCGTTACATAATAAGATTTGTGTGTGTGTGTTTTTTATTTGTGTTTTTTTTTTGTTGTTGTTTTTTTTTTCGCGTTTCGGAACGATGAATGATAAATGATATTTAAATCAAGGCTCATGAGAAATTATTTGTTTAAATTCGGCACTGAAATACAAAAATAAAAGCCAGAAATGATATCAAATGTCCTTGAAATGAATTACCGGGGGCAACACGAGGCTACATATGAGCCATTGCTTGCTGAATGTCTGGATATTTTTTTGAGCTACTTAGACTTGAGGGGATATGTTCAAAACTAGCATAAAGAACATTCCCGTTGTCGGCTGGCGGTTGCGAAATTTCTGGAAATATATTTTTATTTTCTAAAATATGCAAAAAAGATGCTTAACTTCCTATTCCTTCTTTCTTTTCGTATGGTTGTCGTTGATGGTGGTGTTCTGGATATCGTCGTCGCTGCAGTATCGTCGTCAGTATTTCAGTTATATAAGGCCGCTCAGCTAATTACAGTTTTTAAATGACGTTGAGAGATTCAATTTCTGTTTAAAAAATCTTAAAACAAAAATCCATGGTGACAACCTGTCAATACACAATTGACATGTTATCGGTCCTGGTTGCCTATTAGTTAGTGTCTCAGTTCGATTAACGGAAGTCAAGATAATGTGCGTCCGTCCAGTTGACAGAAGATAATGTGACTGGGTGTGGTATCATATCTACATTATCCGATTGTTGTAGTGGGCAGTATCATGCTGTCCCTGTAGCCCTAGTCTTATAGACGTACTAATACTTTTGATAATATTCCACAGTGCTGAATTGATATAAGATGTATTTTTCTGTACTGTTTATTACTGCTATTAAGTCATGTGTATATATTAGTATGTCCAATTAAAATGGGTTTTCATTTCCGTTGCCCTTTGCATGTGCAAAGTGGTATTGCAGTCAGAATGTTAAGCTGTGATTTTCAGTGACCGATAATTTTCTATATAATCGTTTGGGGTATCAACTAGGTGTTTCATGTTGTTTTCTGTTTTAAATAGTTTCACGTGTGAATGATGACATTTAATAAATTAATAGTCACCCTTTGTTTGTATTTTAATGATGTTTATACATATAGGTCATGACCTACTTATCGCTTCGCTCATCGGTCTGGACATTGCACATTTCATGTCTTCTATTGAGCTTGTAATTAAACATAGTAGTTTAATTATTTCATGATGGGTGGGGTAAGTAATGCGTAATGTTTATCTTATTAATATGTAAGCGTAATTTAAAGAACACACGGTGTAGTTAATGCAGTAAATGTATCTGTGTAGCGCTGCTGTTTTTGCTACAGTAATAATTACCTATAGATAATCTTATTTGCGCCTTATTTCACGCTTGTGGAATTAGCTCAATTGGTAATAGCGTCGTTATAGTTTGCTCTTTCCTTCAAGAGGTCGTGAGTTCTATTTCAGCTGGGACCGTTTTTTTTTTGTTTTTTTTGTTGTTTTTTTTTGTTGTTGTTTTTTAATTCTTATATTTGGAAAAATTTTGAGTTATATATGTATATACATCCATTATTTTGCTTTTGTTAATTTGTATTTGCTTCTTTTTGATTTAAACATAGACCACAACATTTATGAATAATAATATATAGAGATATCATGTTTTATTAAAATTTAATTCTTATTTTTAAAAAAAAATCGACCACTCCAGTGATTTTGCTATACCCATGCATTCTCCATTTGAGATGTAATTGTAAATATGTTTTCGATGTGGAAAATGTTATTAAGATGCAAACTATCTGAATGGGAATCATATTTTTTGAGCAGAGTGAGTCCCAGGACTCGTGCAGAGAAAATCATAAAATAATAACTGCACCTCTCTATATAAATGATATAAAGAGAGGTCATTTTATTTGATATGAAGGTCCTGTGCATAGACAGGTTAGAGTATAAGGTCAAAGCAGCAGAAAAGAGAAAGAGAGGCGGACCGTATGCTTATTATAAGCCGTCCATTAAAACATTTTGTTTTAATCTTTTCTTGTTATATATGAAATATATTCTATTTCTGTTCTGTTTTGATTAACATGTTTACGTTTTTACTTAAAATATACGATGAAGTTACAAAGTACTCTCATTTTTGTCCCGGCTCGTAATTGAAGTTAATGTCAGAGCCGAGGGGAAATTTATTTCGAAAGAGCGATTAAAATAGGATGTGAATTTTGCTAAGTTTGAAATTATAAACATATGATGAAAATGAATTGTATTTAGCAAGGATATTTCTTCAACTAGTGAAAACTCTGGTGCCTGTAGGGTATATAAATATATAAACCTGTACTGGTTCCGTGTTGTTACAGCGTCCGCCCAAGAATCAGGAGGTCCTTGTTTCTATCCCGGACGCAACATACCACCAAAGTCGTAAAAACTATACTGATATAAATTCTTTGCTTGACGCTCAGCATATAAGGGTAGTTCCAAGACTAGTTGGCCCGATGTCAGGATAATGTGACTGAGTGTGGTATCTGCCACATGTCCACGGCGTAATACAAAACTGGCAGCACTATATCTGTCTCAAGTAGACACAGTCTCCAAACGACAGAAATATTGCCGTTGGGTCGTTAAACTTAATACACATATACATATTTCAAAGAGAGAGAGAATTAGCGTAAGTGACATAGGATTCGAATCTCGAAAGAACAAGAACTAGTCATGGATTTTTATGGTGCAAAGTACTGTTGCATCGAAGGAGCCTTCAAGAAGGATGAGTATAATCTGTAAAAACGTTTTCCAACTTTAAAGGAAACGCTTAAAACAAATAGGCATATGGATTCACCAACATACCCGCCGTTGCATTTCTTTTCAAGATATATACTTATATTACGTTGTTGATGGTGCACTACAATGACGCGCGACAAATTTCAGATGCCAATATAACTTCGGTGAACTTATCAGCAAATTAGAGCGGAGACTTTCAATAGGAATGTTAGACAAATTTGTATAAATAACATAGTATATTTATAACTTAGTGTATGATAACAGTATATTTTATATATCGACGGCTCATCTATATTTCGGTATTCAGATTTCTCATAATGAAACAAATTATATGTCGTGATTATTGTGGTTATTTTCCAATATATTGCATGTTATCATCGTAAAAAAAAAACAGGCATTAGCACCACGCATTGTTGACATGATTCTTTCTCACTTTTTTGAAAGATGGTATTTTTCTTGATGTCCATAAATTATTGATTTCATATTTTAAGCTAACTTATTTTAATAATTACTAATCTCCGATGACAGATACAACGTGGTTCCCGCCATCGCCGGAACCCACGTTCGCTCATACATTTTGCTTCTAAATCGACCGTGGATTATTTGATTAGCACTCATGAATCATTAATTTTGCTTTTTATTTGTTCCATGGCGAATGACCAACGAAACGGCGGGTTACATATATAATTGTTCGGAATTTGAATGTCAGCTTTTGCCTTTGTAACTTCAATGAAGAGTATTCAAAACACTACGCGTGGTTTCATTGACGAGCAAGTAGTTGATAGATATTCATGAAAACGAAGTTTTGTCATTTGAAAATCCCATAGTTAATATGGTAGTTATAACGGAATATATTCTCGTTGGTCCCGACGATGGCTACCCGCTAATGACCCCGATCTTGTCTCTTAAGTGGCCTCTAGATGGCTTGCAGTAGGTCATTGGGGATTTACCCCAGCACCCTGTAAAACTCAGGATCTGCGTGCATCTGTTAATTACAAGAACTCGACACCACTTGAAACCATTTTATGACAAATTTACAAGCCATTTCACAAAACTTAAAGTTATTTTTAGAAAACCATAAAGCTATCTTTCGATATGAAAATAAATTAGAAACCTCGAATTGATTAGTTTCAAATATGTTTTGCTTCAATTGGCAATAAATAACATCACACTGAGAAAACATGCTTTATTATAACCCCTTCGTTCTAAATATATCACTTCAAGCAAGGATCGATATATTACAAATTCTTGCAGTATACCAAAGTGTTATAAAAGCGACTTTCGTCTAATGACCAAGCCTGCCAAAAGAAAGCAATATGCTGCAGGAAATATACCCTTGTGATTTACAGTGCCGAACTTCGGTGCTATTGATTTTGAGTCTATCCTAGTTGAGGAGTTTGATAGATTCCCTAATAAGACAGCCGCTGACAAAAGCTGCGAAGGTTCTTCATTACAATGATAATCCATCCCTCCTCTACGTCCATTAATTACTCACATTTCAAAACGGGGGGAATTGAGAAACAAAAAATGTTCAACGGATTTTTATCCTCACATTTCAAAATATAATGTTACTCATAAACAAATGTAACCAGCCAGGTTGACATGGAGTGGAGCAAAAACAAGGGTTCAGGACAGGGACCGCTGGCTGACAGCAATGAAGGCTCTATGCCCAGTTAGGGGCGAAAAGGGATAAATTAGTAAGAAAAACAAAAACGGCGCACTTTGGGGGATTTTCAGATGTAAAAGCGTAAAGAATGCTCATGATGTCACAAATGGTTTAAGGACTTTTGATAAGACAAAAAAAAATAATTGTATGTATTGTCTGTCTGATACGGGCATTTAGTTTCAATGTAAATATCCCTGACGTCGTTTGTACTCGATGTCAAATTATTCCCAAAGTTCATGAAAGCAAAAGTTAACAGATGAAAGTCTGAATCATATTTTTTAGCCCTCCTAAACTAAGTGCATCGTGTAAATATTACCTCGCCTTTTGTCATAACATTCAATTTAATAGTACTTCAGTAACAACAGTAAAGATTATGTTCACTTTTCACAACAGCATTTCTAACAGGACACTTGGGATTTTACAAATCTGACGAAATAAGTAATATCTTTTTAACAGAAATAACAATTAGCACATCTTAATTAGTCCAATATATTTTCTTGTATAAATTGGAATGCGTCAATATTTGCAAATGGTTTGCTAAGAGACTGTTGTAAAAGAATAAACTTATTTTGACAGGACTTTGTTTCTTCAGATATTTATGAAACTAACCTAAGAAAGATGTTCAGTATCTATGCTTTTACTATAACTGAACATGACACTGTGTCACGCCTGATAGTAATATACACAGATCTTTGAATTATTAAAATGACTAAACACGTAATATGTTTTTGTGTAAATTTCAGTATATATTCGTACAAGATATACTTGTATCCTCATATACCTCTGAAGTGATGTTCTAATACTCTGTTCGATTCGACAATGTTTCAAGTAAAGTCAGTCTTCTGTATGTAATGTGAACTTGTGTGAACTACAGCACAGCGGTTTCTTATGTTATTAATCCTCCCCAGCCTAGTTCTAGCTGAAATTTGTAACACAAACATGTCATAGTATTTTATATTTGACATTTGCTGATGTTCACATCGCGAGCCCGGCTGTCTCTGCTGGAGTCCATGCGAGTTTCCGATGAAAGATGTGATCCTAGCACCACACAGCCTCAGGTGCACCATTGTTTAAGTTCCACTCCTCGGAGAACATTGATCAATGACGTGATTATTCCGTATAATCATATGCCAACATTTTCCCGACCAGGGCTTAATACCCTTAATTACGTTATGTTTCATCTGTTAGAAGACTGACGATGTACCAGCAGAATTCTATCATTGACATAATCTTGTATCAGAGCCAGTGCATAAATTCACTCACCAGTTGCAGGAATTTTAATGATAGCCGTCTATTTCAAGTAGTAATTATTGTCGTTAAGAGCAAAAAGTCTTCATAATGTACTGTTTTCAGCCGATCTCTGTTCCCGTGCCGACTATCACAGGGGAATCCTTCTCTGTGTCTTGGTTTTGTTTTGATGTAGCCTGAAAGTTACTTTTTAACAGTCTCTCTATTGAGGTGCCAACATTGTTAATGTTTTCAGTTAGATATGCCGATACGCTAAGACCGTCACATTCGTGTCAGAGAGAGTAATAAATCTATGCCATGACAATTTCCCTGCCTAATACTTCATGTGCGCTTATATCTGAATCAGTCAATTTGCGCGACGCAAAATTCAAAACAACTTCATTTTTTTATTTTCAACAAACTATTCGGAGTATAAACGCCCACGGTAATTGATAACCTAATTTTGACACACACAAGCGCTGAAATGCAACTTGTAAGGATCCAGGTAGCAGCCGAGGTATCTGATACAGGCAACGCTTAATGTGGTTTTAACAGTGTAGTTGCATTCTGACATTCCAGTCGTATCACAAATGTTTGCAATTTCTGATTAAATATGATTTCAAAATGTTCAATTAAAGGTATTCTCTTTTTATCAAACTCTGGTTTATGGTATATCTTGTCTTGCCAGTTACAATGATGAAGTGCATACTTTTACAAATAATTCTTGCGTTTCATTTTTCATCCGAAACTACTCAAGAAATAACATTATATTAACGATATGTCATATTTTGCCAACATTTATCGATGTTTAGCAACAGACGTTTGCAACCTATAAGTCACAGTTATTAATGTTGAAATGTGTCCATGCTTTTGTTTCCTTTGTTGTCTTTATTTGCCACACAGAAAGAAATAACATTTTTATTATGTTAATCATTTAGATGATTATTAATCATTTAACTGACATAAAGAAAGGAGACTATCTAACTCCATCTGTTTCCAGAACAAGATCTTCTCTCAATACAAGATTCCTACCCTATTCTACTAATTCAGATTCTTATAAGTTAAGCTTCCTCCCACGTACCATACCACATTTGAACAAACTACCAGCAACTGTTGCTAAGGTCCATTCTTTAGCATCCTTTAATAGTGAACTGTCTACCATATCAATTTAATGGAGCACTCCGTCCCGGCTGTTAGTAGTAAAGTATGATGGGCTTGAGATGTGCCAGCGGGGTCTCGCACCCTGGTACCGCCACAGAAGCTGTAGGGGTCTCGCCCTGACAGTTCGAAATCAGCTGGGAAAACTTTTACTTTTCTTTCTTACTGTCAAATTATCTTGCCTATTACTTCTGCCTTTCCTATAATTTCTCTTTTTCCCTTACCTTTTTCTTAGCGCACCGTTGTCAACTTTACGACAGCTCAACGACAGCTGAATTTAGATGTAGTACGATTTTTGCAGGATAATGATTCCCAGTACGAATAACATCCAATATATAATCCAAAAGCCTAACTTCGCTTCCTAAACAAGTTCTTTTATCCTGACAAAATATCACATGCTTATCAAATGGAACGATATGACATAAAAAAAAAACATATTGTAACAACATGAAGCGAAATGTAATTAACAGTCAAAGCACACCAGCAGAGCTTTATGCAATTAATAACCATGGTATTACAACAACGGAACAATATGTCTTTAACAATCATTCTGAAACAACGGAGTAAAATACAACTATTATAAACCATATTACAACAACGGAGCAATATGCCATAAACAATCATATGATATCAAAGAGGTAATATACCAATAACAATCATGTTATACAACGAAGTTATAAATTATAAGCAATCATATCTGACAAACGGAGTAATGTGCAATAAATACCATAATATAACAATGGAGTAATGTTATACATTAAGGTAATCTCGCATACTTTGCGACAATTTGGGATTTGAAAGAATTCATCTTGACAACATGAATGGGGCAGGCCAGGATTTATTCAGTGACACTTCAAATACACCGGGGAGTCCGCCCAGACCCACATCTAAAATTATGGGTCTTATTAAGTCTCGCTCGTGTATGACAAAATGTAACCGGAATAACGTTCAATTTGATACTCCTCCTTAGGATTCTTTAATAATGCGTGCACCGTTTCAACAAACATCAATCCTGTCAAAAATACAATAAAGTTTTGCTTTTCGGTCGTGAGTGTGTGTAAACTACAGAAACAGCTAAACCCTTCATGATGTCAGTGATTATTGGGTTGGAGCAAAGTACTTATAGAATCCCATGGATTGTGTTCTAGGTTAATTTTGGAGATTGTCATTTCTTGTAAGGTTTTATTAAATTGGAATGTGTTGTTTACAACGCAACATATTGTAACCGATTGCGAAAATGACAATACCGGGTATCCAAATTCAATGCCCTCTAGCGGGTAAGATATACGTGCACCTGTTTGCGTAGGTGGGAAAAAATATCACTGAAAGTACTATGAATGAAATTGTGTGACGTAAGCCAGTGAAGTGCAGAAGTTCACGCGCCTCTGGTATGTAATGAGGTTAATCTAATACGAATATGGCAAATGAAATTATGTCGTTCGTCCCTCACAGCTAGAAGATCCATTTGATGAGGGAAATCAATAAAACGGTTCCAAATTACAAGCCAAACTTTCACCTTTACTGCTCCAGTTTATGCTTAACGCAACATTAGGACTCTCAGTCCTTTGATTTAGATTTAGCCCTGTATTTTATATTTTCAGTTCTGTTGAGTGCATGTTAAGAGCGCATACACAATCTATTCTTATCTTTGATCTAAAGTATCAGAGGTTATGCTCCGTCTGTCCTACACAAAGGACTAAATTACGTATGAAATTCACATTTATGGTCAATCTTGACTTAACTAAATCCCATAAAACATTGCAACTAACCTCATTAAAATCAGGAAATCGAGGAATTATTTCTTGATGACCCTATGATTGTTTCACACCGACATTCCGAATGCTACTGGAATGGATGTTCTTTCATAGCAATAATTACATGTTCTCCAAAACCTCAACCAGCGCTCCTTCTGGTCCATCTACAAAGCCAGCAGCTGGTGCATGTTACAAGACGGGACCACATGGAGTATGACGGTATGTCAATAGGAGATTGACCTTCAAGTTACAATAAGATTCCCACTGTTAACGGAAAGTAAAAGTAGCAGGATATCAATCAAACAATTAGGGTTAAGACATTTCAATTATTACGTTGATTTAAGTTAAAGAGAAGGTTAACACATAACAGTGCACAACACTTGAGGTTTCAACGATGGTGGAGTAGATACGATAGTAAAATTCAAATAAATACCCTTCAGTGCAATGTATTGTACTATACTTATATCAATTATTTACATACTATATTCTGTAACTGTGGCATCCATGGACAATGTTTTCTATTACTAAAGCTTTCTAGCTTTCCTCTAGTTTTATTCTGATCTGATTTTTTATCTGAGGAAGCTTTCCGGTCTTCTTGCTCATTATTGTATGCTGGTCTTCTTCGTATAGAAATAACTGTACGTAGTTTGTGGCATACCGGGTAAATCTTTTCGCGGCAACGGTAACGCCCAAATGAACAACAATATGTTTGGTAATGAATTAAATACGCGAAAAGGATTAAGATGTCTCTCTTTTTTTAAGTAATTACATCAAAGCCAACATTTTAATTCGCAATATTCACTGCTCATAATAAAACATTAACTAACAAAGTGTAGCTTTTTTCAGTAAAACGAAAACGAAGAGTGGGGTTCTATAGCATACCTCTGGAAACGTTGCAGCAGACAAAAGTTCATCTTAACTTGCATACATAATTCATAGGTCTTGACATCAGCTGTTTGACAAGGGTGGTGAATATTGAAATAACAACACTAAATAAACAAAATTTAGTCTGGACGGAGAAAATAAAAAAAATGCCCGTTTGTTCTTGGAATTTGAGTAATGAATAATTCAAACTGCTTAACACGAGTATTCAATATGTTTAGACTGTATGCTCGTCTTCAGTTTGTAGATTCCGATATGATGTAGCGATATGTTATGAAGACGAAGAAATAACTAGAAAAGTAAATGAATATCTTTCGAGTCTATCCCCTCTACTAGATGTGACTTTAAGACGTCGTTAAGCTCATAAATAAGTTTCCCACCTTTCCCAGCGAGTATGAAAGTCAATTGTTGGCTCGATTCTTGTTGGTTAGAGATCACGTTCTGAACATCCAGGCATTGATAAGCTGTCAAGAGCGATTAACATTTTACTCGTATCTTGGCCAAGTATCTGTTTAAAGTTACTTTGCTGATTCGATTTGAATAAACATATTGACTTTTGTTGTTGGAGTTTTACCTAGAATATACATATTCAAGGATTTAGTATCTTTCTTTTCATTTGCATAATCTAGTTTGACAATCAAATTCAGACATATGCATTATTTACAAAAGAAAAGAAGATTTATCGACGAAGCGTAGGTAAGTGGATTATTTTTCCATCATATTACGAAATACATAGTATATAAGAAATGTTCATTAAAACAGGAGAGAGGGATTGTTAAGTATTATTTCACAGTATTATTTCACAGTTGGATGCTTTCACGAACTACGCATATTTGACGTTAGAATTCGTAGCACGACCCATATATGGTTGAAGGCCTGATTACATCAGATAATATCATCCAAATGTTCGGGTTTTCTCCATGCATTGCTATATTTTCTCCATTAATTATTTGTCACAAAAGAGACATCTTAGAATATCTTAATTTGAAAAGTTTATTTTTACGTCTTAAGACAGCTTAATCAATATTAGTAGACAAACTGAGAACAAATTTATCATTCAAAGCTAAGAGGCTTTGTCAGGCATACAACTAACTAATCAATAAAAACATGCCTAGTTCCTGTTCTTCAGTTAAAAATGTCTTTACAAGAGATATTTAGCTAAACCTAACACTCTAAATTATCGCAACTCTAGACAAACGTTCGTCCCATAATTTTTCGTACTGTAAGTACTTGCTGACAGCTTTTACTCCGCAACAAGGATGAATGTTCTGTGACCAGAGGCAAACCAGCACATAGTAGGTATCAACTAAACAAGTACTAATGGTGGAAAATTAGACACCCAGCTTCGCAGATGAATTTTCTAGTACATGAGGAAATAGGGATAATGATGTTGTAACGATATTAGCATAATACATATCCAACTGATAAATCTAACGAGTAAATACATAATTATATAAGAGGTAGGGTTTCATATTTCTTTAACTTATTATTAAATTGTTGTTGTGTAAAAGGCAAGTTTTGTCGATATACTGGTAAATTGGAACTTTACTTGTTTTCTGAATTACTCCCCTCTACATATTGATTCCTTTAGACAGTTTCTATAATTAATCCGCTGGAATATCTATAGATGATAATGTAACCATCTAATTAATTTAGAGGTTAATATTTTAAAAGTGAATACATTCTTTACTTCAATTTAATATACTAGTAGTATCTTGGAATAATCTTTATATGACTTGCATTTTGAATAAAATATTTTGATAGTAACAATGCTTAGATTCCAAAGTTGTTCAAAGGGTAAAAGTATATCCCATGTGATTTCGTTTAACGCATAATGTTAGTCGCGGGACTGGTTGGCCCATAGTCAGAAAATGTTTGGCATCATGTCACTTGTCTAAGGTGTTAAATTTCATTAGAACAGCACTATATCAGTCTCACGTAGATATAAGAACCCTTAATGACTCAAGCAAACAAAGACACGAAGATAGGTCATTTGTAATGAAAATTTACACTAAGCAGTTAATAGGTATTGCAAAAAAATCGATGTTTGTTTAAAAATGTGGCATGTTCTTGAACATGCATATCAAATGTTTCTTTTCTGTGAACGCCTTTTTTCAATAAGTTTTGGTGTAAATCTACATAACTGGATACAAAACCTGTATTTTATACGGTCAAAAACAACTTTAAACCCGTAAAATATGTTGGTTCGCCTAACTTTAAATCTTTAAAATATCCTGGTTGTCCAAATATAACGAAAAAATCGTAAAGTATCTAGTTTGTAGAGGGTTCGTTCTCAGTATTATATATAGATAGTAGAAAAATATCAAAGTTGTTTAGATATAAATTTAAACCTGTAAAGTATATAAGGGCGGCACCTTGTGCTTTAATTTGCTCCCGAACTTACAATGAGACACATCGCGGCATTTTTTGATACAAACTGCACCTTAACTTGTAATGAGACATATTCTGGCACCATGTGAGGTAATCTGCTCCCGAACTTGTAATGAGACCCCCGGCGAAGCCTTGTGGTGTAAATCTGCTACTGAACTTGCAATGAGACACATCCAGCATTTTGTGGTGCAAATTGCACCTTAACTTGTAATGAGACACTTCGACCCTTTTTTAGTAATCTCTCCTGAACTTAAATTAACCCCGGCACCTTGTTGTGTAATCTGCTACTGAACTTGTAATGAGACACCCCGCGGCACCTTGTGGTGCAAACTGCACCTTAACTTGCAATGAGACATATTCCGGCACCTTGTAATGTAATCTGCTCCTGAACGTGTAATACACATTGCGACACATTTAGTTGTAATCTTCTCCTGTGTTTGTAATGGGAAATAGTTTGGTGTAATCTGCTCCTAAACTCGTAATTTGGAACTTACTGAGGTTTTAAATTTGGCCATGGAGCCGCACAATCGTAAAAGGGAGCAACCACCGTTATTAGTGTAAAAAAAGTGTAAAATAAAATAATGTAATATGTTTGAAAAAACTTTATGAAAAAATTACTTGTATTAACAGGTGCAAAGAATAACAAGATTTAAAATACGTAAGTCTTATATCGTTATTAAAACTGAGATATTCGACACATAAAATGAGTATCTGATAACTTCATTCTAAACTCGTAGGCCACAGATTTTAAAACTTGGTTAACGGACCTTGCAAGCAACAGGATTCATTAAAGCTCAGAAAAGAAGGTTTTGGAAGATGTGTTGTGACCTTAAAATATTCAGCTTTTGAAAAATCAATGAAACTGCAGGTATATAATACGTATAACTGAAAAAGGTAGAAAGTGTAAAAAAAAAAAATAAAAAAATATACATACTATACACATGGTCGTATCGAACATATCTGATGGACGGCCCCAGGCCCAATCTGCGATCCCAGTATGTAAGCTGATTATGATTTACTGCTTGAAATAGGTAAGTTTAACTGAACATTTAAGCTTAGCTTGTAAAGCCTTGTAAATATATATTTTATTTTATACATATCATCGATATCAAAAGATTGCCGTACTAATAGCTATCAGGAAGATTGTAAATTTCCGGTACCTGTACCTAAATCCCGTACCAAAAATAAACTATCTACGCTGATTTGTTTCGTTCTCATCGTCTTTGTAGTTCCTGATGATGATGACGATGATTTTATTCACGTTGACATTAACACCGGCTAAGTAGTTTACTGTCTGGAAATTCCATGCATCTTGCAGACCCTAATTCTTCCAATACTTATATAAGAAAGGAATTACCTGATGAAAATTTTTTTTTCATCATCATATAATATGTCTACTATAACTAAAGAATTTTTCTGTACTTCTTTTGTTCTATATTTTTGAATAATTTGATATGATTTTTTTTCATTGGCATATTCTCGATAATTAAATGATTATTTTCTTTCAGACTTAATAGATAAAAAATGTTTGAATAAAACATCAACATACATTTATGGAGATTAGGCCGAGAAACTTTCGATTTAAATGAACCTTCTAGAACTCACTTTAGAAATCTCTGAACTAAACGGCTTACAGCTGAGGATATTTTTAAAAATGGCATGTATCATTGCCTAGTGGAAATATTCATACCCACTGTTTGTAAATGATATATGCACATGCTATTAAAACATTTATTTACGTCGTGCTTCAAAAACATGCACGGGGTATTTAATTCTTTTCATCAAAATTAGTCTTGTGTTACTTTGGGATGATGCCACCCTCTCCAGAACTCGTAATTATACAACTAGTTTTACAAAGAGGTTCCATCTCTTCCTGAGCTCGTTTAAAGAGCCCTCATGGTACTTTGAGGTACCGCCTGCTCATTTCCTCGTATTTAGAAAACGACTTTAACCTAAATGTTTCACCTACTCCTTAACGTGTAAACCTCACGATACGCTGAGGTACTGCTTGCTCATGTGCTCTTAATTAAGCAAACAATGTCACATTAAGTTGCTAACGCTCCTCGACTAGATATTAGACACCCATGCCAAATTGAGGTAATGCTTTTTCCTGAACTCTTAATAAGGCCCTGCAAACAATATTGAGGCCCCACCTGCTTACAAACTTATAAACAGATACCCAACACAATACTGAGGCCCAACCTTCTTCACAACTCGTAATTAGATACTTAAAACAATACTTAGGCCCTACCTCCTTCTTCACAAATCGTAATTAGATACCCAACACATTTTTGAGACCCCACCTTCTTCCCAACTCGTAGTTAGGTTCCCAACACAATTTTGAAGCCCCAACGCTTCCAGGCTCGTATTTAGACACCAAAAACAATACTGAGGCCCCACCAACTTCCGACCTACTCGTAATTTAACGCCTCGTGTCACCTTCTTAAGCCACCTGCTCCTTAACTCGTAACTTAACACCTACGGTACCTGAAAATGACACTTTTCTTGAACTGGTTATAACTTATGGGCTCCTGCTTTTCTAATCAGATAAATTATGTCCCTTTGCGGTACTTAAAGATCATGCATTGTAATAAGACATTTCATTTCATTTGAAAGTGCCACCTGCTTTTCTAATACTCATAGTAAGACACGGCGCCACCTTCCCAATACTTACGAATTTGCCGTTTGCGAATTGCCATACATTGTTGATTTAAGAGTTGGGTGAATGGCATTGTTATTTGCCGATATGCCAAATAAAATGAGTTTGAGTCTGAGTTGATTTAAGAAAGGCTTTACTCCGATATTACTAAGAAATGGATATATCAGACATTTTTATGATCTAAGTCATTTGCAGTGTTTAAAAGCACTCTTTACGGCTATATTACTGACAAAGTCTGCCAGTTTTTGCAACACTATAATTAAGCAATATACCCCACGACAGTGATAGTCTAAGACCGCCCTTTTTCCAAATGATATTCATGTTAACGCTACAGTTCGTTTCAAAAATGTCATAGAAACAAGACACATAAGACTAATTTGTTTGCATAAACACAAAGAAAATTAACACAAATGAAGCTTTGCTGGCAGGAAATCGGAGGGTGACAAAAATGTATTTCAATATAGGTTTATGCCCGGGGCTAATTCGTTTCAAAATGGATATTAAATAGTTAAACAGCCATTCACGTCGTTTAATGCATGTCAAACGGGGACGAATGCATTTCAAATGATGACAAATTATTAGATAACATCTTAAACACGAATATAGCTTTAGGAAATTTTATAAATCTAATTTGAGTCCCAATTACACGGCATGAATATCGTGCCGTTTCGTTACAATTATCTTCTTGTAATAGTTTCAATTTTCTTTTTAAAGGAATAAATAAGTTATTCAGCGATAAAATTTACGACATACCATATCAAGAAAACAAATCATGAATGAAATCACGGAGGAGCCCCATATAGTTGCGTGAAGTTTGACATTAAACCGAGCGATTTAGAAAAATTCCTTGAGCAAATAAAAACTTCAAACTACTTGCATGTTTTTTTTGTTTTTTTTTTTTTTTCTTTTCTTTTTTTCTTAAAAAAATCATTTACACAAAAAATCTGGGCAAGCTGTGCATTGTTCAAGTTTTCCCTAAACCGAAAATTACCATCTTTTTTAAGCAAATACTGACATTGATTTGCTCTCACACATTATCTTGTATTTCCCATGTTCTCTGAATTCATGTGACTCAATGCAAACAACCGTAGACCATTTTCTTAAGCATCAATATATATGGACAAATCTATAATTTTGCTAAAACTGTTCTCTTTTATGTTTACATTTAGCCTCTTTTTGGATATTTTTATCCGGAATAGTATCATCAAAGAAAAAAGTGGATCAAATTAATTGCATCTAATTCCCTATTTTTTCTGGTTGACGTATAATTCTTAAGTTTATTTGCTCAGAAGTCGTTTAACATCGACATCATTTTCGAGAAATGAAAGGAAGCCAATACACTGTATCGATACAATTACGAATGTAACCAAATAACTAGAAAAAAGGCTATATTACTTTGTTTCCCCATGTCAAATATGGCTTATCTATATATTGTTATTTCTAATTGGCTCAATACTTTTCGAAGTTATACTGCTTAGAGTTGGCTAAGCAGTTGGCACCAAATATTTTACACATCATTGTTAAGTTTGCATAAGATATGTTTTTGTTTTTTGATTGGATATGGGTCAGCGATGTATCGAGATGGACCCAGCAAAGTCATGGAATTTATGTACCCCTCGATTTTTATGTTTAGGTGCACTGCAGACATGTTCCCAACATCTCCATACTGTCACTGTTGTGCCTGCAAACAAACGGTATTGTACGTCTGGTTTGGCTAGGCAAATACCCTGGCCTCAACCTCATTAAGCATGATTATGTGGAAAGAGAGGCAGGTTCTATCTTCAGCCCGTCAGGTCCAACCAAGATGTATCCAGGAGCATGGTGCTTTGCTGGTCCAAGAATGGAACAATATCACATGAAGGATATTCATAACTTGATAGAGAACATTGGAAGGCGATGTCAAGCCTACACGATATTATTCCTATAAAGCATTTCACCAGGGGTTCGGCAACTCTCGGTTAATGACCAATCAGTGGCAGGTTGAATTTCCACCAGCATGTCGATTAGGTGCTCGGTGAGTGCTAGGTTTAAGTCTCATTTCGGGGTGAAATGGTTTAGGTTTATGCCAGCTTGCAACGTTACCTCTTTTGGCTTTAGAAAATTACACATTCTATTCAAATCTTAATTTTCAATGTTCATCCTTCTCAAATACTAAAAAAAACTTGTAAAATACATCTAAATATAATCATGAATACTTGTCTACGACATTTAATAAATCACTATATGTAATTGAAAAGTATAAATGCGTTTCACAGCAATTACAGC
>CM037785.1:45173681-45199587 GCA_021229015.1 Solen grandis | reverse complement strand
GATACGTTCAAAAGAAAGATAGTAATAATAAAAAGTAAATGTAACCAAAAAAACAAGAAATGCAACCTGTAATTTATGTAGATAAAGACAGCAATATGTAATTATGTAGATAAAGTTCAAGCCAGTTATATATGTATTTATAGATAAAGATCAACATATACAAATATATGGTTTATGTAGATAAAAACAATATAGGTGATATATTTGTAGATAAATTTAATAATAAATATATGCTCTCTCTCTCCCTTTCTATACTGACATTTCATAATGTAGATAAAGATAAAGAAAGATGTGCAGTGTATATCTGGATACTATTATAACACATGAACGTTAATGTATGCTATACGTATTGAAATATAGATCAAAAGAGAGATATGCATTATATCCTGTGGGGACCTATTATCGTGGGTCTAAGCATTTCAACAGCTAAATTAAGAACTGAACTACATTTGAATATATGAATTCGTGCAGAAAATAATTATTGTATTATATTAAACCCTTTAAAATGCCCCTTAACGACATAGGGATGCCGCCATTTTTATTGTCTTAAGGTACCCGATAATATTTTTTTCTTGAAGGTATAGCAAAACATTTTTCTGAAAAATTCAACATTACCTGTTATCAGCCGAATTATAGATGCTTTTAAAGTTTTTGATTCTGTATTTAGATTTTCTAGAGTCTTTTTCGAGGTAGGGGTTGCAAACTGGTAAATTCATAATGTATTTACAAAATATTACAAAATAATTCCGGTAAGTCATGTCAAAGTTTACATACCAAATTTATTTTGTGGTGATTATAGTTGTGGTGCAAGTTTGAGTTATTCTAGATCGTATGGATTACCACGTTAATAGGTACCCCACGACAATAGGGTCCTGCAGTATATATGAGAAGAAATCAAGAATGATATTGATCGGTCGCAGCCAATTAAGAAGACCCTCTTACCATTTGGTCTTTGTCATTTATATTTCACAATGAAACTGTGTATAACTTTACAGAAATGTATGCTTAACGATTGCCTTTTATGAAGGTCTTTTTGGTCTTGATCTTACGAGGAACGCAAGCGTCGACGACAACGATTGCGTAGTGATGAAAAGCGAAAGTTCCGATAGATCCATTAACTCAACGTTTGGAAGACAACTATTAACGCAACGATGTGAAGAACTGTATATCAAAAGATACGTTTGCACAGGTTCGTATTTTAACTTAAATATCCAAAGTCGTCGGTTGTCCTGTTATTAACAATCAAAAATATTAAGATAATCTTAATGTAACATTTAATCAATTACATTCATGTTTGAAATTACATTAAAATCATTTTGTACTGTAGTATTACACAATTTAACTTCAGTAAAACAGAAAGTGTCAACCTTGAATGAAAACTAAATAAATGTTAAAGAAGTTCGTCCATCTTTAATATTTTTCTTTCAGTAAATACAAGTGTCTCACCAGTAAACGGCAACAGATTAATTTCATGGCAAGAAGCATTCGAAATCTGCCAAAATGACATTAGAGTAATCTACGATGTACAAATGGAAAATTCGGTGGCTTGGACAATGATCAGACGGAGCACTCACATTCTGTGGGGACAAGGTATGACTAATTTAATTCTGCTCATCATTGATACATTTATATATTCATTCTCTAATTTAATTAGATGAAGAAGAAGTTATTAGTTGCCCACCTTTCAATAAAAATGGCTTTTTTTTTAAAATTCTTCTGTACCATTACATTGCCTTAACAGAGAGAATAAATTCTATGTTTTAACAACCACTCTCTGTAAAATACATAGAGAATACAATTTAGTTTCATTGGAATATCATTTTTAATTCTGCGCCACTAGTGAAAATATTGATCAATGAACGAAAAATAATATTCCACTGAAACTATTTTTTCCTTTTGTTCAATGCTTTTCTATCTCACTTAACATAAAGTTACTGAGTTCATCATAAGTTCATCACCCTCAAATTCCTGAAGTCGCACTTGTATTATGTGATTAGTTTTAAAATATAGCCAAATAAAATTTTGTATTCAACATTATTTGAAATATTTCTTTACAAAATCATGAAAGAAATCAATTGAAATGTCGTAAAAATGTAACGACCGTATCTTTGACATTCAATATTTTACACAACAGTGAAAATCGTAAGAATGGTAATATTTACTCTTTGAAACAGTGAATATTATTATTCATATATAATTCACGGATATATCCATATAATCCATCAAAAAGCATTAATAAATATTATTAGCTACGCACAGTAATCAAATATCTTTTTAATTCTTAAAATCGTTCAAAGTGATATTATCAGTCTTTTGAACTCTGTGGTGACCTACATTGCTAGATTCCAAAATAAATAAAATTTGAATCTTCCGAGTTTCGATCTTATTCAATTATTGATTTTCAATTATTGATTATATTTGTAAATCTTATTACTACAGGGTACAGTAAGGCACCATATTGCACCAGTATAAGCAAAACCGAAAAGCATAGGCTGACGATACATTCTGAGAATTGTAAAACTAAACACAGATACCTGATTGCGAAATACGGTAAGTAGCAGCGAATACTGTTATCTAACAAGTGACATTGGTCAATGCCTTCGAATGCAGAGGTTGTGGATTCGAAGCCCCTACATAGACAATATATCTGCATCGGTACAAAATGGTAGAAATAAATACTGTATAAATGTTGAGAACTTTCCATTTTGATTGTTTATTGAAGTCATGTATCACATGATCACACCAACAGCACAAAAATGACCGACCTAATGCAAATTATTTGGAAGGCTTCTACACGTGAAAAATCCGAGACACCAAAACGGGATCGACACACATTGCAAAATATATACCTGATACTCAGCGACCATAAAATCGTGTTCTGGGATGCCCTAAAGAAAGGTTTTTAATTAGCTTTTCGACAATCATTTTACACTCTTCTGCGGTTAATATACCTTAGGATCTAATTTATCAAATAAGTGGTGATTCTCAGCTTTATTCATAAATATGTATAGAAAATACACAAGGTCATCAACTATTAGATTTCCATGGCTGCAAATTTGATTTTCATTTAAGTCACCTCTAAATATTTCCTATATCTGAAAAGAGGTACACTTTAAGCACGTAATCAGTGTTTTGTTAAATAATACTTGTATTCATTTTTTTTGTTGTCTTTCGAGTCTCTCTTGAAATTACAGAACTGCTGTTTAGGATTATTTGAATACAATTATCATCACTCATTGCAAACAATAGCAATCATGAAACTGGTATCAAGGAAAGTGCACAATTTCATGTAATTATTTATTCAGGGAAGGCAGAACAATGGCAGCTGTGGAAAGGCTGGTTCATCATATCTGTTGTTGCTACCCTGCTCGTTATTTTAATAGTAACCACTGCGTTGTGTGAAATGGTGATACGAAAAGTAAGAAGAAGAAGGTAGGTTATCTAGAGATATAATTTGATAATGCTAGAGTAGATCTCAGTTTAGTTAAGAAATAACCTCCTGTTACTTGAGTATCGAACATTTAACAAAAGTGCTATATTTGAAAATGAATACCAACACTCACTCGAGTGATGTTCAATATGATTAAATGGTATTGTTTAAATGATAGGGTGGATATTTTATTTTTTATCGCTGGCCTGAAGGTTCAGTTAATTTTAAGTTACAGTAAGAGGTTTACTAAGAAAATATCTGGTCTATATTTTAACAAAAGAAACAAAACAACATTAAAAATATTAATATATTAAAATGATTCCGAGTGACATTTTATAATAAGATAGAAAATTAGGCATATCAAAGAAGTCTTCCTAGTCTTTCCATTTGGGAAAGTTTGAGATTCAAACTAAAACAAACTTCTGATTTTATGGAATCTAAATAAGGTTGGTAAATATTTCAATTAACTGGGGAAACTCGAAAGTTTTTTGAGTAATTAACAACAGCAGTTCTTTGAAAATAAAAATTAAATTTTACTTTGGAAGACCAGGCATTTCTGGCCAACTAAAATAGTAATTGCATCATGACAGTGACAGATAAGCTTTTATTTCATTTACAGGCAAAAGGAAACCCTGCACGTGAACCCATTCTACGCCACACAGAGTGCCGTCGTCAAAGGTTTATCAATCCGTCGATTACCACAATGGTGACGTTATTATCGGATTGAATAACTATGGCATTGTCCCATGTGATGTGTTCACATGCGACTTCTAGATTCATTAAAATTTAAAACCATATTTCAATGATTAATTCTATTACAATTTAAGCTTGATGAAAACGAAAGAAAGACTATCTATTAACAAGAGGGCAAAGATGGCCCTGTGTCGCTCACCTGAGTAAGATGGCTGTGTTAGGCATAATGACAAAAAGTCTGGCATCTAAAGTGTTTTCTAACATTTGACTAAGTGACCTACATTTTGATCCTACCTGAATTTGCACTCAACTGGGAATTCATGCAGTCATCATTCATATCAAGTTTAATGAAGACTGGGACAAAAATGTAGGCTTCTAGAGTGTTCACACGATTTTTATAAAATGTGGCCTGGTGACCTACTTTTTGACCCTATGTTGCCAAGTTTTGAAATCAAACGAAATTTGATGTAAACAAACATTCTGACAAAGTTGCAATAAGGTTAATCTAAAACTGAGGTCTTAAAGTGTTCACAGATTTTTAATTTAATGGTGATCTAGTTTTTACCCTAAGGACCCAATTTCAAACCCAAAGGTTTTTCTAAGTTTTTCTAAGATTTTACCTAGTGACCTAGTTTTTGACCCAACATGACCCAATTTCAAACTCATCCGACATAGCATAAAGACAAACATCCTGGCAAAGTTTCATAAAGATTGAGCCAAAAATGTGGCCTCAAACACAAGATTTTTCTAAGATTTGACCTGGTGACCTAGTTTTTGATCTCACGTGACTCATTTTCGAACTCATCCAATATATCATTTAGACAAACATCATGATTAATTCTATTGAAGATTGAGCTAAAACTGTGGCCTCTAGAGAGTTTACAAGGTTTTTCTAAGATTTGACCTGGTGACCTAGTTTTTGATCTCACGTGACTCATTTTCGAACTCATCCAATATATCATTTAGACAAACATCCTGATTAAGGTTTATGAAGATTGGGCCAAAACTGTGGCCTCTAGAGTGTTCACAAGCAATTGTTCACAACGGACGACGCACGCCGCACGACGGACAAAAGGCGATCACAAAAGCTCACCCTAAGCACAAGTGCTCAGGTGAGCTAAAAAGATATATAGTGTTGATGGTGATCAAAGTAATGGAGAATGTAGGATGGTTATATAATGTGCAAATTATTATCTATGAAGAATTTCATTCTGGAAGTCAAAATAAACATTCATTGTTTAGGCGTCCACTCCACCTCAACCGGTGGGCGTATTTATCTATCAATGCAAATTGTTAAGACATTCATTCGGCGTTGTCATCATTCAAAAGTAAAGTGAGGTTACACAGCTTCGCTTACAAATATGTGAATCTACAGGGGAACAGCCTATATGCTGGAAAGCAGACATGCAGTCATGCAGCTCGTCAAGATTTAAAGTAGCTCTCTCAGAGATAGTCATTGACTAAGAATTTGAATTTTACTATAAACGTATATCAATACCCATCTACAGACACATGGTCACCCAATGCAACAATCAGTGATCGTAAAAAATGGGCGGTTTCCCCATCACAGGTAATACCGTCACAGGTGGTATTGAAACTATTTAGAATTATAAAACCTATATTGAGATATTCTATTTTCACTTGGTTGATTGCACTAAACTTCATAGGCTGAACTTATGAAAATGTGAAGACTCCATGTTGGACGAAGATTAACATTTACAAATAAAATGAACTTTGACATGTTATGATTAACGGGCATATTGCGATGTGTTGTGTGTCGGCTATAACTTTAAATGATCAATAAAATACAATATTTTTAGATAGTTATACATCATTTTGTGACATCGACATATACAGGCTATTACAAGATAATTGGAAACTCTGAATCTCTGATTCTTACTCAAAACTCTAAACAAACAATGTACAATTCTCTGAAATATCTGATATAAGATAATGATCATTGAATCAGTAGCATACATGATTTAAAGATAAAACTTGATGGCTTCCGTTATGAATAGCTTTTACTCTTTAAGTTTACAACCGGAAATTAGTTTTCCAAAATAAGTGAAGCATTTTAAACTGTCCCACTTGATTAAGATCTTTACAAATAAGAAACTGTCGAAAATTGTTTGATTACATGTACCGGTATTTGTTTAAAATTCACACAAAATAACGTGATGACTTAACACGAATTTGTAAAAAAACAATGAGATATAACTAACGCTCTTTAAACAGAATCTGTAAGAATTCAGGAAACTCTACTTTTTAATGTTAGTTAACAAACAAACTATCATGTATCAACTTTATGGCAGCATCTGATCAATGAGGAAAGTCTATGGAAAAAGAATTAATGGATTATCTTATTACAAACCGTCTTAAAATCACTTTTATATGATATAAAAATTCCAGTCAATAATCAAACAATTACCAGAAACAGGCTTTGTACAGAAAAAAAAACGTTTATCTGAACAGAAAATACTTTTACGGGCACTGTTAATTGTATTGTAATGTGTTTAATATGGAAAAAATAGTCATTAAAAACTGCTCAAATCAAAGATATGTCTTATCAAAATTAAAGTAACATATGCAAAATGCTTAGATAACTCATACATGTATTTCTTAAATTGAAGAGGGCGACACAAACAAATTGTAGACCGAGATGTGACATCTTATAATACATGTGCTACAATAATATTTGTATATCACCCTTGTTTAAAGCTAAGCAAACTAAGCAATCCCATGACCGGTTAGTCAGGACTGGAACTGGTATCATGAATTTTGGTGTACGGTTTAATACAGCAGTGAGACAATAGTATATATGTCACATGATGGGATAATGATACTGCGATATGGCATATTGTGCCCCGCATATTTAATCAGGAAATGAGAATCAAATTGTTGCATGTCCTTGTCATTCTATTGTTCCTAAACAATGGGTATACAAAATAAGTACCATAATGCACGAGTTTCCGTCCGTCCATCCGTCGGTCTGTGACAAAGTCCACCACAATGAATCTCAAGTTACATTAATAGATGTTGAGTTGTTTGTATCAATTGTTTTGAATTGAAATTAATTGAAATATAGCAGAGTTAGGCCTCTGACCTGGTGAATATGAGTCAAAGTCGGGACTTCATATCAAGTGGACACATTTTATATTGTTCTCTAATGCACCACAAGTAATTGTCCTGCATTTCTCATTTATTGACAATTGTATGAACAATAGAGCCCAGCCAAGTTATGATTTCACTCAATATAAATATATTTGATTATCAGAATGATGTATTTTATTTTCTGACAAATAAATCTGAATCTAAGTTGGAAGTCGATGGTTCGATCTCCGATTGCAACATACCAAAGTCGTAAAAATGGTACTTGTATAGCTCTCTTGCTTGGCGCTCAGCACATAAGGGTAGTTCCAGGACTGTTTGGCCCGGTGGTGTGGTACGTATCATGCAACATGTCTATATAGTGTGGCAGCATTATATCTGTCTCAAGAAGTCATAGTCGCCAATATCTGAAATATTATCAGTGAGACGTTAAGTCCAAAAACACATTTTTAAAAAAAAAATCAGCAGGACGGGATCAGGCCAAATGGCATGTTTTCCTTCCTTCCTGCTCTCATTTGCCTCCTCAATACTATCGTCTTTTTCATCCTTTCCTTTCGCGTTTCACTCACTCTATGCATTTTTTCCTGTTACATCCATCCCTCTTATTTAATTCCATCAATTCTCATAATCGTCACGTATATCCCCTCTAAATTTATTCACATGCTCAAAATCATTGTCACATACTTCCTATCTTTTTCTCTTTCCTACTCCCCATATCATATTTAAGTTCTCTTTTCTCCGACTCCTTCTCAAGATTACCGCGATTTTGATAATGAAATATGCATTTATATATCATATTTTAATATTATCAAAGTATCAATTTAACAACAATATGACTAATATTCTATTGCAAGGATGGAGATTGCAGTAATAATGAGAAGGACTCAAACAACATGAATGAAAACAATGGGACACAAGGAATCTGTACAATTTCTTAGCGAAGGAGACATGGTTTACAACGTCGAAGATTCTCTAACTATATTTATATGATACTTTTGTTTGGTGTGCAGGTATTCACGCTATTTTCAATTTTTAATTATACATGTAACATATCTTCCATCTTTTAAAGTGGTTCTTTCAACCAATCTTTGGTTACTTTGGGTACTTTTCTTTCTCTGTGCTTAACATTTTAATTTACAGTGTGAAGGTGGTATAATGTCACATAATAAGAATGTTGTAGCGGGGATTTTTTTAAGATAGGCAGTTTGGCATTGTCATTAAGTTTAGTTTTCATGGAAATAAATCTTAACAGAGACATGTTACCCGGGGTAGCTCGAAACAGTAACCTACGGTTTATGATAGTAAAATATTTGCGGAAGCATGACATAATCGCCACAATGTCCCCACGATATATGTACGTTAGTGTGTCAGGTCGTGCAGATTTGCTTGTCCGGGCTGTTTCTTAGACATGGATCGCAGGATTTTCAAATAACTTGGAAGGTATGTTTTCCTCAATGAGACGATGTATCGCGTACAAGTGTTCGGTCCCTAACTCTATGGTCCAGGTCATACATCGTCTCATTGAGGTAAATGGTCATCATGATGGATTGTCCGGGGTGTAACTTATCTCTGGATCAAAGATTTTTCGAATGATTTGGAATAGAGATTTGTTAAAATGAAACGATGTTGCCCTTAAGAATAAGGTTCCTAGCTCCATGGCCAAGGTCACAATTAGAGGTAAAAATTGAATCTCAGACTGCGGGCTCTACATGATACCCTTTGGCATCTATCTGTAACTTATATACTATCCATTTGGTATGTCTGTTTTGATTAACTTTAGATATAAATGTAAGAAAATGCATTATTTCACCGACTCTATTTCAAAATGACTGATTTGAAAGTTCTAACCGAAGACATTACATAAAAATCATTATCCCAGACATATCAGAAAGTAAGAAAAACGCAGGACCTTGAATGGAAATGTGTTTATTCCAGCCGTAACACAGCTACAAATCCAGATCCATCCAGTCCACCTTATATGACCATATAAGAGACCAGCCAACAGATCATATCAAGTATTATAAAGCACAGTCACAAATAACACCGAATGCATTAATGTTTCATTCCCTGCAGCAGTCTGACAAGGCTTGTCTAGATTCCTCTATATAGCGCCTGTGAGAAATTACAAAACAACAAATATCAATTAGTTTACATTAAGAATCAGTCAGGCCACATAAAAGCGCAAAGTGCAAATCAGCACAAGGTCAGGAAACAAAGTTACAGCATCAAATATGGGTAAAATAACAAAACGCAGAAAAGCCAAAACTAGTATCAAGAATACAAGACATGTAGCATTTTCTGCCATGAAAATGGAATTTGTTTCTGAATATATATACACGCTATTGCTATACTGATTAATATAGAATGTCTTTAGATTTACATCATCGTGGTATCGTATGCAGTTTCTGGTTCCCCTACATTGTAACAAGCCGTAAGGTATATAATCCATTCAGAAAGCCGTCAATTGGACTTCATGAAATTTACATTAAAATTTCCCGATTTGATAATGAAATTCAGCCCAATGTCAATGCCGCTGTCGTCCTGATGTGATCAGCAATGAAAGGGCAAGAAAAAAAAACACTTACAGAAATATGGACAGCCAATTACATTCTTAAACATCCATAAACAAAATCAAATTGTAAGAAATTTCAAGTTGAAAATGTATGAACATGTCTGACCGTTATAAAAAGAACGTCCGACGCAGCTCGAATGTCGATAGCGTTAAGATAAGCATTCCGGTTCGGGTAACATGTTTCGTTTTGGATGGTATGTAAAATTTTACTGATATAAATATGATATAGCTTTGCCAGTAAAAGTGTGTACAAATATGTAACCAGTCCCGATGACCTAATCGGGAGGTCGTTGTAACAATCCATGACCACGACATATAGCTAATTGGCTTTGCGCTCAGCATATTAAGGTAAATTAATGCGTGGTTTGTAGGGACACATTACGTAAGACCGATGCGGTCGCATTTGTCTCATATGAGACAAATAGGACCTCAAATGTCTAACCAAAAATTACATTTTGTGTGACAAATGTGCTCCAAACAAGTTTTTTAAGGAACAAGAAAGCACATTTGTCTCATGTCATTTTTTATGAAATACAAGCACATTTGTCACATATTTTTCCACGGCAGAAAAAAAATCTTAGAATCGAGGTGCGCCGTTTTACCTCCTGTTAAGTGTAATCACCAATAGGTTTGCTAATGCTTTTTTTAAATATAAAATCTTAACCTAAAAAAAGCAGTGGGACTATTAATTCCAATATCTCTAATTCAAGACATTTGATAGGCTGATCCTTAAGGTGTACACTGAAACATACGGAATCCAGTTATTGTCATATGGAATATCGTGCCTCTCATCCTTAGGGCGAAACACGAGAATCGGGCGAGACCCGATATTCCGACGAGACACTACGCGAGACATGATATCGTAACACGAAATCTCGCATTGTCGCAGTATCCCATACCAGTATGGAGGCTATTCGTTGCCAAAACTCCAGCATTGTAATCATGACAATTTATACTTCGGTTCAACTAAACAGATTTGTAAAAGTATAAACGTTTATCCGAGAGGTACATATTGTGCTCGTATTGTGCGTTTTGATTATCTCGATTTAACTAGTAACGTTTTTACTTCTAGAATGTAATTTAAAAACATGCAGCTAAGATACAATGCAAAAATTATTTATAATTTTTCAAACTCAAATTTACGAAATGTACAACGACATACACGACACGTTTTACGCCGTACATCACGTCGTTCGAGAATGGAGCCGCATCAGATGACGCTTTCAGGTTTACAACTGCATACTTCACTTTTACATTTCTACGCGATTAACATTTGTAGACGATTTTGCAACTTCCATATATGGCAATATTACGGAAATAGGCGAAGTTTTAAAGGCGGAGCCAAATTTCACGAGCGGAAAATAAAGAGAGGTAACTCTTACACCATGATAAATCGGTAAGTACAGAAAGATTGCGTATTTACCTGAGTCTGAAAATGATACTTTGTAGATACAATAATTTTATATACATCAATTGTTAATCATTATGCTTACCTTTGGACTCTTTTAAAATATACATGGTAAAATGAAAACGAAAAAAAAAATATGGTTGAAAAAATGTTATGTAGATCTATGAAAGGGAAGTTGCTATGTACAGACATTTAAGCTTTACATTAGAAACTGCATATATTTTTTTCTCTTTTTTTCTTATCCAGTCATACCCTAGCATTAAGGTTATATTTGTAATATAGTAATTAAATGTTACTTAATATTACTGGGAAAGGCAGCAGCCAGAATTTGGCCTGTAATAATTATTGTATAGATCTATCTGTAGCAAATCTTCCATCTGTTTTGACTTGAAAATTGGACAATAGTAAAGCAACAACTTAACTTAACCTTAAATATCAATTTGACTTATTCCTCCTATAAATATATTTGTTTTGCATAAAAAATCTTTATTTATAGTCAAGCAGTAATTTTTACTGTCTGGAAAAAAACAACATTAAGAGTTGGATTAAGACACAGACAGTTGATTTCATGTAACTTTTGTGTATTTTCTTTAAAGAAATTAATCAATCTGCAGGTATGTATATGAACAAACACAGAGATTCAAAATAATATTGGAAGTCAGACACTTTTTTTGCATTTAAAACATTAATATACTAGGTGACAAGCAAAGGATCAATCTTTATTAAAGCAGGAGATATCTTATATCTTTATAGAACATCTCCTGATTAAAGACATAATGAATACTTCAACTTGAACTTTATACTGCCAATAGTCAATATTGACTATGTTCTAGAATTGGTATTCAAAAAATTGAGTCCGGTACACCTCAGCTCTGTTTGTTATTGTTGTTGTTGTATTGGGGTTTACCGTCGCTGCGATAGTATATCAATCATATAGCGACGTCCAGCGAATTGCAGGTGGAGGAAGACCCCGAGAACACAGAGGTACCCGGGTAGAACCACCGACCTACTGCAAGCCAGCTGGAAGGCTTCTTCACATGAAAAATCCGAAGTCCCTGCCGGGATTCGAACCCACAGCGGTGAGGGGCTGAGAGATTTGTAGTCCACGACTGTAACCGCTCGGCCACGGCGGCCCAAGCTCTGTTTGTGGAAATTATGCATTGTTTTTCTGAAAATTGTGAATAAGAACTTGACTTTTTTATGAAAGTGGCATTGAGCGCGAATTCACAACACCAGTAATGGCAGTGGCTAGATATCAAATTTTGAAAAAACTCAGATGTGGTGAAGTGGGTTCTCTTATCATGTGGCTTTGGTGGCTCGACTAAAAAAACATCAAAGTTAAAATCCTGGCCAGGGATATAAAAATCTAAATATAAATTTACGCCATGCTGCGCTTATATCGCTGGCTTTACAATGTAGGTGGGGTACGTTTCAAAAACTAATCTTTTTTATATCTTCTGAAGTTGATTCAATACCTGCATACAATGGCACTCATGCAAATGAAACACATGATGCTTAGTAAATAATTGTGATACTGTTTAATTCTCATAATGCACTTACCTTGAATGTGTAGACCTACACGCTGCAACACTTCCCTTATTCGTACATGGGAGATAAATGCGTGGAGATTTGCCAGTCGTGGTCGGAAAATACCGAAAGTGAGCGGACAATTACGTTTATTTACGATGATGTAGTGGGCGAGGAAATGGGCGGAGCTTATTTATCAAAATTGCAAACGTGTAAACCTGGATTAAGCTGAGCCGAATCATGATGGTCGGGCAATGTAAAGTTGCGAGCGTTAAAGTAAGAAGGCGTTTTGTAGTTTATCTAAATGCATTTTGTTGAAATACGTATTTACAATATTGCATCGGCAAATTCAGTCCAAGAATGTATCTCTGGAGTTTAAATACTAAGAAATTCAAAAGAATTGTGTATTTTGTCGGAAAATCAACTGTTCAACTCAGATCAACAAGGTTGGATTTTTGGCAATGAATAGCCTCCATATACCAGGAGATCCCATATCATGAGATTTCACGGTAGAATATCGTGTCTCGCTTCGTTTTTCGCGGAATCTCGCGTCTCGCTTCGTTACTTGCGGTAAAATATCGCGCCTCGCCGGATTCTCGCCGAGGCACGAGATGCGAAGCGAGACGTGAGATTCCGATGAGATGCGAAGCAAGACACGGTATTGTATCTTTCAAATATCGCCCGATTTTCGTGTGTCGCAGTAGATGTTCAAACCACGAGACAGGAAGCGAGAGTCGGGCAAGACACGACACGAGGCACGATACTATGTCGTTCAATTATCGCTCGATTCGGCAGTACGCAATTCGGTGCTGTTCAACCTTAATCGATTAGACGGGATTAAAGTAATTTTCACTGCATATCATGTATCAGTGGCAGTCATGATTACACAAAGAAACTAAATAGAAAACGGTTACAACGTGTTAAAATAATGGTACACGGGTAGACGCAACATGCGAGAATCGTGCCTCGCTTTGTGTCGCGAGAATCGGGCGAGACACGAAGCAAGGCACGATGTTATGTTGCTCAAATATCGCCAGATTCTCGTGATACAAAGCAAGGCACAATATTAGGTCTGAAGGTTTGAATATCTACCGCGATAGGCGAGCATCGGGCGATATTTGAATGATACAATATCGTGACTCGCTTCGCATCTCGCCCGAATCTCGCGTCTCGCTTTGTATCTCGTGTGTCAGCGCGAGACAAGAAATCCTTTGAGTGGAGTAACTGAAAAGATGATTATTATTTATTTAGCCTACACAAGTAATAATACAGTGTTTCCTTCTGAAGGACTGAAAGAACAAGAACTTTCCAGTACTCCCTCCTTCCTTTCGGCGACGTACATTTTCAATCTAATTACTAAAATAAAATAACAAATAAATAAATGAAGAATTGATAAGAAAAATTATCTATTCGATAATACTAGCATGATAATAAACCGAATACAAAGGACTGACAGCGACTGACAGCGGTTTCTCAATCGTGTAGACTTCAAGTGAAGACTAATCGATTAAATGATTTATAATACGTCTTAGTAGGTCTGTTATTGCAGAAAATTTTTAGTTTGTAAATGTGGACGGAAAGACGGTGTGAGAGACAGACAGGAAGCTAATTTCTATATCCGCTTTTTAGGACAATGACAACGTACTAAGCAGAAACTGTTTTTCTTTTAAGTAGAAATTTAGCAGGACATGATAGAATGTGAGGCAAATGTGCTTCGAGTGTCTTTCCCATTCTGTGTCGAACACATCTGTCTCATTTCCAATTTGTCGAAAATATGAATGTTTACGAGCACATCGGTTACACCTCGTGAGACAAATGTGCTCCGAGACATATGTGCTCGTACATTGGTTTGCTCTGCGTCAAGATGATGTTACCGGATACAATCTCATGCCATGTGTTTGTGTTATATCACAGTAAGACTGCGTTATTTTCATCTTCATGTAAAAACAATGCCAAATATGGACGAAATACTGTCGATGATACTCTAAACCGAATCAAGCAATCTACCCAAAACAATTGTTTCATGTCCCAAAAACGATTGCAAAACACTTATTTGAGAAAGTTTGTGTTCAATTGCATGAAAGTACCTACTTCATCTACGTGTTACTGGTTATGTGTCTAGGTATGGTAATTACAGGCAAAGTTCAAAGTGAATGCAAACTGTATTGATTGTGAAAGCATTCTTAGAATTTTATTTTCGAACTTTCTGAACACAACAAAAGATGCATCCATTTTCGACCTATTGCACATATTATGCCTTAAAGAAACAGATTTGCTTAAGGTCATGCCAGATACCATTAATCGCAAACCATATTATGTGTTCAAGTGTGTACATTGTACATGTAAAAAGCGACCGCTAGGGCAGGTCGAGGGCAGATGAAGAATCGACAGAGAGAGTAGAATAAAGCAGTGAATTTAGTCTTGGGCAGTGTCATGGAATATTTCTTAAAATAAAACACGATCGTTATTTTAAAAATATCATGTGCTATAGAATATTTTTATAACATGGAATCCCATAACTAGGTGTAGTTGATATAGAATAAAAAAAGTAAAATCCATTGTTGTCCCCTTTTTAAAACAATGACATTGTTTTCAGAAATAATTATAGATATAAATATAAAACAATAACACCAAACAATCAAACTCCCAAAAGCGTTATAGGGTTCACTATAGCAATCTGGGAACATACTCACGCCCTTCGTTTATCAATCATAAGTAGAGGAAGTTTAAAAACAATGCCTTGTTATCATTGTCTCTTATTATGTTAACCGCGTTAAAACCACAAATAATACAATGTGATAAAGAACGGTTTAAAGGTATGAGTCACTTCAGATTCCGTATGACAATAAAGATATTCATATCAATAAAGATGACGGCAGTAAGGACACCATGGATACTGGAAAATTTGTGACATTATTTCTATCAGCACAATTAATAGTTGGTAAGGAAGACTTCTTATAGATTATATTTCGGATTCTTAAAATGATTGTAGATTAATTTGCAAATTGGTATAAATTAAGCTTTAGTATTTGCTTAATTTTTGTAAGTACTCTACGGTGACAGCGTTTCAGTATTTGAAACTTATCAATAGTAAAGGAAGTCGAACACCGAGTCAACTGTTCCCTCCAAGGATTCAGTGTGAAACGTGGTGACTTTGTGAATAATCAAGGCCACTAAATCATTTGGTTTTTAGCCGATATAAATCGGCACTGTGCAACTTATTTATCATCTGAGTAACTTAAAATTTTACCAAAACCAAACCAATATTAGTCACCAGATCTTATTTTTTATATTTTTATTAAGATGACTGACTCCTATATCTGTCTGTTGGATATAGTGATGCATAAAGACAAACTAAAAAAAATAAAGTATATTCAATCAAAAACATAAATCAACATAATACAACGAATAATACTTATATATTTCACCAAGCTAACAATAACACTCTTGCATCGCTGTTCTATGATGTAAACCCGGGTAGCGTGTAAATTTCCAGGTTCGAAAGTAATGTTGTCCCATTTGGTTTTATCAAGAAAACGTCTCACTTGGAACATAAACATTATGAATGGTTTTGAAATAAAAAAAAATACATAAAAAAAATCATGTCTGTGTTATAATTTTAATGTTTTTTCTATAAAAACACAGAGACAGAGCGAGATAGAGAGAGAGAGAGAAAGAAAGGGAGAAATCTATTAAACGGAGACCATATTTGTTTATTTGCTTGAATTCAACGTACTTAACAAAGTTGCTAAGTTACAAGTAGCAAGTATTAATAGACAAAATTTTACTAACCACTTCATTGCTGTATTTGAAACTTTCTACACTGTAAACTGAGATGTAACTTTTTATATTGACTCTTGGTCTAAATCAGTCAACCGTATCAAATTTTCTCAAAAAATAATCCATTTTTGAATTTTTGTCGATCGTTAAATATAAAACATTGCACGAATGACACTTAATGAAAAAGCACAAGCCATTGGAATGTTGTCAACAGGATTATTGTGTCTTTATGTAAGATTCGTAGGTATTTGATCAAATGTTCGTGGATATTTCATTGTAATGTTTGTTTTCCTTCATACCCATGACTGGTTTCAGTCTTTATTTTGATATTTGTGGAAAAAAATGTTCTGTTCATATGTCGTGTAACATGCCCTCACGCACGTAACTCATACACACACACGCGTACACAGAGGGATACATCAAAATGATATCATTTATTATTTAATTCAAAATAAAAAAGATAACTCGTGCTTAACCATTTCATTCATATATCCATATTTACAGCAGCGTTGCTTAGCTATTAACCTGCACAAGGAAACCATACACGCTATTAGGAGTTTTGAATTTACTTTTCCACATTGTAAATGTTAAATAAAATTTTAATTTTGCAGACAATACACTTCTTTGTTTATTTATTGGTTTTAACGTCCCACCGACAGTAGTTCAGTCATTTGGAGACGATGTCTACTTGAGACAGATATAGTGCTGCCACACTGCAGTATCACGCCGTAGACGTGTGGCATGATACCGCATCCAGTCACATTGTCCTGACACCGAGCCAACCTGTCCTGAAACTACACTTATACGCTAAGCTCCAAGCATGCAAGCTATACCAGAACCATTTTTTTGACATTGGTATGTCGCGGCCGGGGATCAAACCCACGACCTCCCGATTCCGGGGCAGACGCTCTAACCACTCCGCCACACAATACATTTGAAAGTAAAGTACAATCTCTTGATCCAAATATGGTAAATATGTTTCTCCATTTTAAATTAAAATGAATCCCATCCGTAGATAAGTCATAACGCTACAAGAATACAGGTGATAATTTAGCAATGTTGTTAAGTGTAGTTCAGACATTTTGGGAATTGTCTTCTTGAGACTGATGTAGTGCTGCATCGCTGCCTTAGACAAATAGCATGATTCCACCCCTAATCATATTTTCCAGACAATGGGTTAACCAATACAAGGACGATATACCAGTACTACTTTAAACATCTTTTATTTATCGTAAACATAATTAGTTTTGAAATTGCACTAAGTACCCAGCTTGATTATATACATGGAATATCATTAATATCGAATGATTCAGCGTCGTCATAGGCTGATTATGTTTCATCATAAATCAAACCGACTTCCTGTTTGTTAGTTCCCGACGATGATCATGTTGTGAAAATATGCTCAACCATTGGTGTTATTAACGTTTCATGAATTAAATTTAAACACAAGGCCCATCAAGAATCTTGGCAGAAACTCCTGACATCTCGATATCTACTCAGAACGTTTCCTGGCAGAATGCTGTCGCATCCGTGTACTCGCTACTTTCTTGGGAGTTTATCTCTGAATATGGATGGGACATCGTGTTACCCTATCTCCCGACCGACGAAAGATTCTGGATAGAGGCAGGTGCAACCAAAACGCCGTATGTCGAATGGAGGGGTAGGTTAATTCTATTCCGATTTTTTTAGACGTTACTTTAGGTGCTAGGCGCCAGAGATGAAACTTCTTGATTCGTTACGTTTCGCATCCGTTTATCATTTGGCATTATCTCAAACAGCGGTTTTTGTTTTTTTTCTATATTTGCGTAGTGTGTTGAACTCGAACAGCTGGATATAATGTGTTAGATGCAACTTTTTTTGATCAGAAAAATGCATTATTCACATGAATTAATTACATGAATTCAGTCCGTTCATTCCTTTGATTGTTTCTTGTTATAATCGTGATTTAGTGTCAGTACAGGTCATACGATAAAAAGAATCTGACATGAATAGTCATTTCATATCAGATTTTACTAAACTCGTACATGAAAATATTATTAATCGCTTAATAACATTTTCACGAACTCGTTATGAAAAAATATAGATATGATGAAATCTCAATTACAAAATATGAAATCAGTTATTGTAGTAATGGCACAGCTTCAGCCAAGTTTGTCCTTTCTTTTAGGGTGTGTCGAGTGGAAGGAAAATGATAATTCTTGTAGCACCAAGGCCGACGGTGGGTCCCTAGCAGAGTGTATTCAGCACTGCCCGAAGGAAACCAACTACTACCTACTACAAGTGAGTGTTTAAAAGTCAAAATCGTAAAAAAGGGAAAACAATTTCCATCATAAATCATTTGCGGTTTAGCGGTAGCTCTTGCGCATTTTAGGCGGTAATGACACAACTATTGTCTTAGCAACGTGTAAGCACTTTATCATTGCACCGGCTCCAATTTTGCAATCGCAGATTTGATAATTATCTGCTTGATTTTTTTCCGTTTTGTTTAATTTAACCGTTTATTTGCGCCCACTCATTCAGAACGAATTCCTTAAGTCATGTGAATTTATCTGAATATTGCTAATTCACAAACGACATGGGGCACATAATCTGATTTTCTATCAGAGGCTCAACTTTAAGACAAATTCTAGTTTGTTTAAGTTTTAAGATTATTCTAACACTTTACCTCATATAAACGTTTTTTGACGCCATGGAAAGCGGAGGACGCCCAGATCAGAAAGCACCCTCCTGGATCTATATGAATTGTAGACCAGAATCCCAGCTAGCCCAGTACCCAAGCTGATACCATTCGAGGCGTATTCTGGTTATTTAAGTGCTATCATTGTGATGTTTACATTAATTTCTGGATATGATTTAGAGTCTTGTGTACCTTATTACGTAACTGTTAAAGAGTAGAATACATGTCAACCACCTGCTCCTTTTTGACAGGGTTTGCTCTGTTACTGTGGCAATAACAACAGTTGTTTTCGGCGCACACAAGGCACGTGCAATACATCGTGTGCACATAACCCAGGAGACAGGTGTGGAGGACCGAATGACAATATGTCGGCCTACTTTAAAGGTATTCAGTATTTTCTGTGAAAAGAACTAACATGACATACTGATAAGCTTTTACTCCATTTTCAGAGAAAATGAAATCTATATTTTGATGGACTTAAATACAGGAACTGTTTATGAAGATAAAGATAAAAGATCATATATATATTATTCATTTGAAAAAGACAAATATATGTAATTTATATTAGATGCGCATAAACTATATGCAGTCAAAATATAAAATATACAAATATATATATATATATATATATATATATAGCTTTTTCAATCCTACTCAATTAAGTGTTTGAAAATAAACGATTTCTTATTTCATGTAGGTCCTTTCGATCTCCGAATTATGCAGAGCGAAAGCGTCGACAACAATGATTGCGTACAATGAAAATACAAAATTCATAAATTAATGAAATGAAGAAAGACAACTTACTGACAATGTGGAGACTATATAAACGATATGTTTGCACAGGTTTGTAAATATTTGACCTGAAAAATATTAATATCAGCATTAAAGCCGCCCTTGGGTTTAATACTAAATATTAAATTTATCTTTACACGAAACCATTTAATCAAGGGAATTTTCAAAAAGTAAGCTTATGTTAAAATATTGTTGAAAACAAATCATTTTATAGTTCATTAAGAAATACTACAAAACATAACTTCAGTAAATTACAAATAGCCATGATTCAGTTGGAACTAAACAACCGTTAAAGAAATATGTCCACCTTTAATATTTCCTTATCAGTTAAACGAGATGTTACACCTGTAAACAACAGCGTTGTTTTGTCATGGCAAGAAGCGTTCGAAAAGTGTCAAAACAAGCCTGGAATAAACTCTAGTGAGATATGGGAAAATTCCGTGGCATGGACAACGATCAAACGGAGCACTCACATTCTGTGGGGACAAGGTTTGGCTCATTTGCTAATATTCCAGCTCAGCTGGCCTTATCGCTTAATTACAACAATAATTACACATAAATACTCGTAGGTAAGATAAAATCATCATGATCCTTTCACAATTTCTCTTATTTTCTCTCTATTTTGCGACAAGGAGAATGGATGGTATATACTACTTCAATATGACATTAAAAATGGAAGAGGTTTTATCAGAACGATTTCAAGAAACTGCATTTCTGAGAGAAAAATAACAATAGCCTTTAGTCACGGATTCTAACCATCAGACATCGTAAATATCTTGTACATGAAACTACGTTTGCCAACCACCATTGTAATATACTCATACACGTGTATGTAGAAAATCTAGATTGCTGAATGCAATAAAACTAGTTTTCTATACATGTAAGTATGTTACATAATTTTGACTGAGATTCAACGTCATTTAAAACAATTTATTTGGAGTGAGAAATAAAGTAAAAACATATGCCCGGCAAATTTTCACAAGCCACAGCACACGCAAGTTATAGCGGTATATTATAATCTTCATATCTGTTCATTGTTTATTACAGTGTCAATCCATCTCTACCATGTGTTTGAGTTAAGACTATCAACAAAAATCTCCGAGTAAATTGATATATATTTGCTAGAATATTCCACTATTTAGCAGTCACTCTTGCTGTTAGATGATAATGAAGACAAATACCGGATATTAGATGCTATTTAGTAGATCTCTCTTTCAAATTAATTAAACGGACAACCAGTAAATCCCATCTTGCGTACCTTATCTTGCACCCCGCATGTATGGTTCTTTTGTATTGAATTAAAAATATCATACTCTCACAATGCAATAGAAAATGATATCCGCTATATTTAGAGTGTTTAATAGAACGAGGTCATTTCAGCATCAAAACTGGGGATATTGTATTTATGCAATAAGTTTTTCTTTTAGTTTTTGAAATAGTTCGTTGTGAAATTTGGATCCCTCGGGAATCCTGCATTGCTCAATCCAAATAAAACCGGGCACCCTGGTCGACCTTCGATATTCGATCTAATCAATGATTGATTTACAATAAAACTTATTACTGCAGGACACAGTGAGGCACAATACTGCACCAGTATAAGCAAAACCAAAAGGAATAAATTGACAATACATTCAGAATATTGTGACACTAAGCACAGGTACCTGATTGTGAAAAACGGTAAGTGCAGCAATACTGGTATTTTTCAAATGACAATGGTTACTTACTTGTTATATTGTAGGCTTGAAACCCATATGCCGACCACATTCCTTCTGACCAAAATCAGTATTCGTCAAGATTGACGCTGTATAATTGGTTCCTCCTCGATGTACGTAAAGTCATTTTTAAGTCATAAAACAATATCCACTTCAGATCCCTTGAAACTTGGTTTAAGCACTCCAGTCAGTCCTTTTTCCTACTGGAAATTCCAAGGCGGTTCCTGTTGGTATTCCTTTATTTTATGTAATGTCTTGTTTCCGTGGTTGTTGTTTTCGTTCATTTCTTTGCACCTCCTTCTGGAGTTATGCATTAATAATGCATGTAAGATTCCTCATAGGATCTTGTTGTCTTTCCTTGTATTCCTTTCATAGAATAGTTGTTATCATAGAAATCTATATGCGTAAATCTAATGTACTTTTTTCACTAATGATTTATTTTTTATTGCAGTTCGTTTTAAAATCCCTGTGGACTTTCGAACCTCTCTTGAGATGTTATGCTTTACATGGTGTTCATGTGTGAGCTTTGACCGCATGTGTCTTCTTGAACAACGTCATAACATAGAACTTGATATTTGATACGTTCATAAAAATGATAAAATGCTAAGATTAATAATGTAAATGCAACTATCATCGTTAATGGGACAAACTATGGTAAGCATAGAATTGATATATCCATTCAGGACAGACACAGAAAGAACACTGGCCACTGTGGAACTGGTTCCTCATATCTGCTGGTGTTACCGTGCTACTTGTTTTAATAGTAACTACTACGTGGTGTGTAATGGTAAAAAGAAAAGAAAGATTAAGGTAGGTAATTAAGAGATAATATAACTTGACAGTTCCAGAGTGGAGCTAAGAAATAATCACATATAATTTGAACTTGTTTATTTGATACTGCTGGTTGTTTTCTTTTCGAATGATTAATTTTTAAAGACATTCCATATGATGCACAACCTCACTTTTTTAAAATACATTCAGTTCTCAAACTTGTCCAATATGTTCTATTTTATGGTACTAAAATGCGCATTTTTGGAACACTTCTTAATATTTGACATGTCGAATTTGTTAACAAACACTGTAACATCAGGAATACCAACACAGAACACTCATCTGCGAAAAGATTTTCGTCGTCGGCATGAGATAACTAGCATAATCTGGAATAAGGTTGGAAATATCGAACTGGTCTGAGAGTTAGATATTCGCTGGCTCTCTCATGAAAGGACTAGTTTTCGCCGTTTGGCAAGTTTAAAGTGTATTAATTATAATCCTGATTCATTTTTGCAATTCTACTTAATGGTCTGGGAAAATTTATCATGTAACTGAAAACAATGTTAAATGTTTATTAATAGTATCTAAAGGAAGACAATGATCAAATCATATTTCAGATATTACTGTTTACGTGCACCGTTTACCAACTCGTGGATGAACTTCATTTCATTTATAGGCAAACGGAAACCATGCAAGATAACCCATACTACGTCACAGCACCCACAGGCAACAGAACCACTGGAAATACTGATTCTGCCGTCAGAGATTATCAATACATCACGGTCGAGATTGATGACGTTATTTCCGGATTAGGTAACAGTGTCATAATCTCCAGTGATGAGTTAACAGACGGGCTTTAGTTTCGTGAACTTTAAAAACCAGATTTCAGCGATCATTTCTATAATGTTATTAGCTTTATAAGATGTGCAAGAAAAACAAATACGTGATAAATTATATGCAATCGAACAGAGGCATGCATTTTGTGAAGTTATAAGTGCTAAACTAGCTGATTTTTGTTCTGTCTTTGATGTTAGAATTATGTATATGACGGATGCATTTTAGATAGTCTTGCCATACGAAAGTCGCTAAAATGGATTAAGATGTCACCATTTTGATTCTGTAATCTGTATTTAAAATATGTCATAATCATGTCGGGGAATTTGGATTTCCTATTATTTGCTGAAAAGTGCTATCCTTGCAAATGTATCTCTGATAAGCTATAATTACCGAGGGGACCATATCCTTTATTCAGTAAAGGATACAAATCTAGACAAACATCAATCAATTCACCCAGACGTATATACAAATGTAGTTTATGGAAAATTCGTGTAACGAATTTATGAATAAAATGACTTAGTGACAGTGCATGAATCTTCGACAAACGAGCGCATGATAGGAAACGATTGGACAAAAATTTACATTTAGAAACGAGATGATGTACTTTGACATTTAATGCTTAACAGACATATCGCGATATGTGTCGGCTATAACTATAAATGATTAATAAATACAATATTATTTTTTATACATCATTTTGTGACATCGACATATACGGGATGTTACAAGATAAATTGAAACTCTGAATCTCTGATTCTTACTCAAACATCTGAACAAACAAGCACAATTCTTTCAAGTATCTGATATAAGATAATGTTCAGGAAACTCATAAAATCTTGCGTTAAATGTTAATAACCTGTACAATACCTTAACATAAAAATATACATACTTACAAAATTGAAGCGGCATCTGATCAGTGAGGTTAGTTAATGGAATTGCATTCTATTATTAAAAGCTGTTTTAAATGAACACTTTCATATGGTATAAATATCCAGCCAATAATCAGTTTATTACCAGAAACATGCTTTCTACAACAACAACAAACAGACAACAACAACAACACATCAGCAACAAAACAATCGTTTATCTGAACAGAACATAATATTACGGATACTTTGTATTGTATTGTGTTTTTAATCGAAAAATAGTCACTTTTAACTTAAATTTTGTCCAAGCATATAAAGTTCTATTTAAAATGATAATGTGAGGGGTGACAAAAATCTTCGAGAACTTTCGACATATTTTCTTTATCAGTCCATAAAGATCAGATCTTACACCTTTACACAAAAGTGAAACCCTTTTCTAACGATTTCAGTCTATTATAATTATTTCGGCATCATAATCTACTTGGTGACGTCATTTTGCTTAAACCGTCTGTCATATATTCGTCAAGGATGGACAGCGAGATGTTATCAAATTCTACGCAAATTTATGACATAGTCCAGAACAGATTTACAAAAGTTTATGGTGAGTCTACCTTCCCTAAAACTGTTATCCACAAGTGGTTTCAACGATTTGGTGATGGCTGATCCTCTATCGTAGATGACCCCCGTCTTGGGACGAAAAATCCCATCGAAACAAATATTTCGACACGTCATAGATCTTTTGATAAAAAGACGGGAAATAATATTAGGCGGGTAGGTTCTGGGAGTTCGGTGTAATTTCACATTTTTAGCAAAAAATTTTTAACCAACAACTGAAAAAAGCGGGGGGTTTTGTGCTAGGGGGTGACTAGACTTTAAAAACCATAGCAAAAACAGTCCGAGTAAGTTTGTGCCAAGAATTTAATCTTTTTTGATGAAAAATTTTTCATTAAGATAATTACATGGAGAAAACTTTTTCCTCTCTTTTGCCCCAAAAAGTAACAACAAGTTCGGGGAAAGGGTAATTCGTCTCCATCCCCCCTAATACACTCTTTTTCCAAAGTCAGCCGGAAAAAGTGGCCATACCACTGAAAAAAACTAAAATTTCAAAAAACACAAAAAGCAAATTTGAATCTTTCGAGGGAAATTGCTGTAAATAGTTTTTTTTTTTATCAATCATTTTAATAGCCTGGAAAGCAAAATTTGCTCTAACACACCCCAATGTTTCTTTTCCGAAGTTTAGGAAAATTGTTAGCTACAAAGGAAAACATTTGAATTTGTTGCACAAATTTCTGTTTTGCAATCGTTACACCCATTAAATTTAAGTAATCGAGGCAAGTTAGCTGTTTGTTACTTAAAATTACTGAAACCACTGGTTTGGGAAATCAAAAATCATTTCATGTACACTCTGGGGATCAAAACAATGGTCGGGAAAACTACAATCATTGGTGATATTACCCACCAAACCCCGAACCAACCCAAACTTGTCACCGGGTTTTAAATTTTCAACACATAACGCCCCCACATCTCAGTCGAGATGAAAAATTAAAATCGAAAATCACAACACACACGTATAGTCCAGATTTTGGGCCCTCGTGATTTCTTTCTTTTTCTCCAAATGGGGGTCAAGATTTGAGCTCGGGGAAAACTTGGGGTGCTATGACGCGACGTTTAAAGGGGTCCCCGGCGGCCTTTAATTTTTGTTTTAAATGTAACAATCAGGGTCTACATGAAAA
>CM037785.1:45123581-45173581 GCA_021229015.1 Solen grandis | reverse complement strand
TTCATTTTACGGCAGTCCAAAGTTTGATCCTTTTTTGGAATAATTGTTAATCAGTTTTTATGCTTGAAATTGTGATATATAAGAAAAAGAATGTTCGACTAGTGCGACTTATATACATGTTTGAACTATTTGCTGTTTTTGCAATTTTGTTTATCATTTTGCCGCTAGAGGGCGTTTTGCTTAAAATCACTCTTTTGCTTATAACTAAAAACGTTAAGGTCTGATTGAAATGCGGTTTTCAGCATTTTGTTCCTTGTTGACAGCTACAAATATGTGATGGATTTCAAAGGATAGGTTATGGGAAAATATTTGCGCTAGAAGAGTTTGAATGTTCTAACATTGCAAAAAAAATAAATAAATAAATTAAAATAAAAATGTGCTAATGAGAGTAGGTCTTCAAAAAACCTTTTCGTTCTGTTTCATATTGAAAATTGTGGCTGAGTTGAAATAAAGTGTTCAAGTTGATTAGGTTAAAAGCGAAAACCGAGATACCGCTTGCGGTTCTAGTTTTTTTTTTATTTTTCTAACCCTTTTTTGTGAACGGCATAGCTCCGAGGTGAGAAAATCCACATCTATGAAACTTTTATCAGTAATAACTACGTATTTGAAGATGATCCTAACGTCGAGAAAATTTTCATCTTTGTTTTGATTTTCCCGCCAGGGGGCGTTTTATATGAAAATGTTTAATAAGCAATATCTCAATTATTTGAGGTCCGATTCAAATGCGGTTTTTGCACAATGTTCCTTGTAAATAGCCCAATAAAAGATGATATGTTCCAAAAATTTGCGTATATAAAACTTTCGTGCTACAGGAAGTTGAACGTTCGAATCTCGAAAAAAACTGTGAAATAAGGGTAGGTCTACCAAAAACGTGCCCATTTTATTCAGAGATGAGATAGAAGAATTTTGTTTGTTGCATATGATTTGCATGGCATATACGCACAAAATATATGGGGTGGCGATTTTGAGAAATGCATGGTTTGTCCACAGTACGCGGTCAAACATAACCAATATTTTCGAAAAATCAACATTTTAAAAGCATGACTTTTAAGGTTATTTGCAGCTCCTGACTTTATTTTTTGTTCAATCTTCATCATTTTTTCACTGTAAATGCATTTTTATCAATCAAATAAAATCATAGAAAAAAATCTCCCATAATATGCAAAGGTCAAGGTCATATACCAATTATTATTATTTATATCGGCATAAAATAGCTCCAAATATAAAAATATTTAATAGAAAGTATATGAACAAAAGTTTGTGGTTGTGGGGAGATCTTTCCATAAATGTTTAGTTTTTGAAGATCGGACTTCATTTGATCAAATGACCACAGTCCAAATTTTGATCCTCTTATCAAACAATTGTATATCCATATGTTTCCTCTTTTTTGCTGCTCCTGACTTTATTTTTTGTTCAATCTTCATCATATTTTCACTGTTTATGCATTTAAATAATACAAACAAACTCATAGTAAATAACGATGAAATATGCAAAGGTCAAGGTCATAATACCGATTATTGTTATTTTTATCGGCACAAAATAGCTTCAAATCTAAAAATATTTTAAAGAAGGTATATGAACAAATGTTCTACTTCGTGAAGAGATCGTTCTAATGATGTTTAGTTTTTGAAGATCGGACTTCATTTGATCAATTAACAAAGTATTCGAATAAAGTTAATATCAATCAATTATGTCTGCAGTTGAAACCAGTACTCTTACTAGTCAAGTTAAAAGCGAAAACCAAGATGCCGCTTTGCGGTTCTAGTTAGGTTTTCGCATCGCTTGCGAAAACCTATTGTTCTTCTTCTGTTTTATTTAGGTTTTCGCATCGCTGGGCGAAAACCTATTGTTCTTCTTCTGTTTTATTTATTTTTTTTTTATTTTTATTATTATTTTTCTAACCTTTTTTTGTGAACGGCATATCACCATGATAGAAATAAGTCACATTTCTGATTTTTTTACCAGTTTTGTCCTAAGATCTGAATTTGATCCTAACGTTGAGAAAATTTTCATTTTTGTCTTAGTTTTGCCGCTAGGTGGCGTTTTGTAAAAATGACTAAGGGCTAATAACTCTGTTATTTGAGGTCCGATTCAAATGTGGTTTTTTGCTTTGTGTTCCTTGTCAGAAACTTAATAAAATATAATACGTTTCAATTATTTGCGTATATAAAACTTTCGTGCTACAGGAGGTTGAAAGTTCGAATCTCGAAAAAACGATGAAATAAAGGTAGGTCTACGAAAAAAGTCCCCATTTTTTTCAGAGATGAGATAGGAGAATTTTGATTGTTGCATATGATTCGCAAGACATATACGCACAAAATATATGGTGTGGCGATTTTGAGAAATGCATGGTTTGTCCACAGTACGCGGTCAAATATGACCAATATTTTTCGAAAAATCAACATTTTAAAAGCATGACTTTTACGGTTATTTGCAGCTCCTGACTTTATTTTTTATTCAATCTTCATCATTTTTTCACTGTTAATGCATTTTCATAAAACAAATAAAATCATAGAAAAAAAATCACCCATAATATGCAAAGGTCAAGGTCATATACCAATTATTATTATATTTATCGGCATAAAATAGCTCCAAATCTAAAAATATTTTATAGAAAGTATATGAACAAAAGTTTTAGTCTGTGAAGAGATCTTTCCATTGGTGTTTAGCTTTTGAAGATCGGACTTCATTTGATCAAATGACCACAGTCCAAAGTTTGATCCTCTTATCAAACAATTGTATATCAATATGTTTCCTCTTTTTTGCTGCTCCTGACTTTATTTTTTGTTCAATCTTCATCATTATTTCACTTTTTATGCATTTTTATATAACAAATAAATTCATAGAAAAAAATCAAGCATAATATGCAAAGGTCAAGGTCATATACTAATTATTATTATTTTTATCGGCATAAAATAGCTCCAAATCTAAAAATATTTTATAGAAAGTATATGAACAGAAGTTTTAGTCTGTGAAGAGATCTTTCCATTGGTGTTTAGTTTTTGAAGATCGGACTTGATTTGGTCATTTTACGGCAGTCCAAGTTTTGATACTCTTTAGAACAATTGTAAATCAGTTCTTATGCCTCAAATTGTGATATATAAGGAATAGAATGTTTGACTAGTGCGACTTGTATACTTGATTGAACCATTTGCTGCATTGCTAGGTACCTAATAGAAAAATTTTAATCAGTTTTGGTTTTCATTTTTCCGCTTAGGGCGATTAGCTTGAAATCACTATTAATAATTAAAAAAAAAATGAAGTCTGATTTTTATGCGATTTTTTGCATTCTGTTCTTCGGTGACATCAATTTGAAATGACACAAAAAAATAATGCGATATTTCATAAAAATGATAGTAATTCAATGCAACAGTTGTTCGTAATAGTGTTGACTGCATATTGCATTGTCGTGTGTCATTTTATACTGTTGTTTGTCGTTTGCAATTGTTGTTTATCGATACAATTGTCATTTGTCTCCATCATAAAGCAAAACACACATAAAACATTGCAGTACCCGAAGTCCGTAAAAAATGTTTTCAAGTTTACGACTACATAACAGACAGGTAATACTCAAAAGTATTCTTCTTGGTAAAAAGTCTGATTATACATTGCGACAAAAATGTTTGAATGATCACTGTTAACAGTATTCAACAAGCCATTGAACGAAGAAATAATATGTTTTTCGAATCATGCGACTCATGAACTGAATGGAATTGCTTTCATGAAAACTGATGATATCGCGATTTCATAACTGACAGGTAATACTAAACAATACTCTCTTGGGTAAAAAGTCTGCTTAGACATTGCGACAGAAACGTTTCAAAGATCACTGTTAACAGTATCAAAAAATTCATAACTGATAGGTATACTCAAAAATCTTCTTTTGGGTAAAAAGTCTTCTTAAACATTGCGACAAAAGTGTTTGAAAGATCGCTGTTAACATTATAAACAAGCCATTGAACGAAGAAATATTTTTCGAATCATGCAACTCGTGAACTTAATGGAATTGCTTTTGCGAAAACCGATGATATCGCGATTGCGATTCTAGTTTTATTATTATTTTTCTAACCCTTTTTTGTGAACGGCATATCGCCATGATAGAAAAAAGCCACAATTATGAAATTTTTATCAGTTCCTTATATTTATCTGAACTTGATCCTAACGTTGAGATAATTTTCATTTTTGTCTGATTGTTGCCGCTAGGGGGCGCTTTGAAAAAAATTAACAAATGCTAATAACTCTGTTATTTGAGGTCCGATTCAGATGTGGTTTTTTGCATTGTGTACCTTGTCAAAAGCCTAATCAAATATGATAGGGAACAAAAATTTGCGTATATAAAACTTTTTGACTACGGAAGGTTGAATGTTCGAACCTCGCAAAAAACAGTGAAAATGAGGGTAGGTCTACAAAAAAAGTGCCCATTTTTATTGGAATTGAGATAAAAGAATTTTGTTTGTTGCATATGATTCGAAAGACATATACGCACAAAATATTTGGGGTTGCGAATTCGGGAAATGCATGGTTTGTCCACAGTACGCGGTCAAACATAACCAATATTTTCGAAAATTCAATATTTTCAAAGCATGACTGTTAAGATTTTTGCAGCTCCTGACTTTATTTTTAGTTCAATTTCTATGAAATTTTCACATTTAATGAAAAAGTATGTTCTTAAGTGTCAAATAATATAAAAAGTAAAAATGTATTGTAAATTTTTGTTTCGATTTTCCCGCCAGGGGGCGTTTTATATGAAAATGTTTAATAAGCAATATCTCAATTATTTGAAGTCCGATTCAAATGCGGTTTTACATAATGTTCCTTGTAAATAGCCCAATAAAATATGATAGGATCCAAAAATTTGCGTATATAAAACTTTCGTGCTACAGGAGGTTGAAAGTTCGAATCTCGCAAAAACTGTGAAATAAGGGTAGGTCTACCAAAAACGTGCCCATTTTATTCAGAGATAAGATAGGAGAATTTTGTTTGTTGCATATGATTCGCAAGACATATACGCACAAAATATATGCTGTGGCGATTTTGAGAAATGCATGGTTTGTCCACAGTACGCGGTCAAACATAACCAATATTTTCGAAAAATCAACATTTTAAAAGCATGACTTTTAAGGTTATTTGCAGCTCCTGACTTTATTTTTTGTTCAATCTTCATCATTTTTTCACTGTAAATGCATTTTTATAAAACAAATAAAATTAAAGAAAAAAAATCACCCATAATATGCAAAGGTCAAGGTCATATACCAATTATTATCATTTATATCTGCATAAAATAGCTCCAAATCTAAAATATTTTATAGTAAGTATATGAACAAAGTTTTAGTTTGTGAGGAGATCTTTCCATTGGTGTTTAGTTTTTGAAGATAGGACTTCATTTGATCAAATGACCACAGTCCAAAGTTTGATCCTCTTATCAAACAATTGTAAATCCGTATGTTTCCTCCTTTTTGCAGCTCCTGACCTTATTTTTTGTTCAATTTTCATCATTTTTTCACTGTTTATGCATTTAAATAATACAAACAAACTCATAGTAAATAACGATGAAAATATGCAAAGGTCAAGGTCATAATACCGATTATTGTTATTTTTATCGGCACAAAATAGCTTCAAATCTAAAAATATTTTAAAGAAGGTATATGAACAAATGTTTTAGTTTGTGAAGAGATCTTTCCATTGGTGTTTAGTTTTTGAAGATCGGACTTCATTTGACCAAATTACTTCAGTCGAAAATTTGATCCTTTTATCAAACAATTAAAATTCTATGGTTCTTCTTTTTTGCAGCTCCTGACTTTATTTTTGTTCAATCTTCATCATTTTTTCATTGTATATACATTTAAATAATACAAATAAACTCATAGTAAATAACGATGAAAATATGCAAAGGTCAAGGTCATAATACCGATTATTTTTATTTTTTTCGACACAAAATATCTTCAAATCTAGAAATATTTTATAGAAAGTGTATGAACAAAAGTTTTATTTCGTGAAGAGATTGTTATAATGATGTTTAGTTTTTGAAGTTCGGACTTCATTTGATCAATTTACAAAATTATTCGAATAAAGTTTATATCAATCAATTATGTCTGCAGTTGAAACCAGTACTCTTACTAGTCAAGTTAAAAGCGAAAACCAAGATGCCGCTTTGCGGTTCTAGTGTTCCTATTAATCTCACACTTTTTTTTATTTATGCAGCCGAGCATGCACATCATATTTACTACAAGATGTGTTTTTATACATCATTTGCAGTCTATACCATGATCATACTGCACTCTTTTACCTAAATGTTCCACACCACCTGATCCGTCCGTGGCTGACCTGTGATTTGATAGTCCAAGGGCAAAAAGAAATATATTTTAATATTTCTTATTGTTATTGACACAATGTTAAAATGATCTGTAGCTATCTGTTGATCTTGTATGTGCAATCATAATCAATAATGTTATTGCTTTCAATAACAGCAACATGAATACAAAACAATAAAATAATATTTTTTGTCCGTCATCTAAAAAATAGTTAATAAAAGCATAGTAAAACAATTGTTATAAAATTTCATTAAAACTCATAAGATAACATCACTGGCATCTTTCATATTGCATAGGGATACTGTCTTGTGTGCATTTACAACACACTTAATCGTTTGGTTTTACCAAAACATTTTGCATAACAATGACCAACTTCAAGTACTTAAAGTATATCAGCCATACTTGTTTAAGCACAATTAACACTGTTGTCACATGATTTCAAGTTTCTAGATGAAATTGCTGTTTTATGCATCTGCTGTCGTTTTGGTTTCATCTACGTCTGGTGATGATAATGGTGTTGTGGTTTTTTCTACTGATAATAAAGTATATTGCATTTAATTTCATCTACGTTGATAATTTGATGTTTTTGATTTTTTTTTGTTTTCTTCTACTGATGGTAATAGTGTTGAATGCTGTTGATTTCGTCTTCTTCTGGGATGATAGTGTTATTTGCTGTTCATGATAAAGTTTAGGTATTTAAGTAATTAGTTAATCCTCAATTAAAAACAATATAAAACACACGTGACATAACTCATAATGTCACACTATACCAATCTTCGGATATCCACATGTATCCGATCGATTAATAATATAAGAAGTCATAAAGTGAAACGGAATAAGTTTTTTTATTCAATTTAAGCCAGAATGTCGTACGACCCATGCGGCAAAACATATTACGCATTTTGTACAAAAAAAATTGAACCGTAAATCAACTGGGGGTTTCCGACGATGGCATATTAAATACAGCTGTAGATCTTGTTATATATTTTCTCAATGATATAGATATGAATCTTTACTCTAAAGGATCTTCGTTGTGAACATCTTATGGACATATTATGACATTAAGGGCACGTATTATTTATCTTACTTTTGGTGTGGCAAATACTTGTTATTATTTTTCAGAAATGTGAAAAAGAAAATGTGTAAAAGGAATATATCCTTGGATTCAAATACGTATACTAGAGATATCTTACAAAGCACACGATTATTCTGCGTGTCCATGTCATATTTCAAAACCTCACACTCGGAGAGTTTGTTTCAGTCGTGTGACGCAATGAGTGATGATATCTTACCTGAGCTAAATCACATTAGCATATTCAAATGGCTCGATTGTACGCCAGCCTACCTGTATAAACGCTTCACTGAATGTTGGGGTTCTTTTTTATGTCGGGAAAATAAGTCGAAAGCGATAAAAGGGAATTAAGGGTTATTATCTCGAGGGAACGAAATAATAAGTCGAGGAACGAGTTAATTATCTCGAGGGAACGACTTATTATCTCGAGGGAACGAAATAATAAGTCGAGGGATCGAGTCAACCAATCAAATATTGCAATAAAGAGTCCGTATGTTGAGACCGTTTTTATTTTTTTAATGGGATTAACGGTCCATCGACAATATTTCTGTAACTGAGACAACCTCCAGACTAACTGAATACGCTCAGAATTAAATCGTTAACAGTTTTGGTATCACTTAAACTTCCTCCTTTCCAAATCATACGAGTACAAAAATTTATGTGATTGGCTTTACGGAAACAGACGCGTCCTGTGTGTTCAGCATAACATAATTTGGCGATAAGAAAGTCTTTCTCATAAATATATAACAATATGATCGTCTCTTAATATCATGAATGACATTTGTAACAAATAATATGATTGGTTGACTGACTCGTTCCCTCGAGTTATAACCTCGTTCCTTCGAATTATTATTTTGTTTCCTAGACTTATTATCTCGTTCCCTCAAGATAATAAGTCATTCAACACTATTTGGATATACGGTCAAACCTGCCTTAAGCGGTCAGTCAAGGGAACAAGAGAAAGTGACCGTTGAACAAGGTTGGCCGCTAAATGAATGTTTAATATCTAATAAAATGCTATAGTTTGGTAACATTAAAATTGGCCGCTAAATACAGGTTGACCGCTTAATACAGGTGGTCGCTTATACGGTTCAACTGTATAACGACTATATTATTTTGGCGGTCTTGTTAAATACTGATGAAATCGCTGGATATTGTTCATGCATCATGATAATATCCTGATGTTTATTTTTATATTTCGCTTCAGATTCAGTAACACAAAGAAAAAATGTCGGACAATGTAGGGTCGCCAGATATAAAGAAATACATTGAACGACTCAGAAAACAATCAGAGCCCGACAGTAACGACAGGAGACATGCGCAGTATGTTCGGTACATCAACACCTTCCTGGCTTACTTTGGTGACGAACGAGTGTACCTCGTGGGTAGCACCGGAGAGAACCAGAAATTGCGGTGGTCCAAAGATGGCGGTGATGCTGACTTTATTCTACGTTCTGGGAAACTGAAAATTCCAATTGAATGCATTGTGCATCGCGAGGACACGCCATGTTTTGTTTGGATCAACTGCAAAAATATTGATCTTACAAAACTGAGCATGGAACCCATCGAGGGAGGGGTTTTGCCGTCATCTTCGTTGAGGAAAGTAGATCCAGAGTTATTTACAATCGCACGTGGAATATACACAGTGGTAACCTCAACATCAGACAATGTCCCGGGAAGGGAGACAAGGGTTGTCACCACGGGTGTTGGATCCAAAGTCGGCCTGGCCCGATCAGAATACCGAGGTTTAGATATCGTGCAGAAAGACTTCCTATCTGATTTGAAGTATAAACCAGTAAAGAACCAAATAAAGAAACCGCCGCGTAGCGATGATATAAACCCAAAAGACATGTCACAATTGGAGACAATTTTGAAGATAATCGCAGACCAAAAGCTTCTGGGGAGCACAGGAAGCAATGCAGGTCAAGGACTGAACTTTGGACATACGGTCAATGAGGTGATGAAAAGGAGACAGTTTCGAGCCGCAGTCAGAGATAACGGAGAAGCGCAGGTATATGATAATAACCTTGACGAAGATAATGCAAGCAGTCCTGCCAAAAAAGTAAAGTCCGATCAAAACACAAGTTTCCCAGAGAGGGTAACTATAAAGTACTTAGAGAAATCTAGCAAGGATTTCGTTCCGGCATTACTTGTTGTAGGGAAATTGGATTGCATGAAAGACTGGAAGGAAAGGCAGCTAAAAAGTAGGTGGCTTAGTGAAGATGTTATCAATGAAATATACGACATGGACGTGTTCGTTGTCTCTAAATACGCACCTGTCAGTCCAGATACATCAAAATATTTTTGTTTGTCTTTTAATCTTGCTGAGGTTAAACTTGCCAGCTGTTTGTCGGAAGTACAAAGAGACGCAATGCTGATTCTGAAGTCGTACTTGAAAGGCATATTTCGGAAGTATCATGAGAGAGTAATGCTTGAAATGAAAGAAAATCACGAACTAAAATTAACCACCTTTCATCTGAAAACAGCATTGTACTGGTTATGTGAGGAAAAAAACAAGAATGGCTTGAATGAGAACACCAGTGCCCTTAAGATTGTTGAAGACGTCCTTGGGTTTCTCGCTGAAGCTGCTGAAAACAAATTTCTCTCACATTACTTTATCACAAGCAACTTATTTGCTGGTTTTCAAGAGATTGATTTCAATACCATGATCGGTTGCATCGCAGACATCAGAGAAGATCTGGTTGGAAGCATTGGCGAATTCTTTACTCTAGATGATGGACAACCAGTATTTACTGAAATATCTCTCGAAGAAGCAATATGCATTTCAAACATGTCCGCTGATGGTGGAAAAAAGCAACAAATGGACAACATCGAGGACGCTATGATAGACTTTCAGAGAGGCTGTAATGACAGTCAGAGAGACAGCGATGGAAATGCCCCCATCTTGAAAGCATGCAAAGCCACGGTTCAGAAGATTCTTGAAGACGATAAAAATTCTTCCGGAGAAGCTCAGTTGGCCGCTGCAGTTCTTGGTATTTGCGGCGATGACGTCATTCAGTCTGTCAGTAACCTCATTTCCGGTTCGTCGGGACAGACAGAAAATGTCAGGAGAGAATTTGACAAAATAAAATACATGATCAAAGGGTTTAAATTTTAGTTCACAGATTGGCAAATACTGCCTGTTAGAACTTGTGGATCATACATGATTAAAGGGTTTAATTCTATGTTCACAGTATGGAAAATACTGACTATAAAGACATGTAGATCATTAGAACTTGAATCAGATCCATTTGTATCGTTTAAGGATTGACCCTACAGTGCCTGTCCCGTTTGGGCATGTCTGAGTTGGGCTTGTTACGGATATTATTAAATTGAAGAAAAAAGAGACGAAGAAATCTCCACGAGGAAATCCTTTGTAAATGTGAATATATAAATATATGAACAGGATAAATGTCCGTTTATTGAAAAATAAATATCTTTGGACCGATTGATATATAACTTGACTGAAATTTCTGAATGGATCAATTGGAGTGCAGGCAGTTATATACTGGACAGTTTCAAACAATTTGAATGAGAATGATTGTTGAGATATATGCCACTGATATATCGTCTATTGAAAGTCAGAAGGGGCTATCAGCCTTCTTTTTACATATGCTGATAGCCCCTTCTGGCTTTCAATGGACGATATACATGTACAGACGTTTCTATTTAGATTGTAATGCTTTTTCGCCTATTTTTGATTTGCAATTAAAATATCTTTCGATCACAATAATTTTGTATATTTTTCTAATTTCTTTCAAAAAATCGTTGTAACATAAATAGTTCTGCTCGTTTTCAAAACCTAATTCCAAGTGCACAAACACATTTCTAGTAGATTGCTAATTTTACTTACTTCAACATAAAAGTTTTCTTGTTTTTCTCCCTACAGTATACTGATTAATTCTAAAGAAAAAATAGTGTGTATCTAGGAATATTTAAGAAAACTGTTAAAAACAAGGCTTCGAAAAAGAAATGCTCGCTTTTTTCTGTTTTTGTTTAATATATAAACACTTGAACATCTGTTTCATATTATCGTACGGTAACTTCAATGCCAGTGAGAAATATAACATTTTGTGTTGCCTGCATTTTTACCTTATGGTATGAAAGCTCGCGACCATAACGATACACGGTAACTTTCTTTTATTTTGTTTGATTTTTACGCTACATGAGAAGTGTCAGGTACAGACTATGACTATTTGTATTACTTAAAAGTTTTCAAAATATCGGAAATAGCAACATTATTTCATGTATTCATTAGCATGAGGAAATACTATACGTGTGTTTCAATATCGACTGAAGGTATTAGAACACAGTGATAAAGAGTGCTTATCATCAAATGTTAGCCTAGCGTGTAAAGCGCAGGATGGTCTTTTAGCTAACCAGAGCACAGCGTGCTCAAGATGAGCAATTGTGATCACCCTGCGTCCGTCGACGTCAACAATTTGTTTTTAACGACATCTCCTCTGTCACCACTGGGTATAAATTGATTAAACTTAGCATGAATTTTCCTTGGGTGGCCCTTCAAAAAAGTTGCTTAAATAAACTTGATCCTCGCAGAACACTGGTTGCCATGGCAACCAAAATTCTTCTTCTCTGAAACTTATGGTCAGAATTGAATTTCATCTGGCACAAATGGTCACCCCATGGCTATCTACCACAATTGCTAAATAAAGTGATTTCTTGAAAAATGAGGCCCCTAGGGGCTTTGCTAGTTGTCTTATATACTGTATATAAAAATAATCATTTTACCTCTATGAAACCAATGGTTAGAATTAAATTTCTTTTGGTACACAATGTCACTGCACCGTTGCCTAAAATAATTCCTAAAATAAAGGTAATCCCATGAAAAAATGAGGCAATCAAATGATTTACTAAGAATTATTTTTAACTGAAATTTGAATCTGGTTTGCTGCTGGAGGTAACCACGTAAAACGTAAAAAGAATGGTTTTAAATAAGCTTATGTACTCTGGTGAGCCAAGTGGCCCTCTTGTTTAAATATTGGGGCCGCTGGTACAAATCCCACCAGTAGCAAACTTTCATTTTGTCACATTAAGCTACACTTATATATATATATATATATATATATATATATATATATATATATATAAGTAAAACGTTAAGAAAATGCAATAACATGCATTGTTAAGCTTAATACATATTAGGTGTTCACAATAAAATTTGTTTTCCAGATCACCGGAAACATGCCTTGAAGATATAAACAATTTATTAAGATTGGAAGAAAAATACTTTCTGTTTGCATAATTTTGATGTCCCTAGATATTCAATCGTCAAAATGCTTTTATGTATTGTGCCCCTGTGTCATTATTATTTATCAAAAAATTACAATTTATTTGTGGACCTTTCAGTTTCCCTTTCCATGTTTATAAATCAAATAAACATTTCGGTACTGATGAAAAATCATCAAAAGCTATGTTTACCTGTATTTATTGCACGGCGGATCACCGCCGGGCATATTGTATTTGCTTCGTAGATTGTCTATGGACACGAAAACGAGGCTGTTTCGCCTCTTTTATAATAATAAATACTTTTTTCATGAATTTGTACAATTTTAAGTTAAATTGTATGTAGTTCGTATTTTTTTCACTATGGATCATGTTTATTATAAGTATAAGTAAAACACATTAGTTTTGAAAAGAGTTTCAATTTCGAAATTTTGTAGTGAGGTTATACTTCTTAGAGATTATTTATGTTACGTAAAATGTTTTAGATAGGAAGGTATGATAATACATTACTCTGGGTTTGTTATTCATTTAATTCTAGCCAAAAAAGTATTTATTGATACCTTGCTTAAATGAAAGCGTAACAAAATCTTAATATATTAAAAAATCGATGGCACTTTGGCATCGAGATTACTTATCTAACCAAGATTTGTCATAGATGTAATTTATTTCAGTATTATTTCTATAATCAACAACTTTTGAACTATTGTGGTAATTGTCATCAAGTATCATTTATTTACAAGGGTTTGATGTTTTTAATTCTGATATGTAACTTCCGGTAAAAACGAAAGTATGGTAAATTGTTTACAATTTGACAATATTGAAGATCTGTCTTCGACTCCTACAGTATTTTGTGTTTTGTAAGAATGAGAATATCAGTACATAGAGTTACGATTATAAACATCTTTTATTTGATTTAATGTGAGTTTTTTTTCTGATCTTATCTCGAGCCAGAATGTATCTCGGTACTTTTTTGCAAGCCTCGAGAAAGTTGTGTCTGTTCAAATGAAAACATGCATGTAAGTACAAACTAAACGAGCTTTTAATTTGATTGTTATATTCTTATTATCTGTATAGAGGGGTGGGTTTGGAAGAGTTATAAAAAAACAACAACATTAAATACCATTAATATTGGGCTGAGGCTATGATGAAATATGTTCAGTTTCTGCAATAAATGTAGCCAAAAAGCAAGCAAATAAGGGGGTGGGCAAAGTATTTATAGCAGTGATTTGCATCTGATCCCACAAGCACCCAAGGGGTGGGTATATATGTCAGTTTTGTGAATGATAGATAGGCCTACAGGCACATGCCAGATAAGCAGAATCATTCAACATCAATTATTTTGCATTTGAACCACTTTGGGCTGGAACCCAGGCAGGGACATTATTTTTTACATCTCTCATGATGACATAATTTCTGGGTATGATAGGATTTTAAAACAAAAAATTAAATTAATGCACCGACTGTCTTTGATTTATGTTTTGGCATATGATATGATTTAGTCTCCCAAACAAAGTTTTGTCTCCAGAAATCCAGTCAGTGCTTCTTCGTAGTGCTCAACTTATGGTATTAATCGATACAATTGTGTATCGACTGTAAACATGGCTTTGATGGATGTGAGAAATCATAAATATTTTAAGTTTAAGCTTAGAAATAAACAACCTGTGTCCAGCAAAAACATATCCTATCTAAACAATATCTTTGTACCCATCCAAAACAACCAAAAATGTGGATGGAACTTCACTGGGATGTGTTGTCCATGTTATGACTACTGGCCAGATTTTAAAATAAATTGGTACAGATGATCCATGGGTCAACCTCTACCAAAGTTCCTAAAATTATTCTGATCCATTAAAAAACATGGCCGCCAGGGGCGGGGCTTATTTGCCTTTTATGTATATAGGGAAAACTTTACAGGGATCATCTCCTTTAAAACTACTGGCCAGATTTCAAAATGTTTTAATACAGACTGATGTTCCTTGGGTAACCGTATACTCAGGTGAGCGATCCAGGGCCATCCTGGCCCTCTTGTTTTTTTCATTTTAAGATTCCTTTCAAGTCTTGGCACTAGTTTTCTATTTATATACTTATGTAAACAAGTTCACATCTCAATAAAGGCTATGTCAAAATAAAAACAATTTGTTTACCTGTTGACCCACATAAAAAAATATTATCAGACTGTTTTTCTTTCCCGCCGTGCTTATTTCAATGTGCTGCCACAGGCAGCACTTTTGTACTTGTTGTACCAATGTACTGGTTTTACAGGGAGGAAAGAATTTGGCCAAGAGGAGTAAAAATGCAAAATAAAAAAAAATACTTATTTGACGGTCAAACTTTATAAAAACATGGTATACATCATATTGACATAAATGTATTGATTCCCATTGCAGAGTGTCTCAATTATGTCTATGGTTTATTAATTTCTTACTTTTACCCATGTATGCTACCAGGCTTGTCTTTCATAAAACATCATTCTCAAATTCTCAAATATTTTCGACTGATTTTTTAAGCCCTAGAATTCCCTTATTAATTGATATGAATAATTGAAATAGTGAATGCATGCTATTCTTGGCATGCTATTATAGAATATTGTTTTTAATATCTTCCAAATTTGTGATGTTGTGATCATACACATTTGAAATTTTTAAGTTGTGGTATATCAAAACTGGAGATGTTTCGTGAATTACGTGCCAGCAACATACAATCTGACTAAAGTACAGATCTTCCTACGGTAATGTAGCGTGGCATATATATAGGAGATGACTTTAGTCAGATTGCAGCAACATATTTCTAGGGGTTGGAATGTAGATTTGTTGTTGTTGTTGTTGTATTGGAGTTTACCGTCGCTGTGATAGTATTTCAATCATATTGCGACGTACAGCTAATTACAGGTGGAGGATGACCCCGAATACACAGAGGTACCCGGGTAGAACCACCGACCTACCGCAAGCAGCTGGAAGGCTTCCTTACATGAAAAATCCGAAGATCCTACCGGGATTCGAACCCACAGCGGTGAGGGGCTGAGATATTTGTAGTCCACGACTGTAACCGCTCGGCCACGGCGGCCCGGAAAGTAGATTTGATAAAAATAAAGGATCATTTTATCATATAAACGATTAATTGATAAACGATTAATTAAAAAACTTTATACATGTAATCAAAATCCATCTAAGGGCTGTTAGATACTGTACTAATTGTATCTGAATATGTTCTTGCTGGATAGAACAACTGGCCATATTTTGATTAAATTTGACGGGAGTCTAATTAAGGTGTGGTTCGTATGCAATTTCTATCTATTAAGAAAGTACGTCTCAGGGGAACAAGTAATCGTTTTGGACAGTTGAGTAATGTCTCCAATCCCCACTCACATGAGCAGACTTTAAAAAATATTTGTGTATTGATTAACTTTGGTTTAAAAAATATTTGAGTATTGATATACTTTGATTGAATAATCAACCATGTGTTTCTTGTGAAATCATTTATTTTCGCGGAACACATATTCGTTGATTTCGTGTAGGTTTATTCAACGAATATTTATCCTAACGAAAACCTATATATAGTCATTACGTTTTTTAGATAATGAATCCACGAAAGAAAGATACCCACGAAATTATCTTAAGTACATAATCAACGAAATTTAATATCAACGAAAATTAATGATTTTACAGTACCAAGTCATCTGTTTTAATTGAGTGTTTTCATAATTTCATTTTCATAACTTGAGTGTCCAACATAATCAATTACATGACACCGTGCAACCTAAACCTTTCTGTAAAGAAAATAAACTGTGTCCAGGACCAAAATTTAATTTACCTTAACCTTTCAAAATCATTTGAAAATCTCAGATTTTAAACCCATTGTTTTGAAAATAATTGAGTATTTGGTCATTAGCTCGACTATTCGAAGAATATGATGAGCTATTGGAGTTACCCTGGCGTTGGCGTCCTCGTCGGCGTCAGTGTCCCAAGAAATGTTAAGGTTTTGTTTAACATTGCATTATCTCCACTATTACTCAATGGATTTCCCCAAACTTTACACATGTGTTTATCATCATCAAAACCAGAATATTAACTCTTCCAAAATTGTATGCATATTTATGGCAATTTTTGGACTTTCCAAAAATGTTTAACTGTTGTTTAACATTGCCATTATCTCAATTTACTCATTTGATGTCCCTTAAATTTCACACATGCCTTGAACATCAACAGACTAACTAATAGAAACGGGGACAGTAACTCTTTCATTTTTTTGTATATTTATGGCCCGTTTGGACTTAGAAAAAATGATAAAACTTTTGCTTAACATTGCTATTATCTACAATTTCTTTCCATGGATGTCCCTCATAATTCATGAAATTGAATAACCTTTGTTGAGGGTCATGCTCTGTCATGAATTTTAAAATAGTTATGCCCTTTTTATTTAGAATCTCGGTTAAGGTTTTCTTTTTCACTTAACCATTTGAGATATTACTTTAAAACTTTGAGTGCATGTGTATTGCTCTTGTGTATATTTATAATAATACAGCGATTCTCATTTTGCTTTTATTTTGCAATATTTATTTTTATTGACAAAGCATTCGAATAGTCGAGCATGCTGTCTTACGGACAGCTCTTGTTTTAGATTAAGTATTTACACTAATACGCAGTATATCTGTTCGTCTAGCATGTATGTCTTCCCCCTCAGGATGGACATAATGTTTTTTTTATATTTTAATATGGACAAAATGGTCAGATACTGGTTTAATCAAAACGTTTTGTGTGACTTTTATCGATTTGCAGGGTAGGTACCATACTTGAATATTAATTCCATCTTTATTTATTCTCAGATTTTATTCATTTCCTTCCTTTTTGAATCGTACCTGGAAATACTATTAAATACACCTTGTAAAACCCAACTGTTAAAACTGGTCGTCTGATTTGTCCGGGTAGCCGTTCAAACAGTTTAAATAAATGCTAAAAATAGATGCATTCATTGAATTTTATCTAGCACAAACCGGCCTACGTTCAGTTAACCATTATGGATTTGTTTCCCTGCTTACAATCTATACGCTATTATAAAATAGGGATGCAAACGTTAAAATTGTGTCGCTTTTGTAATAATACAACTAGCGCGAGGCCAAATTTATCCTTGGTAGTCCTCTATACACCCGAGGTCTACCTCCTGTCATTAGCTGGATGTCGCTATATAACTGAAATATTGTCGTAGAGACAGTAAACTACAAACAAGTAATACATGTATTTTCGAACACTTTCTCCGTTTATAGGGATCTTCGGTAACAGATGCCGGGTTTATTCGGTTATGATGATATCTGTTTTTAGATAATTAATAATATCTTGTTGGTGTATAGCTATTTTAAAGGTGGCTCAGCAGATGCTACTATTACAAAATTTTAGAACGTGGATTTAACATAACATATATAGGTTTTAACCGTAACCCCATAATTGTTCATGTACAAACTTGATGAATATCACTTTACAGAATTTAAAATGGTATATGAAATAATGGATTTTTTTTGCTGTGCAGATTATGAAGTATATGAGTATATAGTATGAGCAAACAGATAGGACCCTGATCAGACCGCTCCTGGAAGGAACAGTCTGATCTTGATCTGCTGTGTCTGCCAATATGTCAAAAAAGTGCCTATATGAGGTAAATGTGGCAAAACTTAAAAAAAATCATTTTTATAAAAGAATTTCATCAGTTTTGTTTCTATAATAATAATAATAATAAATCAATAAAATATTTTTCCTGTGTGTTGTTAGTTATGAAAAAAATGTCAAATAGTCAAATACTTCATCAAACAGCAATGCTGGAACCATAAGTATTACCTAGCGCTGAGTATTGATGGTGGGACGGGAGCCAGTTGTTGTATTATAAATAATATTGTTTTATTGATGGTAGGACGGGAGCCAGTTGTTGTATTATAAATGATATTGTTTTATTGATGGTGGGACGGGAGCCAGTTGTTGTATTATAAATGATATTTTTTTTCACCTGAAAAGAAATGTATTTGACACACAAACAAACAGAGATTTAGGATGGTCTAGTGTTCATTAAGGACCCAACAGCTATGAGTTTGATTCAAAGAAGGGGGTAGGGGTAAAATACTGACAGTATTCAGTTAAGATTACCCAGATGTGGGATGTTTTCCAACATGAAACCCTTTTTGTGGGCTGGTGAAAAAAAGTGGGCTGTTTATATCACCCCACTTTTTCTCGACCCGATTTCCATGCAGTATTTACAGTATACAATCCATCAGTACAAAATTGATACATTTAGGTTTCACATGGAAACCATATATATGCGCTCGTAGCATTGATCTCCCTTTATACTGACCACTCACAGTCCAGTTTATACTTGCGCGCTGAATATATATCGCCCCGTAATTTTTACCTGTAAATATATAACACCCAATCTTTTTGAAAAACTATGTTTTCGTTGAAGTCATCTGGGGTCAAATAAATCCCCTTAGATACAAGGATTTATAAATACACCGCTTATTAAACGACGTGAACGATGTTCCGTGAGAATATATTATAATAGATTAACATGCCATAATTGAAATTACTGCGTAATTAGTAAAATGTTTTCAGAATAAAATATTTAACTTTTGCGCACATTACACCCCTAAGTTCAGTATAATTACCTATGTAATGTTTGGTTATTATTAGATTATGTACTCAATACATAGTTCTAAAAATCAGTGAACTTCCCTACTCTTGGTGGCCATATTTAAAGGCAAATTCAGTGGATTCTTTATGAATGACATAGAAGCAGAATTCTCATTTTCTTATTATTTCGTTATTTCTGCTCCAAAAATCAAAATGTAAACACCATAAGAAAGCTCTTGAAATTCATAATTTTAGGATGGAATATTTTAAATATGTATGGATGCAAAAAAAAAAATTAAAAAAAAAAAAAAATGCACAGTAAAGAAAAAAAAATGGGTTCATCCTTAAACAAAATAAACAGTGTAACTTTTTTTGGTTATTATGTATTACCGATGAATTTATCAGAATATCATTAATGATTTATTAAAGCTGAAAGACTGAAAAATAAAAGCACCATTTTGATTTAAAAAACAGCAAGTATTCTCAACTTTCGGCCTGCATAAACTTATACCTTTAAAGATGCTGCCAAAAAGAGTCTTATCAGTGCCTATGACATCACACGGGAACTATGTATTTCAATATCAGATATGACAAATAGTTCACGTTCAATGCAGAGTTCAGGGAAGGGGGTTGCAATACAAAACAATGTAGACAGTGACAATGCAAGCGGCTTGCCGCTTTGCCCGAAGCGTGAGAAGGGTATTTTTTTTATTATTTTAAAGCAAATAAATATTGCTTTCTTGTGAGTTTTTGGGTGGTTACGTATCTGCATTTATGTATGGTCCGGGAATTTTAGAGGGCCAAGTGCGCCCCCCCCCCCCCCCCCCCCCCCATTGAATCCACCGGTGCAATGTAAATGAATATCACTCAATATTATACAACAGTGTTTATATCATGTCTTTTCATAGTGTACCTAAATAAACTGTGTTTTATTTTACGCTGATTAGCTAAACCGTTCAATTGTGGCTGTAATCACTGTACTTTTTTACACCAGAAGACTTATATGTTCGATTAAGGTATATCAAGGAGGTAGAGGCATGGGTGTAAGAATGCAAGGAAATTACATAAAATCTGATAGATCTATGTACTGATACAACAACAGTAAACAATTACATACATAGGTATCTAGAAGTTTTTATCAGCTCACGTGCATTTATCCAAAATTTAATTTCAATTTTAATACAACAGCTTTAGACTCACGTTAATCAGTAAAATGTGTACAGTTTCAATGTTTCAAGGATACATTCAGTCTTGCGCATTCATGCAAAACCTAGTTAAGTGTTGCGCTTATATTCGTATAAAACCAGTACATGCTTTAGAATATGATTCGCCACTCGTGAAAATATAACATTTTATGTTCACTCAGTGAAATTATTAATCGATCATGTGAGAGTTAAAAAAAAACAACATTTTTTTTTTCTTTTTATTTAATGCTTTAAAGGCCAGAAAGTAGCTGTGGTGTTATTCACAAAATTTGTCAAAACTGGCGGGATTACCTCGCGTGCGTGACGTTTTTTTAGACGTCATTTCTTGCGTGAAACCCAGCACAAATGACGCTCCGATCATTTTATAACGTAGGGTCGGGTTCAAAGTCCAGACTGAACAATTTGAAAATGGTAATATTCACTGTTTTAAGCAGTGAAATTACCATTTTTAATTCACTGATATTTCCGTATTATCCACCAAAGAGCATTAAATAAAATATATATATTCCAAATAAAAAGGTTGTCATTAGTATTACTTTCAAATGATATCATATTTTTACAATGATATTAATGTTTAGCACATGGCATTTTCCTCTCGTCCAATCAGATGCTAGAATTTGTTCATAGTCACTGTGGACTATAAATAGTCCAACTCTTTGGTAAAAATCAATAAGTGTGGACTATGCAACCACATAACTCACACTTTTGTGAAGTTTTGTCGCTAGTGGAAGGAAAATGCCATGTGCTAAATAGGTTAGTTCATAGTTGCCTTTAACTACACGATAAAGTCACTGGGCTTGCCTCGTAGTAATATTAAAATCTATTGCATTATATATTTATCTATTTTCTTCATTTATTTTTTTTAATCATACATTTACAATGTCAACATTGTTACTAAAATTATTCAGTTGTATATGTAAGGGCTATGACCTAGAATCCAAGACGATTTCCAGTAAACCATGCACATATCCAATTTTAATTTTGAAATTAAACAAAACTTAAGACTCATAGAAAAATAAATATACACAGAATCTACCAGAATAATTTTTAAAGTTTAATTCAACTTAACATTTAGTGATATTCAATTAATCCCAAAACTTCCAAAATTTGCGTTTTACAAATGTGGGGTGTATACAAGCATATACATTTCCTAAGCATATATTTCACGCCGTACTTCGGTATATGCAGTGTAATTTCTGGCTTAACATCTAATTAATATTTTGTCTATTTTCTTTCATCGCAGAAACACAAAAATATATGCTACCCAAGAACACATGAGAGTAATTTGATATGGCTTATCGGGACTGATCTGCAGTTTGTGGGGATAATAAGTAGATCTTGCTGTGAGAAGCGTTATTATAGTTTCATGGTCAATAAATATTTGCATGGTTGGTGCTTTTAACTGTATAAGAAAAACTGGGATGATTATGTAGAAAGCCGTCGTTATAAGTATGATTATATTCTTTGATTCTCCATTTTACGGATGTGCATTCTTCTGGGCAATGTTCATAAAAAGCTCATATTAAAACAAGAATAATCAATTGCTGTAATTCAAACCTTGAAACATGCCAAACTATCGTAGACATTTTCTATTTTCAAAACATTCAAGACACATACACGAAACGTTCAATCCACGTTGATTTTATCAGTCTAGAAAAAAAATATATGAAATAACTAAAAATTGTAGTTGTTATCTATTTCTTGGACGAAATAATACCGACATTACATATCAAAGTGCTAATAATTTTGGTGATATTGAAGTGTGTTACCACACTGCAGTATCACGCCGTAGACATTTAGCATGATGTCACATCAAATAACATTATCATGACACCGGGGCAACCAGACCTGGATAGACAAATTAATATGCCTAGCGCCAAGCAAGGGAGCTACACTGGTATCATATTTTGCGACTTTAGTATGTCGGACTGGGGATCGAAACCACGACCTCCTGAGTGTAACAATGAATTTTCATCACTCTTTTTATCAATCTGAAAAAATATGACATTGTGTGTGTTTGTCTTGTGTAATTCTTATGCTTTTGCATAAATTTAAAATTAAAATTGGATAAGTCCACGACTTCTGCTTTGATACCTTTTGAGTTATGCCCCGGACAAAAATGGGACAGGCAAACGGGCAGACAGACACTCAATATATTCCCCCCATATAAATATTGGAGGAGACATAATTAAAAGGAAGTACAATATAATTAGCTTGATATCTGATCATGAGCAGCATGCATTTCATCGAGAAAACCACAGGCACATATTTAATGGGCCGTTTTGTACCTGTGTCAAAGCGACACCCTTTATATTGCTGATGAGAAAGTCATATTTTAATGAACATTTCGTCATTCTGAGGCATGCATCGCTGCGTTTGGACAGTATTTCAGTCATATAGCGACGTCCAGCTAATTACAGGTTGAAGAAGACACCGTATGCACGGAGGCATCCGGGTAGACCACCGACCTACCGCAAGCCAGCTGGAAGGCTTCCTCACATGCAAATCCGAATGACCCTGCCGGGATTCGAACCCAGGCGGTGAGGGGCTGAGTATGTGTTAAAATCAGCGACTTAACCCTCTCGGCCACGGAGGCCCCGGAGACGGGATCAGTGATTTTAAATCGAATCATCGTCATGCTCACCATAAGTGGTAACAGCATGTGTGAATGGTCAGGATATTAAGAACAAGATGTTTTATTTATTGTCCGCACACTATCTTGAGCAGAAATAAGCCTAGGTTTGTGAAACTTGGTAGGGACATTGCCCATGGTCAGTTGATGATCCCTTTAAAAATTTATGGTCATTAGGCCAAAGGTCAAGAACAAAGTGACACAATGACATTTAATATAAAATCCTTTTAGACTGATTACTTGAGAGGAAAACCTAGGTCTGTGAAACTTAGTAGGGACATTGCCAGTGGCCTGTAGATGACCCCTATGATTTTGAGGTCATAAAGTCAAAGCTCAAGGCCACAATGACACAAATGTCATTAGAGCAGCAAGCCTTATCGTTTAGTCGGGACAAACGAAATAGCTAGTTCTTCTTATTATTTATTTTTTCTTCTTTTCTACGCCTTAATTTATATATATTGAAAATTTAATGGCATATATTCCAGATACTGAAATTTCAGTTTCAATTATTTTCATTTGCCTATTACGTCACATGACGTCACACTTAACGTTGTCTACAAATGTTTGTACGCGCTCTACGGCCAATATTTCTGGACAGATTTTTATTAAAAAAAATATCACAAAATGTATATGTTATGTTCTAGTTGTGCATCCCGGTGTCCGTTTTTCTAAGTTCAAAAAGTCAAATAGTCTATGGCAAATCCAAGATTCGAACCAATGACGTCAAATTTCAAATAAGTATAAAATCTCTCTGAGATGAGTTATAAAGGAGATATTTGATGTGAATGTAAGTCACTTCGTGAATTTTACATTCTGTGAAGAAGAACGTCATTTGACATCATATGACATCATATGGTCAAAACGAATTCCTTAATTCTACGCATATATTTCTATATGGTTTTAGGTCCCAGGACCATGATAATTTAATGGCATATATTTCAGATAAAGAAATTTTCATTTCTATAATTTTCTTATGCCTATGACGTCATATATAAGTTTGTACGCGATCTATATCCATTGTTTCTAAACCGATTTTCATAAAAAAGAATGTATATGTTACGTTCTAGTTGTCCATCCCCGTGTCTGTTTTTCCAAATTCGAAAGGCAAAGGTTCTATGGCTGGTCCGAGATTCGACTATTGATTATAGTGCTTGGAATAAATATCTTAGTCTTTCTTACATTTTGAGATGAAATCATATGAGTCATTAGACGTCATAAGGTCAAAAGTCTTGCTTGTTAAAATTTAACGTTTTTAAGGCCTGTAGGCTTTATGTTTAGTTTGATTTGCATGAGATTTTAACTGAAGGTGCATCATAAGTTCCTATGGAGCATGTCACTTCCGTTTCCGTAAAATTGCAAAGGTCAAGGTTGTATTCGAATTATCGTTTTTTTCTTTGACCTGTAATATCTCAAAACCAATAAATATTTTATCGAGAAAGAATGTCCATTATTTACAATGCTTTGAAAAGCCTTCTTTATGATATAAAAGTTTTTAAGATCGGGGTTGAATCTGTTGAACTATTGCGAAAAAAAATCCATAAAAATGTTAATCCCCAGTGCGCTTAACAATTTATATCTCAAAAACCGTTTTTTCAAGCACTTCGTGAAACCTAAGAATTTTTTTTTGTATGCGAGCAAACTACAGTTTCAAGATATTTTGTGCAACGATTTCACGTACCGTTTGAAAAAAACGGCTAAGATGCTAATAGAGATCCAATATTCCGCGGAAAGCTTATATTTTTTACTTAGGACTGACACTCCTCCCATCGAAATCAATGAAGAAACGAAATACTTACTATTTACCGTTTTGTCTTGGTTTTGATGCCTTTAGTGACGTCACGGTCACGTGGTATTGCTACACTGTAAGTTAAAGCATTTTCGGAAAATATCCTATCAGAAAATGTAATTGCCAATAGCTAATAACAATGAAAATTGTATGGCAAATGTCTTTTCTAATGTAATGATTATCAAGTTCATATAACGTCGTATTATGCCAGATTAGACGTCAGGTAAAATGTTCGCACGCGCTCTGCAGAATTTATTTGTGAATGGTTTTTTCTTGTAATTTTCACAGAAGGTGTAAGTTATGTTTTAGGTTTGAAATTTGCACATGACGTAGTTTTAAAGGTTTCCCTTAGATTTTCAAAGGCCCGACGCTATTTGACGTCATGACGTTCTTATGTTTTATTTTTCGTGCAAAAAATTCGATGTGATGCCAATGGTCCAGAATGATGAAAATTTATGGCATATATTTTAGATGCTGAATTTTTAAATGTTATGATATTCATATTCATCTGAAGTCAAAATTGACGTTAGGTCAAAAAAATTATATGCGCTCTGCAGACGTTATAAATGAGTGGATTTTCCTAAAATTTTCACAGTATGCAAAGGTTTTGCTCTAGATTCCTAATGTCTTTTTCGTATTCTGTATAAATTATTTTTAATTTGATCAAGTCTTAAACGGGTTGCAGAAAGTCCCGTCGTTTTCCGTGCAAATGAAAATCTAGTTTCTTATTATTATTCTCATTTCTTCTTCCTTATGAGCTTTAAAATAAAACAGGTTGCCGATGAGCAAGCAGCTTGAAATTTTAACAGTAAGCAAAGTGACTATGGCGCTTTTGATTGTTGAAAATTATGTTTTCATGTGACGTCACGTCAGAGTTGAGAAAAATTATCGATATTTTTACGCGCTCTACAGCCGTCATTTCTGGGCGGAATAGCATGATAGTTTTACAAAATGTATATATTACATTCTAGATGTGCACCTCCATATACGTTTTGCAAGATTCAAAACGTTCTATGGTTAAACAATCATTGGACCTGGAGATGTATTAACGTATTACGAAACTTACAGATAAGCTAGAATTTTTATATTTGGCCTTAACTTGTGTCCTTTCGAATTTTTTTTAGATCTACGAAGACTTATGTCACATGACGTCAAATGGCGTCATGACTCGTTATCAAACTTTTAATTAAAAAATCATGGTTTTTCAGTTCTGCGCACGTCAGTTTTTGACCCATTACCTTAAATTTTAACTGAAAGTGCAACATAGCATCTTATTGTAAAAAATAACTTCCGTTTCCGGAAAACCAGAAAAGTCAAGATCACATGTCAATCATCGGTTTTTTCTTTGGCCTTAAATATCTCAAAAACGATTAATATTTTACTATGGGTTAAATGTCAGATGACATTCAGTTTTTGAAGATCGGGTTTGAATCAGTTGAGTTATTTCAGGAAAAAAAATGACGGTACCGCAAGTTCATTTAACTGCTTATATCTTAACAGATATTGAATTTTGTAAAGATTCATAGAATTATAGGGAGAAAACGAAACAACGTGAACATATTTTTGCAGATTTTTTGCAGTTTTCTCGAGGTTTAACCGTTCATATCTGAAATATTTTTAAATATAACTTTTTTATTTAAAACGTGTGAAATGTTGGGAATTCGAAGACCTTTCTAACTGTACCCAGCTAATCAAAATTGAACATCATATGAAGTTATATAAAAAATAAGAACCAGTTTAAACCGTTCTTACTTGAATTTATGCAGGGTGTCCCAGTTATTTAATTTCTTAGAAACTATTAGTTTTTGAAAATAACTTAAAATACATTATTCATAGCTTGATGCAATGCCGTTTAAATGGTATGAAACTATAATAATCGAAACATTAACTTAAAAGTTATGGTTGGGTAGTATTTATTGAATATTTTTGCCAATTTTTGCGGTTTCCGGATTAAAAATTCAAATTTTTAAAAAAAAAAAAATTAAAATTTTAAAAATACAGCAAATGTTCTGACTAGAAATTCATACAAAATACATATCAATTACTACCTCACATCAATCTCACTATGAAAAAGGATAACCAATTAATTGCATTATATGTAAAAATGTACCCAAGATATTGACCATGTCTCTACAGAGACCATCTCTCTCTCTCTCTCTATAAAGACCACCTTTCTACAGAGACACCTTTCATAAAAGGGACATTCTTACATGACCACAATTGACAGGTTTATATATTAACCGTAATAACATGCAGTGTGATAAATTGTTTTTCTGCTAATCCACTAACTTGGGCTTATGGTATTTAATTCAAAATATTTAAATACTTAAAACACTTGACATTCATAAATTTATAATGCATATAGAATAATGACCATTTCTAGAGTTAGATAAATTCACTGCTGCCTTCCACACCAGATGATACTAAAATAGTTCAATACATATTCAGACCTTACTATTCTGTCAAAACATTAATATCATCAAATATAAAAAGTTACATATAATGCTGCTCTTATTATCTCCCCTGATTTCTTAGAAAATGCTTAAAACATCTTTATACACTGAACCACGACTATTTAATAAAGAAGGAATTCTAGAAACATATAAAATGACATATTCGAACAACTAAAACTACTTTTAAGGACATAAGACTGAATAAACATCTATTCAATGCTAAGAAAAGGCCAGGAGCATGACGTCACAAGCAATAACACCTTTTATTTACTGCTTAACTTGGATTACTATCAAATGACATTACATGACAATGCTTTATACTTCAAAAGAACCAAATGGTATATAATATTCAATATTATTTTACTTTATTACTTACACCATGGGGCCACAAAATGAAAAACTGCACAACCTCGTGCTTCACGCATGTAAAAACTAAACATGATGAAAGGGAAGTAACTCTATAAACAAAACCAAAATGGGAATGGTCTAAAAAACTGACCGAAGGGTTTACGAATATGTGGCAGCACAATTAACTGTCGATATCTCAAAAGCCGTTACAGATAGGTGGGTACATCAGGCAAGTGAAATGATGGAAATCTCAAGACCTTTCTAACGGTACCTAGCTTTATGAAATTGGACATCATATGAGGAAGTTACATGAAAAATGAGCAATAATTAAATCCGTTCTTTCATGCACTTCTGCAGTTGGTCCATCTCATTTGATTGCTTTTTTCTAAGTATTTATTAATTTTTGAAAATAAATTTAAAAACATTATTTAAAGCTTGATGTTGTGCTGTTTAAATGGTATTAAATGGTATGCCACAGCAGAAAGACCTTTTGGGTTTGTTATGTTTTTTCTTCTTATTATTATTAAAATGATTCTTTCTTCAATCCTTTTGAGGTTCAAATTGAAACAGGTTGCAGATGTGCCAGGAGCATGAAATTCTATCAGAGGTCACAGTGTCTTTTGAATGCAATAATTTTCATCGTCATATGACGGCATGTGACGTCAGGGTTGAAAATAGCTACAAAAGTTTGAAAACATTTTGCAGCGGTAGTTTCTGGTCAGATTGACTTGATATTTTCACAGAAGGTGTAAGTTTTAGGATGTAGATTTGCACATATGTCTTTAATTTTCAAAAATCGAAAAGTTCGGGATTTTATATCGAAACAGAGAATCGAACTTCGGTCATAAAAATATAATTAAGTGTTACAAAGGCTCTTGATGAGTTAGAACCATGAAAATTAGACATCTTATGTGACCGGAGTTTTTCTTCGTATTCTGTGACGTCTGACGTAGTGCGACGTCATTTGACGTCAGACTGTAATAAGCAATTTTGTATTCATTAAGCGGTTTTTAGGCACTGCAGGATCTTTTTTGACCGAATTGCATAAAATTTTCACTGAAAGTGCAGCATTGTATAAAGTAACTTCCGGTTTTTTTTTTGGTTTTTTTTTTTGTTTGTTTTTTTTTGAAAATCGAAAAGGTCAAGCTCATATATTAATTATCGCGTTTTTTTTCGGCCGTAAATATCTCAAAAACGATAAATATAAATATCTCAAAAACGATAAATATTCTATAACGACACTATGGGTATAATTTGTTATAGTTTTATAGACCTTTCAGATGGTATTTAGTTTTTGAAGATCGGGGTTGAATCGGTTGAGTTATTTTCAGAATTAACATACTAAGATGTGAAGCGATGTATGCTGCAAGAAATCTAGCATACATGTTTTATTATCAACAACGGTTGATTTATGTCTCATATGTCTTTTAGGAAACACGTTTTACCACAATCATTACTATGCGCCATAGATATATTTTCCACCCTTTCCGACTTATCTCCAGAACAACACCGGAGGGTCACATAGCCCGTTTAATGAAGTTAATACGATGCCGTAATAATACCCGGCTTGCGTGGGTGAAAGTCAGTTGTCATAGTTAATAGAATATAAATATACTATACCAGTTGTCTTACTTTATACATTTTGGTGAAAGATATACAAGGGCGTAGAAAGTTCTGGATGTTACGCACTATCTGGATTTTGAGATTTCGTCTACATCAGACAGACACTGCGATATCATGCATTTCCATTTCAGATTGACATGAAATATGATGTTCAAAATATTCATTTCGTCTTGTCTTTTCTTTCTTGTTTTTCCCCCTTTTCTTTCGATCTCATTTATCTTCCTCTACCTTTTACTTATCCCTCTTTTTTAGAAAACGACAGATACGGATTTTTATTTTTACAAAAATGTAAATTATACAACTAGATGACTAAATAAATCAAACCGAAGGCACATCTTGTACAGATGCAGATATTGAGTATATTTAATTTAGCTGAATTCAACATCAATGTCATTTTAACATTTCCTCATATGTTATCTTAATTTAAATATCATGTTTATGAATCTCATTCTCGGTTTTCTTGCCAAATAACCTTGAATGTCTAAAATAACCACGTTTGAGGTAAATTTTAACATAAACATTATTTTTCCATAAAGATGATCACTGAAAAGTGCACAATGTACTTCATTATATATTCATTTTATAAATAAGTGCAAAATTTGTCACGCATCAAACTCGCATAGGACACGTTGACATGGTCCGTGCATACATGAGGTTTAATATTTGTAAGGACCAAATTTCGACACCACTGTGATATGTTTATAAATATGAAAATATTAAACAAACGAAAAAATATTTATAACGTTATAAGGCCAGCAAAATTATCTAGTATTTTTAAGAGTCATTACAGAATCTCTAAACATTGTATATAAGCTTTTAAACCAATATTAAAAAATCTCAGAGGAACGCCCTAGACCAGCTCTTACATGGGAAAGAGACATCGTCTCCAAAACCCGCCCTACCGCCCCAGTCAACAACTTCCGACATCTCTATGACGTTTATCCTTTTCTATTTTTCCCTAGATTTAACGGCCCACCGACAGTATTCAGTCATTTGTGAACATATATATTACGCTGTAGACAAGTGAGTACCACATAAGTGACCACGCCCAGTCACATTATCCTGACCATGCGCCAACCAGTCCTGGCACTGCCACTATGCTTAGCCTCAAGCAAGAGATACATGTACCATCTATAATTTACCAGCTTTATTATGCATAAGCTTTATTAAGCATACCCGTTCACTTCTGCTCGGAATGAGACGGATTAAGCTTTACGCTTGACAGGGGGACCACAAATCAGTACGCAAAGACTGTAACCATGGTTCGTGGATGTGACTCAATGTGAAATCAAGGTGACTCGAGACCTCATACGGAAAAAAAACATATTAAAATATCAGTGTTTATTCATTAAATTAGGCAAAAAATATTTAAAAAGAAAAACAGCGTAAGTAAGAAAACAAATGCGTGTTGTAACAAAAAAAAAGAAATAATCGATATTATAAGGAAAGATAAAACAACAACAAAACTACAGTACAGTCCAGCTTATAAGATCATTTCATTAGGTTAAAAAGAGGTTAATAGGCAGATGAATGTTTTAGGTGTTTTTCGTATCAGAAAAAAAAATACTGCAATTATTAAGAAACTTGGAAAATATAAAACAAACAAACCAAAGTTAAAGCAGTTCGTTCATAAATGATCGGTAGAAATAAAAATAATGTTCTACTCTCTACTGTCTCTCAATTAAATGTTGGTGGAATCATTTTTTCCTGACAAATAAACTCGGCAAGTGTAGGTCACATTTCATGGGTAACGCTATTATTGCAAATGCAACTTTGGCGATGACTGGTAATATTTTTTCTACTCTCCCTCATTAATGTTGGTAATGTCGTTGTTTCGTCAAGTGCATGCCACATTACACAGGAAAACATTATTTTCGTAGACAACACTTCATAGAAATCGAATAAATATAGAATACTCGTACGGTATCCCCGAAGCAGTTGCTTGCGGTACTACGTGCCACGTTTCGCAATTCTAAAATAGTTTCAATACCGTTTGTGACGGTATTGCCTGTGGTGGGGAAACTTCCCATTTTTTTACAATCACGGATAGTTGCTTTGGTTGACCGTGCGTCTGTAGATGGATAATGATAGAATCAATACTTACATATAGTTAAAAATCAAATTATTATCAACGAGCTGCTTTAAAAAAGGACAACTTTAGAAATTTAAACTGTTTGAATAAGAATGCGAGATATTAATGCCATATCAAATATCACATATTGTTACCTTTTCCATTACAGTTTCAAATGGTCTGTGGTTTAAAAATATTGCTAAAACGCATTTGTCGATAAATTTAGGAGCTGTAAATAAACTAGGCAGTAAAAAGAAAGAAAAGTAAAAAGGTTTAACAAAAGGCAAAAAAGGTACGTGACAGGGATTCAAACACAGTGCGTCTGGTTTACCAGACCGACTCTTAATCGATTGCGCCAGGAAAGCATTTGGCTAATCTCGGATTATGTGGCGATTTAAGCATTGCAACTAAGGGATGAGTCCACTTTTTTTAAAATTAGCATATGCCTGCTTTTTATTTGATAAACCTTTGACCAAAATCAGTCATCGATCGACTCTCAACTGTTTTCTTTTTCAACTGGGTGTTTAAGGTTTAAATAGGAATATTAAATTGTTATCTGCATATTTACAATCATGTAGTAAGCTATGCACCCTAAAACTCCCATTTTAAGATGGAGTATGCTAAAATAATTTATGCCAACCAGGTGAAACTGATGCTTTTCTAAAGTTTACGGTTGTTAACTGCTGTTAACCATGAATTCATTGGTTCAAGAATTATGTCAAAATTCATTTTATACAGCTTACCACGATAAATGTAATTGATTGTTTGTGTGATTAAGTGCTAACACACCACAATATCATGCCGTAGACATGTGGCATGATACCACATCAAGTCACATACCTTTTCCATTTTTAGCAATGATATCTCGATCTTTTCCGTACATAGCTGGGTGTAATAAAATTTACTTTTAGGAGGAAGGCTTGCCCAAGTTCTTATCAGCCGGTCTATCCAAAGCATATGTTGTGTAACCACCATCTGTTTCTGTTCAAGTCTTGGCCCCAGTATGATAACCAAGTACCATTGAATGGATTCACAGCTAAAATTTGAATTTAGCTTTCAAGAATTTTTGGCACAAGCTTGCAAGTGTTGTTTAATACTGTGTATCATATATAAACAGATTTTACACAGATTATTTTTCCAAAGAGTGCCGATTGCTCTGAAGGCCAGTAAAAATTGGGCTAATAATAAGAAGTGGTTTCGAGTTATGTATTTTGTTAAAAACCAAAGCTAAGTATCAGAACAAGCCACAGAGTTCAAAGTTGCATTGGGCGAATCGCCCCACAGTACTTCGAGCCCCCATGTTTTTGTAGCTTGTTTAGTATATATAACAGTCACTATCATGATCGGTTGCAAACCTGTTTTATCGCAGTGTATATGATGTAAGTAGGGTACCAAACCGCAATTGTTAGCTATTAAGGAAGGATAATAAGGGAATCAAAAAATGAAGTAATAAAATGGCTTGCGGCCAATGGTACAAATATGGTTGAAAATCAAACAAGAGGGCCAAGATGGCCCTGTGTCGCTCACCTGAGTAAGATGGCAGTGTTAGGCATAATGACAAAAAATCTGGCATCTAAAAGTGTTTTTCTAACATTTGACTAAGTGACCTACATATTGATCCTACCTGAATTTGCACTCAACTGGGAATTCATGCAGTCATCATTCATATTAAGTTTAATGAAGACTGGGACAAAAATGTAGGCCTCTAGAGTGTTCACAAGGTTTTTCTTAGATTTGACCTGGTGACCTAGTTTTTGACCCATGTGACTCAATTTTGAACTCATTTGAGATATCATGTAGACAAACATCCTGACCAAATTTTATGAAGATTGGGCCAAAACTATGGCCTGTAGAGTGTTCACAAGCTTTTTCAAGGATTTGACCTAGTGACCTAGTTTTTGACCCCACATGACCCAATTTCGAACTCATCCGAGATATCATGTAGACAAACATCCTGATTAAGTTTCATGAAGATTGGGCCAAATTTGTGGCCTCTAGAGTGTTCACAAGGTTTTTCAAGATTTGACCTGTGACCTAGTTTTTGACCCCACATGACCCAATTTCGAACTCATTTGAGATATCATGTAGACAAACATCCTGACCAAGTTTCATGAAGATTGGGCCAAAACTGTGACCTCTAGAGTGTTCACAAACTTTTTCAAGGATTTGACCTAGTGACCTAGTTTTTGACCCCACATGACCCAATTTCGAACTCATCCGAGATATCCGAGATATCATGTAGACAAACATCCTGATTAAGTTTCATGAAGATTGGGCCAAATTTGTGGCCTCTAGAGTGTTCACAAGGTTTTTCTAAGATTTGACCTAGTGACCTAGTTTACAAGAGTGTTCACAAGCAATTGTTGACGACTGACGACGGACGACGCACGACGCACGACGGACAAAAGGCGATCACAAAAGCTCACCCGAGCACAAGTGCTCAGGTGAGCTAAAAAGCCTTACCCGTAGTGCAGTAACCGCGTATATCTAGAAAAGTATTGATTTTTTAACAGCAACTACGGCAACTGTTGTCCTTTCGAAGACATGATTTTTTGTCCAGTAACGTCGTTTGACGTCAGATTTAAACAATAGTGTAAAATTTTGTTTCTGCGCTGCAGTCACCTTCTATGGCCAGGTGGTGTATATCAAAACATGAATGTGCACCTCCATATATTCTTTTAGGTTCGAAAAGACAAAGCTACAAATTTCGAACTAAGGGCCTCAAAATATGTTTATAAGTGTTTATTTTTGGTTAAATCTTTATGATATTTTCATAGGTAATTTAGTCTTATGATTCAAAGAGCCCGATAATTTACAATGTTAAAATAATGCAAAGGTCAAGGTCGTATTTTTTCATTGTTTATTTTCTTCGGCCCCCAAAATAGCCCCAAAACTAAAAGTATTGTATTGAGAGTATTTGGACAAAAGTGTAGGTTCTTGAAGAGCTCTTTCCAGTGATATTTTTTTTAAAGATTGAGATTCATTTTGTCATTTTACGGCAGTCCAAAGATTTATCATTTTTTTAAGAATTGTAAAGCAGCTTTTAAGCTTCAAATTGTGACATTTAAGAAACAGAATGTTCCACCCATGAATACTGTATACTTAACTGAAATATTTGCTGCATTTCTAGGTACCGAATTTTAACATTTTAAATCAATTTTGTTCCTCATTTTGCCGCTAGAGGGCGTTTTGCTTTAGTCTGATTCAAATGCCGTTTTCAACATTCTGTTCCTTGTTGACAGGATAACAGAATGTGATAGATTTCAAAGTATCGGGTATGGGAAAATATTTGCACTAGAAGAGGTTGAATGTTCTAACCTTGCAAAAAATGTGCATGTGAGAGTAGGTCTACGAAAAACCTGCCCATTTTTGTTTGAGATTCGATAGAAGAATTCTGTTTGCTGCATATGATTTGCAAAACATATACGCAAAAAATATATGGGATGGCGATTTTAGGGTATGTATGATTTGTCCACAGTGTGCGGTCAAATTTCACTTACATTTTGATGAAATCAAAAATTCAAAAACGTGACTTGTTAGTTTTTTGAAGCTCCTGATTATTTTTTGTTCAATCTTCATGACTTCTTCACAGGTAATGTAAGTTTATGATATAAAGATCATCACAATTTAAAAGTCAAAAAACGCAAAAGTCAAGGTCTGGTTATTGTTTTTTTTTTTCTTCGGCCCAAAATACCTCCAAAACTAAAAATATTTTATTGAGAGTATATGGAAAAACTGAAAGTTCTCGAAAAGCTCTTTCCAGTGGTATTTAGTTTTTGAAGATCAATTGTAAATAAGTTTTTATGCTTCAAATTGTGACATTTAAGAAAAAGAATATCTGACCCATATATATTGTACACCTAATTGAACTATTTGCTGCATACCTAACGCTAAAATTGTAATCAATTTTGTTTTTCATTTGGCCGCTAGGGGGCGCTTTGCTTGAACTCATTCTTTTGCTTATGACTCAAAAAGTTGAAGTCTGAATCAAAAGTGGTTTTCAGCATTCTGTTCCTTGTTGACAGCACAATAAAATATGATGGATTTCAAAGTTTCGGGTATGCTAAAATATTTGCGCTAGAAGAGCTACTCACATGTAATTAGCTGAAAGTTCCAATATATGACATTTATACTTTCACAGCGACGGTACTCAAGTTTTCTTCTCAGTGTTATATATACACAGAACACAAATACCGTTTTCTAGAATTTGAACCCCAAATATCCTGACAGCTTCTAAGCTTTTCATAGCAAAGGTTATGTGCGAAATAAGGAGTTATATGAACACAACTTTTGTTAGGCTATCGCCTCTTCAATAAAATTGGCAAATGATTGCAGATTGATGTGAAACGCTAAATTCTTATAATTTTAAACATATTATCACATGATCTGAACTAAGTAATTACGTCAAGATATTTTCAGTTTGATTTTATTTCGCTAGAGAGAGCACTCCATGCTTAATTGCTTTTAACTTAAGAACTTGAAGTACTTTTTCAATGCGTTTTCTTTGCTTTCTTTTTCATATTGAAAATTGTGGCTGAGTTGAAATAAAGTGTTCAAGCTGATAAGGTTAAAAGCGAAAACCGAGATACCGCTTGCGGTTCTAGTTTTTTTGGGTTTTCGCATCGCAGTGCGAAAACCCTTTGTTCTTCTTCTGTTTCTTTTTTTTTTATTTTTCTAACCCTTTTTTGTGAACGGCATAGCTCCAAGGTGAGAAAAGCCACATCTATGAAACTTTTATCAGTAATAATCACGTATTTGAAGATGATCCTAACGTCGAGAAAATTTTCATTTTTGTTTTCATTTTCCCGCCAGGTGGCGTTTTATATGAAAATGTTTAATAAGCAATATCTCAATTATTTGAGGTCCGATTTAAATGCGGTTTTTAAATAATGTTCCTTGTAAATAGCCCAATAAAATATGATAGGTTCCAAAAATTTGCGTATATAAAACTTTCGTGCTACAGGAGGTTGAACGTTCGAATCTCGCAAAAACTGTGAAATAAGGGTAGGTCTACCAAAAACCTACCCATTTTATTCAGAGATGAGATAGGAGAATTTTGTTTGTTGCATATGATTTGCAAGACATATACGCACAAAATATATGGGGTGGCGAATTCGGGAAATGTATGGTTTGTCCACAGTACACGGTCAAACTTAACCAATATTTTCGAAAAATCAACATTTTAAAAGCATGACTTTTAAGGTTAATTGCAGCTCCTGACTTTATTTTTTGTTCAATCTTCATCATCATTTTACTGTTTATGCAATTTTATTATACAAATAAAATCATAGAAAAAAAACAATGAAGATATGCAAAGGTCAAGGTCATATACCAATTATTGTTATTTTTATCGGCATAAAATAGTTCTCAATCTAAAAATATTTTATAGAAAGTATATGAACAAAAGTTTTAGTTTGTGAAGAGATCTTTCCATTGGTGTTTAGTTTTTGAAGATCGGACTTCATTTGATCAAATTACCACAGTCCAAAGTTTGATCCTTTTATCAAACAATTGTAAATCCGTATGTTTCCTCTTTTTTGCAGCTCCTAACTTTATTTTTTGTTCAATCTTCATCATTTTTTCACTGTTTATGTATTTAAATAATACAAACAAACTCATAGTAAATAACGATGAAAATATGCAAAGGTCAAGGTCATAATACCGATTATTGTTATTTTTATCGGCACAAAATAGCTTCAAATCTAAAAATATTTTATAGAAAGTATATGAACAAAAGTTTTAGTTTGTGAAGAGATCTTTCCATTGGTGTTTAGTTTTTGAAGATCGGACTTCATTTGACCAAATTACCACAGTCCGAAGTTTGATCCTTTTATCAAACAATTGTAAATCCGTATGTTTCCTCTTTTTTGCAGCTCCTAACTTTATTTTTTGTTCAATCTTCATCATTTTTTCACTGTTTATGCAATTAAATAATACAAACAAACTCATAGTAAATAACGATGAAAATATGCAAAGGTCAAGGTCATAATACCGATAATTGTTATTTTTATCGGCACAAAATAGCTTCAAATCTAAAAATATTTTATAGAAAGTATATGAACAAAAGTTTTAGTTTGTGAAGAGATCTTTCCATTGGTGTTTAGTTTTTGAAGATCGGACTTCATTTGATCAAATTACCACAGTCCAAAGTTTGATCCTTTTATCAAACAATTGTAAATCCGTATGTTTCCTCTTTTTTGCAGCTCCTAACTTTATTTTTTGTTCAATCTTCATCATTTTTTCACTGTTAATGCATTTAAATAATACAAACAAACTCATAGTAAATAACGATGAAAATATGCAAAGGTCAAGGTTATAATACCGATAATTGTTATTTTTATCGGCACAAAATAGCTTCAAATCTAAAAATATTTTATAGAAAGTATATGAACAAAAGCTTTAGTTTGTGAAGAGATCTTTCCATTGGTGTTTAGTTTTTGAAGATCGGACTTCATTTGATCAAACTACCACAGCCCAAAGTTTGATCCTTTTATCAAACAATTGTAAATCCGTATGTTTCCTCTTTTTTGCAGCTCCTAACTTTATTTTTTGTTCAAGCTTCATCATTTTTTCACTGTTTATGCATTTAAATCATACAAATAAACTCATAGTAAATAACGATGAAAATATGCAAAGGTCAAGGTCATAATACCGATTATTGTTATTTTTTTCGGCATAAAATAGTTCTCAATCTAAAAATATTTTATAAAAATATGAACAAAAGTTTTAGTTTGTGAAGAGATCTTTCCATTGGTGTTAAGTTTTTGAAGATCGGACTTCATTTGATCAAATTACCACAGTCCAAAGTTTGATCCTTTTATCAAACAATTGTAAATCCGTATGTTTCCTCTTTTTTGCAGCTCCTAACTTTATTTTTTGTTCAATCTTCATCATTTTTTCACTATTTATGCATTTAAATAATACAAACAAACTCATAGTAAATAACGATGAAAATATGCAAAGGTCAAGGTCATAATACCGATAATTGTTATTTTTATCGGCACAAAATAGCTTCAAATCTAAAAATATTTTATAGAAAGTATATGAACAAAAGTTTTAGTTCGTGAAGAGATCTTTCTAATGATGTTTAGTTTTTGAAGATCGGACTCCATTTGATCAATTTACAACAGTCCAAAGTTTGATCCTTTATCGAAAAAGCGTAAATCAGTATGTTACCTGAATTATATTTGCATTATTTAATTTACTTAACATATATACAGAGAATATTTGGGTAAGCGAGTTAAGGGTATGTATTGTTTGTCAACAGCATGCGGCAAACGTCACTAATTGGATGAATTACAATTTCAAAAACATAAGTTTTTAGTGTGTGTCTTTTTTTGTCCCTTTGTTCAAGCTTCATCATTTTCTCCACTGGTTGTATAGTTTTATGATACACAGATTCTCATAAATAAAAAATTAAACAGTATTTTCATTGGTCAAGGTTATATAACGATAATTGCCATTTTCTTCAGCTCAAATAGATCCAAATTGCTTGCGTGTTCATTCTCTAAGCAATCACTTTAAACTTAACCAAAGTGTTTTTTCCTAAATTCGGGCAAGAAGGTTAACAAATGTTATCAGCCTATTATATATTGAGTTTTTCCCCCATGAATATTTAAAAAAGAAGAAAAAGAATATCGCACTTCATTTCTTATCTTCAAATTTTATATTTTCAGTTTTTTTCCCACACTCTCTCGATCAAATTCGATTAAGGCTGTTGTCATCAAATAACGTCAGGAGATATCCCTTTGTAATATAATACACGATTGTTTTGTATTAAGTATCTTCATTTTTTCAAACTTTCTATTTGACTTTTAAATGTTAATAATATTCGAATAAAGTTAATATCAATCAATTATGTCTGCAATTGAAACCAGTACTCTTACTAGTCAAGTTAAAAGCGAAAACCAAGATGCCGCTTTGCGGTTCTAGTTTTTTTTTTTTTTTTTTTTTTTTTTTTTTTTTCTAACCATTTTTTGTGAACGGCATAGCTCCGAGGTTAGAAAAGCCACATCTATGAAACTTTTATCAGTAATAACCATGTGCTTGAAGATGATCCTAACGTCGAGATAATTTTCATTTTTGTTTTGATTTTCCCGCCAGGGGGCGTTTTATATGAAAATGTTTAATAAGCAATATCTCAATTATTTGATGTCCGATTCAAATGCGGTTTTTTGCATAATGTTCCTTGTAAATAGCCCAATAAAATATGATAGTATTAAAAATTTGCGTATATAAAACTTTCGTGCTACAGGAGGTTGAATGTTCGAATCTCGCAAAAAACTGTGAAATAAGGGTAGGTCTACCAAAAACGTGCCCATTTTATTCAGAGATGAGATAGAAGAATTTTGTTTGTTGCATATGATTCGCAAGACATATACGCACAAAATATATGGAGTGGCGATTTTGAGAAATGTATGGTTTGTCCACAGTACGAGGTCAAACATAACCAATATTTTCGAAAAATCAACATTTTAAAAGCATGACTTTTAAGGTTATTTGCAGCTCCTGACTTTATTTTTTGTTCAATCTTAATCATTTTTTCACTGTTAATGCATTTTTATAAAACAAATAAAATCATAGAAAACAAATCAAGCATAATATGCAAAGGTCAAGGTCATATACCAATTATTTTTATTTATATCGGCATAAAATAGCTCCAAATCTAAAAATATTTTACAGAAAGTATATGAACAAAAGTTTTAGTCTGTGAAGAGCTCTTTCCATTGGTGTTTAGTTTTTGAAGATCGGACTTCATTTGATCAAATGACCACAGTCCAAAGTTTGATCCTCTTATCAAACAATTGCATATCCATATGATTCCTCTTTTTTGCTGCTCCTGACTTTATTTTTTGTTCAATCTTAATCATTATTTCACTGTTTATGCATTTTTATCAAACATATAAAATCATAGAAAAAATCAAGCATAATATGCAAAGGTCAAGGTCATATACCAATTATTATTATTTTTATTGGCATAAAATAGCTTCAAATCTAAAAATATTTTATAGAAAGTATATGAACAAAAGTTTTAGTCTGTGAAGAGATCTTTCCATTGGTGTTTAGTTTTTGAAGATCGGACTTCATTTGATCAAATGACCACAGTCCAAAGTTTGATCCTCTTATCAAACAATTGTATGTCCATATGTTTCCTCTTTTTTGCTGCTCCTGACTTTATTTTTTGTTTAATCTTCATCATTATTTCACTGTTTATGCATTTTTATAAAACAAATAAAATCATAGAAAACAAATAAAGCATAATATGCAAAGGTCAAGGTCATATACCAATTATTTTTATTTTTATCGGCACAAATAGCTTCAAATCTAAAAATACTTTATAGAAAGTATATGTAGAAAAGTTTTAGTCTGTGAAGAGATCTTTCCATTGGTGTTTAGTTTTTGAAGATCGGACTTCATTTGATCAAATTACCACAGTCCAAAGTTTGATTTTTTTATCAAACAATTGAAAATTCATATGTTTCTTCTTTTTTGCAGCTCCTGACCTTATTTTAGTTCAATCTTCATCATTTTTTCACTGTTTATGAAGTTAAATAATACAAATAAACTCATAGTAAATAACGATGAAAATATGCAAAGGTCAAGGTCATAATACCGATTATTGTTATTTTTATCGGCACAAACTAGCTTCAAATCTAAAAATATTTGATAGAAAGTATATGAACAAAAGTTTTAGTTCGTGAAGGGATCGTTCTAATGGTGTTTATTTTTGAAGATCGGACTTCATTTGATCAATTAACAACAATATTCGAATAAAATTAATATCAATCAATTATGTCTGCAGTTGAAACCAGTACTCTTTCTAGTCAAGTTAAAAGCGAAAACCGAGATGCCGCTTTGCGGTTCTAGTTAGGTTTTCGCATCGCTTGCGAAAACCTATTGTTCTTCTTCTGTTTTATTTTTTTAGTTTTCGACCTGCTTGTTTTTTATTTTTTTTTTTTTTTTGCATATCGCCATGATAGAAAAAAGGCACAATTATGAAATTTCTACCAGTTTTTTCTACTTATATGAACTTAATCCTTACGTTGAGAAAATTTTCATTTTTGTCTTTGTTTTTCCGCTAGGGGGCGCTTTGTATAAAATCATAAAAAGAGGAGTAACTCTGTTATTTGGGGTCCGATTCAAATGCGGTTTTTTGCATTATGTTCACTGATGATAGCCTAATAAAATATGATAGATTTCAATGATTGGCGTACATAAATCTTTTGAGCTACGGAAGGTTGAAAGTTCAAACCTTACAAAAAATGGTGAAAATGAGGGTAGGTCTACGAAAAACCTGTCCAGTTTTTTCAGAGATGAGATAGAAGAGTTCTTTTTGTTGCATATGATTTGCAAGACATATACGCACAAAATATATGGGTTGGCGATTTTGAAAAATGCATTGTTTGTCTTCTAGAAACGGTCAAACTTTACTAAATTTTGGGACAAATTAACATTTCTTGAACACATTTGTGTTGCTCCTGATTTTATTTTTTGTTCCTTTCTTTATGTAGTTTAATGTTCTGAATGTTCCAGAGAAATTTTTTTTAAAACATATTGCAAAGGTCAAGGTCATATCATGATTATTGGATTTTTAAACGGCCTCAAATAGCTCAAAAACTAAAAATATTTCATTGTTATCATGTGCGGATAAGATTTAGGTCTTGAAGAGACCTTTCAAATGATGTTTAGTTTTTGAAGATCGGGCTTGATTTGGTCATTTTATGGCAGTTCAAAGTTTATCCTCTTTGGAAAAATTGTAAATTTTTTTTTTAATTTAGTTATTTTTTTGAGTGATTATCCTGAAGTTTAAAATCTTATAATTCAAGTAAAATAATCTTGATCAAAATCGGTTGTGAAATGTAGTATCTATGACATGACAAAGTTAATGGTTTCTGGAGAAAAAAAAAGCTTCTTATCCTGACGAGGATTACATGTATATGCAAGCTAAAGAGGCAGACTGTCTTATCTCAAGTAGAATTTGTACCGCTGATCAATTATGTAGGTCAGCCTTTGGAGATTTGTAGCTATGTTTAAAAGCAGACTGACTTATCTTAGCCACCAATGCAGTACACTGTTATTGAAGCGAATAAATCACTATAAGTTTCTGCTCTCATCCTTACCTCTCTATCTGTCTGTCTGTCTCTCTCTCTCACATAGATTTAATTGGGCATAATGAAAAATATAGCTATGAAAATCTCAACATTAATAGTTTTATGCTAGAGTCAGTTTTGCAAACAATAAGTAATGTGTACCTTTGCATATACCTTTCTACACAAGTTTTTAAAAGTGTATATATGATTGTAAGGTTACTTGATTTCTGAGTACATCTCAGCCTTAGAAAATATCTGCATCATAACAATCATTTACGAATTTTATGAATTTCATATATAATAACTTTATTATGTGTATATACAGTGCGGTTTGTGTGCAAGTCGGCACACGGAACGCACGTTACACGGACACGGAACGCACGTTGCACGGACACGGAACGCACGGTACACGGTGCGCGCACGTTACACGTTTGGTTCATATACACGATACGATCCATGCACGATACTAACGCTGCCAGTTTATTCGGTTAACTTGGTTTTCGTGCATTGACTTCTTTACGCGTCATTTAAAGGAGAAAGCTAAATGATCACTCATTATTGGGAGACAGACAAAACAACCATCCACTGATGATTTTACAAGACGTATAAAAAATCAATGAGTGTGGTTAGAGCGTCAGGACACTTTACGTAATCATAACAACAAAGTTGATAAACTACAGGCTAGATTCACGCGTATATAGCACCTTGGAAGACAGAATTTTCAATATTAAGGGATTTTAATTATAAACATTGCATAAGTCTTACATAGGTTGGAAACATTAGCAATACAGGCAAAAAAAATCATCATGTGATGTACAGGTAATCAGCTAAGTAAGCTTTTAAATCAACCTAAATTTAAGTGTGAGATTGAAAAAAAAGAGAGAAACAGACAGGGAGAGAGACAGTGAAGTACCATGAGAATTAATCGGATACTGCACTGATACATAGATAGCATAGTGTAATAAACAATAACTGATGCTAGTCTAATAACAGAGTATCATGTTCGTGTAGAAAAAATGTGGTACCGGGTGACTCATGAAAGCAAATCAAAACAACTGTGTTACGGATTTTTACAAAGTATTAAAGTTTCAATGGAGAAAGATTATATAGATATGGAATGGTTTCTTCTATAAAATGATTGTCATGTTATATATACTAATGACAACATGCTTATAGGTGATTTGACCAACCAGTAACACACATCCTTATATACACATGATCTAGGATAGGATACGGATATGAAGTAAGTTTATAATATTGTATTCTTATTGGGCACCAAATTGCACCAAATAAAAAAAAACATGATTTGGTGATGTAATATTGGTAAAAATTTGATCTTTTTTGGTTACATTTTCTTTTGCTTCAAATTGTGATGTATAAAGAAAAGTATTCGACTTGTGCTTCTTGTATACTTGTCTGAACTTTCTTCAATGGTGGATTATTTTAGACATTTCGTGTGTTCGTGTCTTCATTCCGAAAGGCAAAAGGCGAAATAACAAAAACATGCCATAATGTCGTTATTTTACCTTTTGCCTTTCGGTGCAAAAACACGAAAACACAAAATATTCCAGGCGAAATAATGAAATTTTAACAGGCAAAGCAAAAAAAAGTACCCTAATTGAATAAAAACTTTCCTCTTTGAATGTTTCATGTTTGCAGGTAGAAACCATTTCATTTTGGCGCCCTTTAGTTGTCGTGTTCTTGTGTTTGCACCCTAAACCTAAAAGGCGAAGACACGACACTGTAGCAGATTTCGTGTTGTCGTGTTTTTGCGCATCAAAAGGAAAAGTCGAAATAATAAGATAGCACTATGGTTTCGCCCTCCGGTTTCTGTTTGTAATATAGATCAGGGGACTGTGGTGGCTGATTTCTGCCATTTCGCCCGAAAGGCGAAATAACGAAAAATGCCACAATGTCTTTATTTTGCCTTTCGGGGCAAGGACACGACAACACGAAACATGTCAAGTGAAATATACATTTTTTAAAGGCGAAAGGACAAAATGTTTCGTCTTTGAATGCTTTGTGTTTCTCCCTCCAGATTCTCATCCTATATAGGGTCACCAGTTTCCTGCTTTGTGCATATAGTCAGCAGTTTCCAGCATGTCTTACATAAGAACTTGCTTATATCATATATAAATTTAACTTTTCCATACTAATTTTTTCAGTATTACATTTTCATATAATTATTTACTCTATGTTCTTAATGTCAGCAGATTATTCAGTGATTAAGAATAACCACGGATGGCAAAACCAGAAGTGTTGTCATTTTGTTCCTTCAACTTTTTTGTTAGTCGAAAACACTACAACAGGAAATCTGCTATATCGTGATGTCTGATGTTTATAACCCAGGACATGAAACATTCAAAGATGAAACTTTTCTTTCCTTCACCTATTAAAATTTTGTTATTTTGCCAGGCATATGTTGTGTCTTTGACCCAAAAAGCAAAAGGCAAAATAATGGCAATATGGCATCTTTTCATTCTTTCGCCTATTAGGGTCAAGATACAATATAAGACAGATAAATGGTTCTGACATAAAAGGTTTCGTACTGCTAACAAGAAACATTCAAAGACGATACTTTTTTTCATTCGCCTGTTAAAATTTTGTTATTTTGCCTGGCATATTTAATTTCTTCACAACGACAATATGGCATGTTTTGTAATTTCACCTTTCGCCTTTCAGAGTGAGGACAAGAACACACTAAACTGCAGAAATCCTAATTTACTGCATTTCTAAAAACTAAAATGTAATATGTAAATAAATTTGTTTATCGTTTTGCTGCTATTGGAGATTTTGCTTAATATCATTTTTGAGTAGCCTGACTATAGTATAGGGGTTACTTTGTATGTTCCTTTCAATGACACGGAGTGCAGTGCGCAAGAACCATAACTCTACCTTGTGCACTTTTTGAGTTATTCCCCTTTGATAGAATTTCTTGTCCGGAGGGTAACTTTGTCACAATAAATTTGAATGACTTGAAACTTCACATGTATGTTCCTTTCAATGACGCAAAGTGCAGTGCATAAGAACCATAACTCTACCTTGTGCACTTTTTTAGTTATTTCCCTTTGATAGAATTTCTTGTCCGAAGCATAACTTTGTCACCATAAGTTTGAATGACTTGAAACTTCATTTGTATGTTCCTTGCAATGACGCGAAGTGCAGTGCGCAAGGACCATATGTCTACCTTGTGCACTTTTTGTGTTATTCCCCTTTGATATAATTATCCCTAGGGGGCGTTTTGTAAAAGTCACTAGAGGCTAATAACTCTGTTATTTGAGGTCTGATTCAATTACGTTTTTTTGCGTTGTGTTGCTTGTCATAAGCCTAATCAAATATGATACATTTCAATTTCTATTGTTTAAAAATGTGATTGAATTGCGAAAACCGATGATATCGCTCTATAACTAATCGCTAATAATATAAGATATAACTCTCTTATTTGAGGTCCGATTCAGATGTGGTTTTTTGCATTGTGTTCCTTGTCAAAAGCCTAATCAAATATGATAGGTTTCAAAAATCTGCGTATATAAAACTTTTTGACTTCACAAGGTTGAAAGTTCGAACTTCGCAAAAAACAGTGAAAATGAGAGTAGGTCTACAAAAAAAGTGCCCACTTTTATTGGAATGGAGATAAAAGAATTTTGTTTGTTGCATATGATTTGCAAGACATATACGCACAAAATATATGGGGTGGCGAATTCGGGAAATGCATGGTTTGTCCACAGTACGCGGTCAAACTTAACCAAATTTTTGAAAAATCAACATTTTCAAAGCATGACTGTTAAGATATTTTGCAGCTCCTGACTTTATTTTCAGTTCAATTTCTATGATATTTTCACATTTAATGTAAAACTATGTTCTTAAGTGTCAAATAATATAAAACGTAAAAATGTATTGTAAAGGTCAAGGTCATATTAGGATAATTGTATATCAATTCGGCTTGAAATAGCTCAAAATCAAAAAACAATTCATAAACAATATATGAACAAAGAATTTAGTATTAGAAAAGTTCTTTCTAATGATGTTTAGATTTTGAAGATCGGACTTGATTTGGTCATTTTACGGCAGTCCAAAGTTTGATCCTTTTTCGAATAATTGTAAATCAGTTTTTATGCTTCAAAATGTGATGTATAAGAAATAGAATGTTCGACTAGTGCGATTTGTATACTTAATTGAACTATTTGCCGCATTGCTAGGTACCTAATGGTAAAATTTTAATCAATTTTGTTTCTCATTTTGCCGCTAGGGGGCGCATAGCATGAAAGCACTTTTCTACTTATAATTCAAAATGTTGAAGTCTGATCCATATGCGGTTTGTTGCATTGTGTTCCTTGTTGATAGCCTAATAAAGTATGATAGTTTCTAGGTATGAGTGGATGAGTGGCTTAAACTTTTTAAGCTACTAACGGAAGGTTGAAAGTTCGAACCTCGCAAAAAACTGTGCAGATGAGGGTAGGTCTACGAAAAACCTATCCATTTTTGTTAGAGATCAGATAGAAGAATTCTGTTTGCTGCAAATGATTTGCAAGACATATACGCACAAAATAAATGGGGTGGCGAATTTAAGAAATGCATGGTTTGTCCTCTAGAAATGGTCAAACTTTACTAAATTTTAGGAAAAATTAAAATTTCTAAAACATGTTTTTGGCGCTCCTGACTTTATTTTTGGTTCATTCTTCATGATATTTTCACAAGTTATGTATTGTTATGTCTGAAAGGACCTCACAATTAAAATGTTAAAAAGAAATTGCAAAGTTCAAGGGCATATTACGATTATTGTGTTTTTATTTGGCTCCAAATAGCTCCAAAACAAAAAATATTTCATTGAAAGTATATTAACAAAAGTTTTATTTCTTAAAGAGCCCTTTCCAGTGATGTTAAGGTTTTGAAGATCGGACTTGATTTGGTCATTTTACAGCAGTCCAAGTTTTGATCCTATTTAGAACAATTGTAAATCAGTTTTTATGCTTCAAATTGTGATATATAAGGAATAGAATGTTTGACTAGTGCGACTTGTATACTTGATTGAACCATTTGCTGCATTGCTAGGTACCTAATTGTAAAATTTTAATCAGTTTTGGTTCTCATTTTGCCGCTTGGGGGCGATTAGCTTGAAATCACTATTAATAATTAAAAAAAAATGAAGTCTGATTTTTATGCGATTTGTTTTGCATTCTGTTCTTCGGTGACATCAATTTGAAATGATTAAAAAAAGATAATGCGATATTTCATGAAAATGAAAGTATTTCAATGCAACAGTTCTTCGTAATAGTGTTGAGTGGCATATTGCATTGTCGTGTGTCATTTTATACTGTTGTTTGTCGTTTGCAATTGTTGTTTATCGAATACAATTGTCATTTGTCTCCATCATAAAGCAAAACACACATATAACATTGCAGTACCCGAAGTCCGTAAAAAAAGTTTTCAAGTTTACGACTACATAACAGACAGGTAATACTCAAAGTATTCTTCTTGGTAAAAAGTCTGATTATACATTGCGACAAAAATGTTTGAAAGATCACTGTTTACAGTATTCAACAAGCCATTGAACGAAGAAATATGTTTTTCGAATCATACGACTCATGAACTGAATGGAATTGCTTTCATGAAAACTGATGATATCGCGATTTCATAACTGACAGGTAATACTCAACAAAACTCTCTTGGGTAAAAAGTCTTCTTAAACATTGCGACAGAAACGTTTGAAAGATCACTGTTAACAGTATCAACAAGCAATTGAACGAAGAAATGTTTTTCGAATCATGCGACTCGTGAACTGAATTTAATTGCTGTTGCGAAAACCGATGATATCGCGATTGCGATTCTAGTTTATTTTTATTGGGTTTTCGCATCGCAGTGCGAAAACCCTTTGTTCTCGTTCTGTTTCTTTTTTTCTTTTCTTTTTTTTTTAGGTTTTCGCCTCTGCAGGGCGAAAACCTATTGTTCTTCTTCTGTTGATTTGTTTTTAGGTTTTCGCCTCTGCTGGGCGAAAACCTATTGTTCTTCTTCTGTTGATTTTTTTATTTTTTTTTATTTTTATTATTTTTCCAATTCCACCCATTTTTGTGTCCAGCCTAGCGGCCAGATGAGAAAAGCTACAGCTATGAAATTTTGGGCATGGAGTCATCTTTATCTGAACATGTGCCTAATTGGTCAAACTTTTCACATTTATTTCTGATTTAGCCACTAGGGGGCGCAATGCATGTAATCACTGTTTTGCTAATAACTCAAAAATTTGAAACCTGATTTAGATGCGGTTTTTTACATAATGTTCCTTGTTGACAGCCCAATCAAATATGATGGATATCTTATCATCGAGTACGGGAAAAAAATTGTTCTAGGAGAGGTTGAATGTTCGAACCTTGGAAAAAAGTGGAAAAATGAGGGTAGGTCTACGAAAAACCTACCCACTTTGTTAGAGATCAGATAGAAGAATTCTGTTTGCTGCATACGATTTGCAAGACATATACGCACAAAATATATGGGGTGGCGAATTAAGGAAATGCGTGGTTTGTCCTCTAGAAACGGTCAACTTCACTAAATTTTAGGAAAAATTAAAATTTCAAAAACATGTTTTTGGTCGCTCCTGACTTTATTTTCTGTTCATTCTTCATGAAATTTTCACACGATATGTATTGTTATGTTTGAAAGGGCCTCACCATTCAAAAAATAAAAAAGAATTGAAAAGGTCAAGGTCATATTACGATTATTGTGTTTTTATTCGGCCACAAATAGCTCCAAAACTAAAAATATTTCATTGAGAGTATATGAACATAAGTTTTATTTCTTAAAGAGCTCTTTCCAGTGATGTTTAGTTTTTGAGGATCGGACTTGATTTGGTCATTATACAGCAGTCCAAATTTTGATCCTTTTTTGGAATAATTGTAAATCAGGTTTTATGCTTCAAATTCTGATACATAAGAATAAAAAGTTTGACTTGTGCGACTAGTATACTTGATTGAACTATTTGCTGCTTTGCTAGGTACCTAACAGTAAAATTTTAATCAATTTTCTTTCTCATTTTGCCGCTAGGGGGCGCTTTTCTTGAAATCGTTCTTTTGCTTATAACTCAAAAAGTTGAAGTCCGATTCGAATGCGGTTTTTTGCATTCTGTTCCCTGTTGATAGCCTAATAACATATAATAGGATTCGAGGGTCCGTGTGGCTGAAAGCTTTTGAGCTACGGAAGGTTGAATGTTCGAACCTTGCAAAAAAAAAAAAAAAAAAAAAAAAAAAAAAAAAAACTGTGCAAATGAGTGTAGGTCTACGAAAAACCTATCCGTTTTTGTTAGAGATCAGATAGAAGAATTCTGTTTGCTGCATACGATTTGCAAGACATATACGCACAAAATATATGGGGTGGCGAATTATGGAAATGTGTGGTTTGTCCTCTAGAAACGACCAAACTTCACTAAATTTTAGGAAAAATTAAAATTTCAAAAACATGTTTTTGTCGCTCCTGACTTTATTTTCTGTTCATTCTTCATGAAATTTTCACACGATATGTATTGTTATGTTTGAAAGGGCCTCACAAATCAGAAAATAAAAAAGAATT
>CM037785.1:45073481-45123481 GCA_021229015.1 Solen grandis | reverse complement strand
ATCTTTGGACCGATTGATATATAACTTGACTGAAATTTCCGAATGGATCAATTGGAGTGCAGGCAGTTATATACTGGACAGTTTCAAACAATTTGAATGAGAATGATTGTTGAGATATATGCCACTGATATATCGTCTATTGAAAGTCAGAAGGGGCTATCAGCCTTCTTTTTACATATGCTGATAGCCCCTTCTGGCTTTCAATGGACGATATACATGTACAGACGTTTCTATTTAGATTGTAATGCTTTTTCGCCTATTTTTGATTTGCAATTAAAATATCTTTCGATCACAAGAATTTTGTATATTTTTCTAATTTCTTTCAAAAAATCGTTGTAACATAAATAGTTCTGCTCGTTTTCAAAACCTAATTCCAAGTGCACAAACACATTTCTAGTAGATTGCTAATTTTACTTACTTCAACATAAAAGTTTTCTTGTTTTTCTCCCTACAGTATACTGATTAATTCTAAAGAAAAAATAGTGTGTATCTAGGAATATTTAAGAAAACTGTTAAAAACAAGGCTTCGAAAAAGAAATGCTCGCTTTTTTCTGTTTTTGTTTAATATATAAACACTTGAACATCTGTTTCATATTCTCGTACGGTAACTTCAATGCCAGTGAGAAATATAACATTTTGTGTTGCCTGCATTTTTACCTTATGGTATGAAAGCTCGCGACCATAACGATACACGGTAACTTTCTTTTATTTTGTTTGATTTTTACGCTACATGAGAAGTGTCAGGTACAGACTATGACTATTTGTATTACTTAAAAGTTTTCAATATATCGGAAATAGCAACATTATTTCATGTATTCATTAGCATGAGGAAATACTATACGTGTGTTTCAATATCGACTGAAGGTATTAGAACACAGTGATAAAGAGTGCTTATCATCAAAGAGCACAGCGTGCTCAAGATGAGCAATTGTGATCACCCTGCGTCCGTCGACGTCAACAATTTGTTTTTAACGACATCTCCTCTGTCACCACTGGGTATAAATTGATGAAACTTAGCATGAATTTTCCTTGGGTGGCCCTTCAAAAAAGTTGCTTAAATAAACTTGATCCTCGCAGAACACTGGTTGCCATGGCAACCAAAATTCTTCTTCTCTGAAACTTATGGTCAGAATTGAATTTCATCTGGCACAAATGGTCACCCCATGGCTATCTACCACAATTGCTAAATAAAGTGATTTCTTGAAAAATGAGGCCCCTAGGGGCTTTGCTAGTTGTCTTATATACTGTATATAAAAATAATCATTTTCCCTCTATGAAACCAATGGTTAGAATTTAATTTCTTTTGGTACACAATGTCACCGCACCGTTGCCTAAAATAATTCCTAAAATAAAGGTAATCCCATGAAAAAATGAGGCAATCAAATGATTTACTAAGAATTATTTTTAACTGAAATTTGAATCTGGTTTGCTGCTGGAGGTAACCACGTAAAACGTAAAAAGAATGGTTTTAAATAAGCTTATGTACTCTGGTGAGCCAAGTGGCCCTCTTGTTTAAATATTGGGGCCGCTGGTACAAATCCCACCAGTAGCAAACTTTCATTTTGTCACATTAAGCTACACTTATATATATATATATATATATATATAATATATATATATATATATATAAGTAAAACGTTAAGAAAATGCAATAACATGCATTGTTAAGCTTAATACATATTAGGTGTTCACAATAAAATTTGTTTTCCAGATCACCGGAAACATGCCTTGAAGATATAAACAATTTATTAAGATTGGAAGAAAAATACTTTCTGTTTGCATAATTTTGATGTCCCTAGATATTCAATCGTCAAAATGCTTTTATGTATTGTGCCCCTGTGTCATTATTATTTATCAAAAAATTACAATTTATTTGTGGACCTTTCAGTTTCCCTTTCCATGTTTATAAATCAAATAAACATTTCGGTACTGATGAAAAATCATCAAAAGCTATGTTTACCTGTATTTATTGTACCAATGTACTGGTTTTACAGGGAGGAAAGAATTTGGCCAAGAGGAGTAAAAATGGAAAATAAAAAAAAATACTTATTCGACGGTCAAACTTTATAAAAACATGGTATACATCATATTGACATAAATGTATTGATTCCCATTGCAGAGTGTCTCAATTATGTCTATAGTTTATTAATTTCTTACTTTTACCCATGTATGCTACCAGGCTTGTCTTTCATAAAACATTATCATTCTCAAATTCTCAAATATTTTCGACTGATTTTTTAAGCCCTAGAATTCCCTTATTAATTGATATGAATAATTGAAATAGTGAATGCATGCTATTCTTGGCATGCTATTATAGAATATTGTTTTTAATATCTTCCAAATTTGTGATGTTGTGATCATACATATTTGAAATTTTTAAGTTGTGGTATATCAAAACTGGAGATGTTTCGTGAAACACGTGCCAGCAACATACAATCTGACTAAAGTACAGATACGGTAATGTAGCGTGGCATATATATAGGAGATGACTTTAGTCAGATTGCAGCAACATATTTCTAGGGGTTGGAATGTAGATTTGTTGTTGTTGTTGTTGTATTGGAGTTTACCGTCGCTGTGATAGTATTTCAATCATATTGCGACGTACAGCTAATTACAGGTGGAGGATGACCCCGAATACACAGAGGTACCCGGGTAGAACCACCGACCTACCGCAAGCCAGCTGGAAGGCTTCCTTACATGAAAAATCCGAAGATCCTACCGGGATTCGAACCCACAGCGGTGAGGGGCTGAGATATTTGTAGTCCACGACTGTAACCGCTCGGCCACGGCGGCCCGGAAAGTAGATTTGATAAAAATAAAGGATCATTTTATCATATAAACGATTAATTAAAAAACTTTATACATGTAATCAAAATCCATCTAAGGGCTGTTAGATACTGTACTAATTGTATCTGAATATGTTCTTGCTGGATAGAACAACTGGCCATATTTTGATTAAATTTGACGGGAGTCTAATTAAGGTGTGGTTCGTATGCAATTTCTATCTATTAAGAAAGTACGTCTCAGGAGAACAAGTAATCGTTTTGGACAGTTGAGTAATGTCTCCAATCCCCACTCACATGAGCAGACTTTAAAAAATATTTGTGTATTGATTAACTTTGGTTTAAAAAATATTTGAGTATTGATATACTTTGATTGAATAATCAACCATGTGTTTCTTGTGAAATCATTTATTTTCGCGGAACACATATTCGTTGATTTCGTGTAGGTTTATTCAACGAATATTTATCCTAACGAAAACCTATATATAGTCATTACGTTTTTTAGATAATGAATCCACGAAAGAAAGATACCCACGAAATTATCTTAAGTACATAATCAACGAAATTTAATATCAACGAAAATTAATGATTTTACAGTACCAAGTCATCTGTTTTAATTGAGTGTTTTCATAATTTCATTTTCATAACTTGAGTGTCCAACATAATTACATGACACCGTGCAACCTAAACCTTTCTGTAAAGAAAATAAACTGTGTCCAGGACCAAAATTTAATTTACCCTAACCTTTCAAAATCATTTGAAAATCTCAGATTTTAAACCCATTGTTTTGAAAATAATTGAGTATTTGGTCATTAGCTCGACTATTCGAAGAATATGATGAGCTATTGGAGTCACCCTGGCGTTGGCGTCCTCGTCGGCGTCAGTGTCCCAAGAAATGTTAAGGTTTTGTTTAACATTGCATTATCTCCACTATTACTCAATGGATTTCCCCAAACTTTACACATGTGTTTATCATCATCAAGTCAACCAGTAGAATCAAGAATATTAACTCTTCCAAAATTGTATGCATATTTATGGCAATTTTTGGACTTTCCAAAAATGTTTAACTGTTGTTTAACATTGCCATTATCTCAATTTACTCATTTGATGTCCCTTAAATTTCACACATGCCTTGAACATCAACAGACCAACTAATAGAAACGGGGACAGTAACTCTTTCAAATATTTATTTCAAATATGCTTCTCAAACTTCACACATGCCTTGATCATCATCAAACCAATTAGTAGAAACAGGGATAGTAACTTCTCAAAATATTTATGCATATATATTACCCTTCTTTGACTGAGAAAAATGTTAAACTTAACATCGTAATTATCTCTCTTTTTACTCATTGGATGTCTCCAATTTCTTCATACATGGCTTGATCATCATCAGACTAACTAGTAGAAATAGGGACAGTAACTCTTCCATTTTTTTTGTATATTTATGGCCCGTTTGGACTTAGAAAAAATGATAAAACTTTTGCTTAACATTGCTATTATCTACAATTTCTTTCCATGGATGTCCCTCATAATTCATGAAATTGAATAACCTTTGTTGAGGGTCATGCTCTGTCATGAATTTTAAAATAGTTATGCCCTTTTTATTTAGAATCTCGGTTAAGGTTTTCACACCACCACATTTTTCACTTAACCATTTGAGATATTACTTTAAAACTTTGAGTGCATGTGTATTGCTCTTGTGTATATTTATAATAATACAGCGATTCTCATTTTGCTTTTATTTTAATTTTTAAGCATTCGAAAGTCGAGCATGCTGTCTTACGGACAGCTCTTGTTTTAGATTAAGTATTTACACTAATACGCAGTATATCTGTTCGTCTAGCATGTATGTCTTCCCCCTCAGGATGGACATAATGTTTTTTTTATATTTTAATATGGACAAAATGGTCAGATACTGGTTTAATCAAAACGTTTTGTGTGACTTTTATCGATTTGCAGGGTAGGTACCATATATTGAATATTAATTCCATCTTTATTTATTCTCAGATTTTATTCATTTCCTTCCTTTTTGAATCGTACCTGGAAATACTATAAAATAAACCTTGTAAAACCCAACTGTTAAAACTGGTCGTCTGATTTGTCCGGGTAGCCGTTCAAACAGTTTAAATAAATGCTAAAAATAGATGCATTCATTGAATTTTATCTAGCACAAACCGGCCTACGTTCAGTTAACCATTATGGATTTGTTTCCCTGCTTACAATCTATACGCTATTATAAAATAGGGATGCAAACGTTAAAATTGTGTCGCTTTTGTAATAATACAACTAGCGCGAGGCCACGTTTATCCTTGGTAGTCCTCTATACACCCGAGGTCTACCTCCTGTCATTAGCTGGATGTCGCTATATAACTGAAATATTGTCGTAGAGACAGTAAACTACAAACAAGTAATACATGTATTTTCGAACACTTTCTCCGTTTATAGGGATCTTCGGTAACAGATGCCGGGTTTATTCGGTTATGATGATATCTGTTTTTAGATAATTAATATAATATCTTGTTGGTGTATAGCTATTTTAAAGGTGGCTCAGCAGATGCTACTATTACAAAATTTTAGAACGTGGATTTAACATAACATATATAGGTTTTAACCGTAACCCCATAATTGTTCATGTACAAACTTGATGAATATCACTTTACAGAATTTAAAATGGTATATGAAATAATGGATTTTTTTTTGCTGTGCAGATTATGAAGTATATGAGTATATAGTATGAGCAAACAGATAGGACCCTGATCAGACCGCTCCTGGAAGGAACAGTCTGATCTTGATCTGCTGTGTCTGCCAATATGTCAAAACGTGCCTATATGAGGTAAATGTGGCAAAACTTAAAAAAATCATTTTTATAAAAGAATTTCATCAGTTTTGTTTCTATAATAATAATAATAATAAATCAATAAAATATTTTTCCTGTGTGTTGTTAGTTATGAAAAAAATGTCAAATAGTCAAATACTTCATCAAACAGCAATGCTGGAACCATAAGTATTACCTAGCGCTGAGTATTGATGGTGGGACGGGAGCCAGTTGTTGTATTATAAATGATATTGTTTTATTGATGGTAGGACGGGAGCCAGTTGTTGTATTATAAATGATATTGTTTTATTGATGGTGGGACGGGAGCCAGTTGTTGTATTATAAATGATATTGTTTTATTGATGGTGGGACGGGAGCCAGTTGTTGTATTATAAATGATATTGTTTTATTGATGGTGGGACGGGAGCCAGTTGTTGTATTATAAATGATATTGTTTTTCACCTGAAAAGAAATGTATTTGACACACAAACAAACAGAGATTTAGGATGGTCTAGTGTTCATTAAGGACCCAACAGCTATGAGTTTGATTCAAAGAAGGGGGTGGGGGTAAAATACTGACAGTATTCAGTTAAGCAATATATATATATATATATATATATATATATATATATATATATATATATATATACTAAGAGATTACCCAGATGTAGGATGTTTTCCAACATGAAACCCTTTTTGTGGGCTGGTGAAAAAAAGTGGGCTGTTTATATCACCCCACTTTTTCTCGACCCGATTTCTATGCAGTATTTACAGTATACAATCCATCAGTACAAAATTGATACATTTAGGTTTCACATGGAAACCATATATATGCGCTCGTAGCATTGATCTCCCTTTATACCGACCACTCACAGTCCAGTTTATACTTGCGCGCTGAATATATATCGCCCCGTAATTTTTACCTGTAAATATATAACACCCAATCTTTTTGAAAAACTATGTTTTCGTTGAAGTCATCTGGGGTCAAATAAATCCCCTTAGATACAAGGATTTATAAATACACCGCTTATTAAACGACGTGAACGATGTTCCGTGAGAATATATTATAATAGATTAACATGCCATAATTGAAATTACCGCGTAATTAGTAAAATGTTTTCAGAATAAAATATTTAACTTTTGCGCACATTACACCCCTAAGTTCGGTATAATTACCTATGTAATGTTTGGTTATTATTAGATTATGTACTCAATACATAGTTCAAAAAATCAGTGAACTTCCCTACTCTTGGTGGCCATATTTAAAGGCAAATTCAATGACATAGAAGCAGAATTCTCATTTTCTTATTATTTCGTTATTTCTGCTCCAAAAATCAAAATGTAAACACCATAAGAAAGCTCTTGAAATTCATAATTTTAGGATGGAATATTTTAAATATGTATGGATGCAAAAAAAAAAAAAAAAATGCACAGTAAAGAAAAAAAAATGGGTTCATCCTTAAACAAAATAAACAGTGTAACTTTTTTTGGTTATTAAGTTATTACCGATGAATTTATCAGAATATCATTAATGATTTATTAAAGCTGAAAGACTGAAAAATAAAAGCACCATTTTGATTTAAAAAACAGCAAGTATTCTCAACTATCGGCCTGCATAAACTTATACCTTTAAAGATGGCTGCCAAAAAGAGTCTTATCAGTGCCTATGACATTACACGGGAACTAAGTATTTCAATATCAGATATGACAAATAGTTCACGTTCAATGCAGAGTTCAGGGAAGGGGGTTGCAATACAAAACAATGTAGACAGTGACAATGCAGCGGCTTGCCGCTTTGCCCGAAGCGTGAGAAGGGTATTTATTTTTTTTATTTTAAAGCAAATAAATATTGCTTTCTTGTGAGTTTTTGGGTGGTTACGTATCTGCATTTATGTATGGTCCGGGAATTTTAGAGGGCCAAGTGCGCCCCCCCCCCCCCCCCCCCCCCCCCCCCCATTGAATCCACCGGTGCAATGTAAATGAATATCACTCAATATTATACAACAGTGTTTATTTCATGTCTTTTCATAGTGTACCTAAATAAACTGTGTTTTATTTTACGCTGATTAGCTAAACCGTTCAATTGTGGCTGTAATCACTGTACTTTTTTACACCAGAAGACTTATATGTTCGATTAAGGTATATCAAGGAGGTAGAGGCATGGGTGTAAGAATGCAAGGAAATTACCAAAAATCTGATAGATCTATGTACTGATACAACAACAGTAAACAATTACATACATAGGTATCTAGAAGTTTTTATCAGCTCACGTGCATTTATCCAAAATTTAATTTCAATTTTAATACAACAGCTTTAGACTCACGTTAATCAGTAAAATGTGTACAGTTTCAATGTTTCAAGGATACATTCAGTCTTGCGCATTCATGCAAAACCTAGTTAAGTGTTGCGCTTATATTCGTATAAAACCAGTACATGCTTTAGAATATGATTCGCCACTCGTGAAAATATAACATTTTATGTTCACTCAGTGAAATTATTAATCGATCATGTGAGAGTTAAAAAAAACAAACATTTTTTTTCTTTTTATTTAATGCTTTAAAGGCCAGAAAGTAGCTGTGGTGTTATTCACAAAATCTGTCAAAACTGGCGGGATTACCTCGCGTGCGTGACGTTTTTTTAGACGTCATTTCTTGCGTGAAACCCAGCACAAATGACGCTCCGATCATTTTATAACGTAGGGTCGGGTTCAAAGTCCAGACTGAAACATTTGAAAATGGTAATATTCACTGTTTTAAGCAGTGAAATTACCATTTTTAATTCACTGATATTTCCGTATAATCCACCGAAGAGCATTAAATAAAATATATATATTCCAAATAAAAAGGTTGTCATTAGTATTACTTTCAATTGATATCATATTTTTACAATGATATTAATGTTTAGCACATGGCATTTTCCTCTCGTCCAATCAGATGCTAGAATTTGTTCATAGTCACTGTGGACTATAACTAGTCCAACTCTTTGGTAAAAATCAATAAGTGTGGACTATGCAACCACATAACTCACACTTTTGTGAAGTTTTGTCGCTAGTGGAAGGAAAATGCCATGTGCTAAATAGGTTAGTTCATAGTTGCCTTTAACTACACGATAAAGTCACTCGGGCTTCGCCCTCGTGAGTATATCGTGTAGTTATACATCTGACTTCATTCTGTTTAGAAATTATGTCCAATAAAATTGCATTATATACTTTATCTATTTTCTTCAGTATTTATTTTAGTATTTTAATCATACATTTACAATGTCAACATTGTTACTAAAATTATTCAGTTGTATATGTAAGGGCTATGACCTAGAATCCAAGACGATTTCCAGTAAACCATGCACATATCCAATTTTAATTTTGAAATTAAACAAAACTTAAGACTCATAGAAAAATAAATATACACAGAATCTACCAGAATAATTTTTAAAGTTTAATTCAACTTAACATTTAGTGATATTCAATTAATCCCAAAACTTCCAAAATTTGCGTTTTACAAATGTGGGGTGTATACACGCATATACATTTCCTAAGCATATATTTCACGCCGTACTTCGGTATATGCAGTGTAATTTGGTTTTTTAAATATACACAATATTATAAAATGTCTATTTTCTTTCATCGCAGAAACACAAAATATATGCTACCCAAGAACACATGAGAGTAATTTGATATGGCTTATCGGGACTGATCTGCAGTTTGTGGGGATAATAAGTAGATCTTGCTGTGAGAAGCGTTATTATAGTTTCATGGTCAATAAATATTTGCATGGTTGGTGCTTTTAACTGTATAAGAAAAACTGGGATGATTATGTAGAAAGCCGTCGTTATAGGTATGATTATATTCTTTGATTCTCCATTTTACGGCTGTGCATTTTTCTGGGCAATGTTCATAAAAAGCTCATATTAAAACAAGAATAATCAATTGCTGTAATTCAAACCTTGAAACATGCCAAACTATCGTAGACATTTTCTATTTTCAAAACATTCAAGACACATACACGAAACGTTCAATCCACGTTGATTTTATCAGTCTAGAAAAAAAAATATATGAAATAACTAAAAATTGTAGTTGTTATCTATTTCTTGGACGAAATAATACCGACATTACATATCAAAGTGCTAATAATTTTGGTGATATTGAAGTGTGTTACCACACTGCAGTATCACGCCGTAGACATTTAGCATGATGTCACATCAAATAACATTATCATGACACCGGGGCAACCAGACCTGGATAGACAAATAAATATGCCTAGCGCCAAGCAAGGGAGCTACAATGGTATCATATTTTGCGACTTTAGTATGTCGGACTGGGGATCGAAACCACGACCTCCTGAGTGTAACAATGAATTTTCATCACTCTTTTTATCAATCTGAAAAAATATGACATTGTGTGTTTTTGTCTTGTGTGAATCTTATGCTTTTGCATAAATTTAAAATTAAAATTGGATAAGTCAACGACTTCTGCTTTGATACCTTTTGAGTTATGCCCCGGACAAAAATGGGACAGGCAAACGGGCAGACAGACACTCAATATATTCCCCCCATATAAATATGGGAGGAGACATAATTAAAAGGAAGTACAATATAAAAAGCCAATATTAGCTTGATATCTGATCATGAGCAGCATGCATTTCATCGAGAAAACCACAGGCACATATTTAATGGGCCGTTTTGTACCTGTGTCAAAGCGACACCCTTTATATTGCTGATGAGAAAGTCATATTTTAATGAACATTTCGTCATTCTGAGGCATGCATCGCTGCGTTTGGACAGTATTTCAGTCATATAGCGACGTCCAGCTAATTACAGGTGGAAGAAGACACCGAATGCACGGAGGAATCCGGGTAGACCACCGACCTACCGCAAGCCAGCTGGAAGGCTTCCTCACATGCAAATCCGAATGACCCTGCCGGGATTCGAACCCAGGCGGTGAGGGGCTGAGTATGTGTTAAAATCAGCGACTTAACCCTCTCGGCCACGGAGGCCCCGGAGACGGGATCAGTGATTTTAAATCGAATCATCGTCATGCTCACCATAAGCGGTAACAGCATCGTGTGAATGGTCAGGATATTAAGAACAAGATGTTTTATTTATTGTCCGCTCAATATCTTGAGCAGAAATAAGCCTAGGTTTGTGAAACTTGGTAGGGACATTGCCCATGGTCAGTTGATGATCCCTTTAAAAATTTATGGTCATTAGGTCAAAGGTCAAGAACAAAGTGACACAATGACATTTAATATAAAATCCTTTTAGACTGATTACTTGAGAGGGAATAAGCCTAGGTCTGTGAAACTTAGTAGGGACATTGCCAGTGGCCTGTAGATGACCCCTACGATTTTGAGGTCATAAAGTCAAAGCTCAAGGCCACAATGACACAAATGTCATTAGAGCAGCAAGCCTTATCGTTTATTCGGGACAAACGAAATAGCTAGTTCTTCTTATTATTTATTTTTTCTTCTTTTCTACGCCTTAATTTATATATATTGAAAATTTAATGGCATATATTCCAGATACTGAAATTCCAGTTTCAATTATTTTCATTTGCCTATTACGTCACATGACGTCACACTTAACGTTGTCTACAAATGTTTGTACGCGTTCTACGGCCAATATTTCTGGACAGATTTTTATAAAAAAAAATATCACAGAATGTATATGTTACGTTCTAGTTGTGCATCCCGGTGTCCGTTTTTCTAAGTTCAAAAAGTCAAATAGTCTATGGCAAATCCAAGATTCGAACCAATGACGTCAAATTTCAAATAAGTAGTTACTGAAATAGCCCAGCTTATCCTCTATTTCTTACTACTTATGAAGTTGGGCAAAATTTGTTTAAGTCTAGTTATAAAATGTTTCTAATTTGTTTTGGGTCTCCATGCGTAGTTACTGAAATAGTCCAGTTCATCCCCTATCTCTCACTACATATGAAGTTGGGCAAAATTTGTCTAAGTGTAGTTATAAAATGTTTCTAATTTGTTTTGGGTCTTCATGCGTAGTTAAACCCCCCAATTTTTTTGGGCCTCTACGTTCTCATTAGTTGTTTCTTTTCTTTTTTTCAAAATCTTTTTTTTTCTCCTTTTTTTAACGGTGCTCCTTTTTATTTTGGCTTGTTTTTCTTTCTTTTTTCAATTTTCTCTCATAGGTTTTTTCATTGTCTTTTTCTTCTATTTTTTCTTTATTTTTGTTGTTGATGTTGTCTCATAATTAAATGTATTTTGTTTCCTCTTCAGCTTATTCATAGACCTGTCAATGTCTTAAAAAGTGGCACACAATTGTTAAGAAATAAAAGTTCAAGAGTTCTCTGTGTTTGGGGTTCACAGATATCAATTTCGATTGATAACGTCCCCCAGTTTCTGGGCAATTGTGTGTGTGTGTCAAAATGGGCCATGTGACGCGTCTGGTGTGGTGTGCTTTAGCATCCACCGCTGGCTAGCCAGTTTCTGGCGAAAAAGGAACATCAGTCTCCCCTGCCAGTATATAGCCTCTCTATGGTCAAGCCCTATACAGTGCCTCCTCGTGGCGACACACGTCAACTGAGGACTTTTGTGTCCTCAGGCTGAACTGTAGGGGACGATCTACAAGAACTATATGGTAAACATTTAAGTCTTTTAATCTTGGATAAGATATCAACTTTAAAGAGGCGTATGGCAAGATTGTAATACTATTTAAGATGTTTACAAACTATTTCAAACTACATCGCAAAACAATTCGGAAATAACAGAATTCAAGTGATGATAAAGTGGTAAAAACATTCCGTTTAAACCATATTAAAAGCTCTATAAAATATTAAACTGAGCTGGTTTCCTTTCATTAAACCGTGCTGGTTTCCTTTCAGCGTATATAATAATATCAAAAAACATCTACTCCTAAAATGACTTTTGCTAATAATGAATTATTGTGCATTATATCAGTTAAGAATTTTTTATTATCCTTCGAGAATAAGAATTAGAAGAAAACATTTGCTTTACCTTATATGATATATCTATTGCACTAATGGGCAATCAAAGTTTGACAATAGTAGATGTTATGAAAATTTTTTATTAGCTTAACATTTCAAAAAGTGGAGCTATCGTCATGACCTCACATCGACGTCTGTGTCACTTAAGTTTGTTTATTTAATTTTTGTTCACTTCTCGAAACAATGAAACATATTCACTTAAAACTTGGTGTACTAAGTTTTTTGGTGTTTTTTTTTCAAAGAAGAAACCCATTTCGTAAGGGCAGGTAACTCTAAATACCTTTATTTTTTAAAGTCTTGGCTCAATGCCCTTTGTTACATGGTTTATATTAACACTGAAAAATTAAAATAGTAACAGTTAATATTATATTATCCAGCACTCAAAAAAGAGGCTTTCACTGTCTTTGGAAATCCTTTGATTTATGTTGGATGGCAATAAGAAAACAAGAGGCCCATGACAGCCCTAAATCGCTCACCTGAGATAAATAGGTTGACCCAAGGAACATCTGTACCAATTTATTTTAAAATCTGGCCAGTAGTTTTGAAGAAGATGATTTTTAAAGTTTTCATTTTTTTTCTTTTTGTTGCCATGGCAACCAGAGTTCTACATGGATCAAGTTTATTTTAGCAACTTTTGTGAAGGTTGACCCAAGGATCATCCCTGCCAAGTTTAATCAAATTCTGTCCGATGGTTTCAGAGGAGATGTTGTTTAAAGGTTTCTCTATATACATATAAGGCAAATAAGCCCCGCCCCTGGCGGCCATGTTTTTTTACGGATCGGAATAATTTTAGCAACTTTGGTAGAGGTTGACCCAAGGAACATCTGTACCAATTTATTTTAAAATCTGGCCAGTAGTTTTGAAGAAGATGATTTTTAAAGTTTTCATTTTTTTTCTTTTTGTTGCCATGGCAACCAGAGTTCTACATGGATCAAGTTTATTTTAGCAACTTTTGTGAAGGTTGACTCAAGGATCATCCCTGCCAAGTTTAATCAAATTCTGTCCAGTGGTTTCAGAGGAGATGTTGTTTAAAGGTTTCTCTATATACATATAAGGCAAATAAGCCCCGCCCCTGGCGGCCATGTTTTTTTACGGATCGGAATAATTTTAGCAACTTTGGTAGAGGTTGACCAAAGGAACATCTGTACCAATTTATTTTGAAATCTGGCCAGTAGTTTTGAAGGAGATGATTTTTAAAGTTTTCAAATTATTTTTCTTTTTGTTGCCATGGCAACCAGAGTTCTTCATGGATCAACTTTATTTTAGCAACTTTAATAGAGCCTCACCCAAGGAACATTCCTGCCAAGTTTCATTAAATTCTGTCCAGCGGTTTCAGAGGAGATGTCGTTTAAAGCAAATTGTTGACGACGGACGACGCACGACGCACGACGACGGACGCCGGACGAAGGGCGGTCACAAAAGCTCACCTTGAGCACTTTGTGCTCAGGTGAGCTAAAAACAGGGGATGAGCTGGACTATTTCAGTAACTACGTATGAAGACTCCAAAAATATAATAATACAACTACACTAAAACTAATTTTGACATACTTCCTTATTTTTGCTGAAGAGACAGCATCGGAAGAGACAGTAGTCGGATACAAGGGAGTCCGTGTGCGATACCCTAGCTCTTAGCGAATAGACGCCTTGGTTCTTTTACGTGCCTGGTGTATAGCACCGATACACGAATAAAATGTTTCTCGGTAGAACCAGCACTGAAGACTCCGAGTTCCCATAGCAGACCTTTTTTGCCGATTACCAACAAAGGTTGCATCTGGTACCATTTTTTATGTCATTCGTTTGACACGGTAGTAGTAAATAAGAACAATCTTACATGTGCAAATTAGAACAGGCCACACTTTCATCTGTAACATTCTGGTAGTAGTGCATGGTACCATCTTCAAACCAATCAAGCTGATTCGAACGGCATTAGGGTAATTTGTGTATTTGAACCATCTCGCATGATCCTCACCAACTGTGAATAGAGATGTAAAATTAAAAAGGTCTGATGGTCTTTAAAGCAGCTCGCTCACAAAAGATAATTAGCTAAGCATTAGTTGTTTTTGTGTGTAACTATTTCTATGTATTATGTTTATCAATACCCATTTACAGAGACATGGTCCCATATCACAACATCCTGTGATTGTAAAAAAAGGCTGTCAGGGGACAGCACGACCGCACTCTAGCGCATTGACTGCATTATTGAATTATTATCTGCATGTGCATCTTCTTTTCAATTTCAACATAATCATAGTATCATAATATTTTCCCGTATAGTACTGTAAATGCCAACAAGAGCTCGACTATTCAAAATATTGGTAAATCAAATATATTCTATTTCAATTCTTGTCCTTCCAATACCCTTTATATAATTATAGTCAAAAATGATAAACCTTGACGGTCTGATACCCTTAAATATGTTTATGAAGTCTAAAATCAATAGTAATAAACTTAGAGAAGATAATGAATATTAATAGTAATATCAGTAAACATGAAATTCAGGAGAAGAAAAAATTAATATTTAACTGCAGTAGAAGTAATAAGCCTAGAGAAGATGATGCTAATAAACAGCTGAAGAAGAATCAGAAAGACGCTCATCTAATTTTTCTTTTCTCAATTTCTGCATTTCTTGCTGTTTTTTTTTTAAATTTAATTTTGGTACTTTCAAATAACCCTGCCCCTGTGTTTTAAAAAGCAAAACATGCCTATGGATGGAATAAATAGTTTATTCTCTGTTTGATTTACCTGACTTTGTTAGTACTTTCATGCAAAACTGAACTATTTTCAAGTTGTATAAGACCCAAAACTTGCATTAAATCCAAATAAGAGTTGTTAACTGGATGGTTGGGATTTTTGTGTGAAGTTTTAACCAGTTACATACAGTGGTTACTGAGATATAGCTTTAGTAGTCATGGAGAAAAACTGACCTAAATATAAAACTAAACCATGAACATTTCTAAAAAGTTAATTTTTTTTTTTTTTTTTGCAAAGAGCAAGATACAGTTATGGCAGCCCTAATGGTGCTGAATAAATGTTCACAGTTTCCAAATATTAGTTACGATACTTAATGTGTAGAGGTTGACCTAAACATAAAACTTAACCAGGGTGAACCCCGACGACGCAGTATTAATGAATATAGTTTAAAAATAAGATGAGCCTATAATGATTTGTAACAGTGTTCGAAGTAGTAAAAATAGAGGAAGATGATGATAGGGAAATAGTTGTATCAGTAGTGGTAGTAGTCGTTGAATTTAGAAGAAAACTATGATGGCATGAAACAGCAGTTATGAAACAGCAGTAGTAGTAAACTTACCTGTTCACTTCTCCATGGACAAGAATCAAACAATCGTCTCCATTTCATGAAGTGCTCAACCCAAAATATCACTCTCTCTTTCTCTGGGGCTCAAGGTTGAAGTCTTGGTTGCTGACATTTTAGACAATGTTTCTTGGTGACAGAATTGATGCTGCAGGAGACCTATGACACCAAATGCTTTTGTCAATCACTGAGTTGAAAAAAATATATAGTAATCATATTTCAATATTCATTATTTCAACACTCATTCATAAATATATATAGTGATCAAAGAAAGAACATAAACCACCAGTATAATTTCAGAACAGCCTGCAGCTTGCCAGCTGATCAGGTTTTATATCAGTTGCTTAAGCTTTCATTATCACTCGTCTTAGCTTATCAAAGGTAAAATGAAAGTGTTTTGGACAAAACCAAATCAGTTTTAACAATAAAATAAATGACTGACTTAAAATCTATATAATGTACATACAAATGCTACAATCAAGCGTAAAACGCCTTTGATTTGACATGGGCGTAAAAAGAGACAATTAATCAATATAGTTACAATACGACAAAATTCGCTGATAATGATATCTAACAGTGTTAGTAGAAGTAAAAATAGAGGAAGATGAAGATAATGAACAGTTGTAGCAGTAGTAGTAGTCGTTGAAAGTAAAAGAATAACATGACGGAAAGAAACAGCAGTAGTGGTGTTAAGAGTAGAGAGATTACCTGGTCAATTCTCCAATGCTCGCAATGAACAAGAAGCAAACCAACGTCTCCATTGCATGAAATGTTCAAACCAAAAGATCTCTCTGAGGCTCAATGATGAAGGTTGTTCTCTGCCCTTGTAAACACTGCTTTCTGATGACAGAATGGACACTGCATGAGATATATGACACCAAATGGTTTTGCCAATCCTTGAAATAAAAATTATATCAATAATAGTCATATTTCAATACTCATAATTTAACACTCAGTCATCATTATATTAAAGAGATGAAAAGAAAGGGTTTAAACCACCAGTATAATTTCAGAACAGTCTGTAACTTGCAGGCTGATCAGGTTTTAAATCAGAAGGTAAAACTGTCACTATCATTCGTCTTGGCTCATCAAAGGTAAAATGAAAGTGTGCTGTACCAAAACAAATCAGTTTTAACAATAGAATAAATGGCTGACTTACGATATAAAATGTACAAACAAATAATACAATTTACACGCATTTTACAGTAAACTTCCGAACACAATACATATCAATCTGTGAGATCAAGTCCGTTGCCTCCCTTTAACATTCTCCCCGTGTTAGCATCAAACCCAAAAACCAAAAATATACATGTAAATGTATGGAACTAAACGATAGACCAAAACATCTTCTTTTTTCGATGAATACAATAATGATGAATACAATTTTAAAAATTAAAAAAGGGAATAATTCTTTTCCAAACCCGAACTAAAATAGGACAAATGTACGATACAAAATCACCTCATACCTATGAATACAAAGACCCTTTCCCGAGACAGTCTCCCTTACATAAAATATATATCATTAATTTCGCTTTCAGTTTGATCTGGTTTTGCAAACGTGTGAAGGTGTCTGCATGATATAAAAATTAATCATCATCATCAGCAACAACAACAACAACATTCTACAAACTATCTATAGCTAAGTTGCCGCGGTCTAGTCTGCGGATCCGGTACAGGTCCAACCTAGAAGATGTTGAGAGTGGAGGGGGATTCCGCCCTTTCTTGGGGATCATATATATATATATATATATATATATATATATATATATAAGTTGCTGAAGAAGGTACTAGGCCGCTCATATGTTAGTTTCATTACCCTGCAGACTACCCGTCTCTACATGTGCCATGGTCATTAGGCATTTTCCATGGATTTCCATGGAAATCCATGGAAACTTGGATGGAAATTGATGGAAATCCACGGAATATCAAAATCTTCCACGGAAATTTGTTGATAACATTATTTGCCGTCAAATTTTGCCATGGATTTCCGCGGACACAGTAAAACCATCAATAGATTTCCACGGAATCTTCAAATTATGCCACGGAAAGTTGGACTTAGTCAAATTTTGGGACGGAAAATAGCATGGAAAATAACTTAGATAATTTTTGGGATGGAAAATAACTTAGATGTTTTTGATCATTGGAAAATTTGAACTTAGATTTTTTTTCTATATTTCTGGACTATAAAGAAAACAATATAATCATGAAATCACTATATGACTGAAATACTGTCGCAGCGACGGTAAATTCAAATCCCAAGCGAAATTATGACCATGGTCACCATTGTATTTCATTCATTTTTATGATCATCCATGTTAAATCATGGTTGCCCATCAAATAACATGAAATCAAACATGTTCAGCCATGGTATAGCCATGGTCAGCCATGGTAGAAATAAGCTTTGATAGATTGAAAACCGGCCATGGTCAACCATGGCTGATCAGCATGGTAGGTCATAATAAAACATTACCAACACTGTGATAAGGACATGGTTTTACAAGTGTACAAGAAATTCAAAGATTTACATTAAAACAACCCTTTTGATTTTGTGACCTTTTTATTTATCTAACCAGAACAATTTGAACAAATTTTGTAGAGGTCAAAATAGGATTAAATCGAAAGCTTAAAAGCTTATTGAATATTAGATTGAAACAAAAACGATTAAATCTAACTACATATAACTGCACGTATTACTATGACCTTTTAACTGATGTTTTAACAGAAATCTTAGGTGATTCACTTTTCTTTTCTTTTTTTTCTTTTTTTGAAAACTGTTTCGCATCGAAAAAAAGGTTACGAATGGTTTTCGTTCGAATTAACCGCGCCCCGAATAAAAGTTCGGAAGTTGTTGCAAGGTTGTAGGACAATCCTACGAGGAAAAGTAGTGCCGAAAAATTGACGCTAATTTCTACGTAGATCAATGATTTTTACTTATATTTTATATTTTATTTTGGACAACCCACTCTTTAAACCTTATTTCGAAACCCAGTTTTTGTTTCGTAACTGATCTTAACTTTCCCTCTTTTAAATTTGAAAACCGAAAATAACGCAGCGGTGCATCAATCCGCCATTTTGAAAAGAACGACAAACAACAAACAGTGTAAACAATAGGTGATAACGTTATTGATTCGCAATATTTTCGCAGATGACATCCATTTTATGACGAAGGTAAGAATATTCAATATAGTTATGAGTATTATAATTATGTTTGTAATGAAATTACTTTCCATTTATCGATAAAAAAAATAAGTGACTTTGTTTCGTCTGCAAATGGCGATGAGATTATTTTCTGCCCGTCGATGTATAACACAATCCATACAATGTTTAGTTGAATCGCATTTCTTTTATTTGCTTTCCAGAATATATATATATATTTGTGTTCAACATGTGCAAATTAACCTTTCAGGAAATTTTAAAAAAAAAAATCGATCGCAGGTCATATCTTCCACGGTTAGCATCGTACTTAATTTTTAAAAAAGGAAGGCCTTGGTAAAAATCATTGTATATACAATAAATCTGTTAACAAACGTGCGATCCGCAATAAAATTCATTTTGGTTTACACTTAATCATCGCTTGGTTATCTTACATGTAGATCTATAAAAATTTAAGGAAAAAAAACATTATTGTTTTACTCCTTTAGATGTATAAGAATTTCTGTTGGTATATTTGTTCATGACCAACTGCTGGCAGTGACTTGTAATTTTTTAACATTGAATGCTGAATAAAATTCAGCTATATTATGTCCATTGTCATTGCTGTAATAAAATGAAATCTGATTAATTTAACACAACTTTTTTGTTTTTATTTTAGCAACATGTCCAACCATGTTTTCAACAAGGATGATGCCTCCTCTTGTCCACTTTGTAAACAAAACAGACTTTGGATCATAGTGATTAACAAAAGGTAAATAGACTCTTATTCTAGAAATGAATACATGTTTTGAGAAAAAGAAAAGTTTCTATGATCCTTGAAAACTGAAGTGTCACATATCAAAGAACAACTTGAGACATCCACAATGCTACTGTCTTCTATCTATCTTCCTATGATGTCAAACCCCTATTGGGGACCTAGACATTTTGCGCGTCTAGCTGCAAGAGTTTTAGTAGTGATTGTGTGAGGATAAAATGATAAGATTATGAACAAAAATAAAATTTGAGAGTAAAAGAGTGCAAGAAGGTGTTACTTTAAAACTAATAAAAGTAAGAGCTTTGTGTTTTCTAAGGGGAAATGTGATCAATCTGGCAGACTGCCTGATTGAACTGTTCTTGAGTTAAACAAGCGACGTTAGATGGTGGTAGACTGTTCCAGTGGAAGACAGCTCGCGGAAAGAAGGAGAATTTGTAATAGTCTGTGGAAGCAGGTATAAGTCTGTAGGAGGCCTTTACCTTTTTCATGGTAGTTTATTAGACAGGCAGTTTACCTTACATAACACTGTCCCCAGTGGTAAGAATGTCTACCTCTGGAACTGGAAGCCATGGGTTCCTGTCCCTAGCAGCAACGTATGAAAGTTGTAAAAGGAAAATGGCACTGTATCTCCCTTGTTTGGTGCTCAGCATATTAGAATAGGTCCCAGTCGTGGTGTTGGGGATAATGCAACTTGGGAGTGGTGTCATGCCAACTATCTATGGCGTGATGCTGCAGTGTAACAGCACTATATCTCTCAAACTTGGTTTTCAAATAATAGCTGTCATACTTCTATTGCAACTGAGTTTGATTGTGGCTGAACTCAATTTCTCCTAGTTAACTGACATTGTAAGATGGAAAAATATTTTGGAATTTATAATGATGAGAAAATTTTGGTTTTACACATTTGCATGCACAGTCAGAACTTCATCTTTATTATTAATAGTGGTATGAATGGGAATAAGGATCAATGATCAAATCTGAGTAAACACTAAATGTTTAAATACAAAAGCAGGCTATAGGCTTTGCGCTTCTTAGTTATTTTCCTTTAAAATCATTTTACTTTTCTTTCTTTTTTTTAAGTTTCAGACATGTGGGAGGAAGAAAGCTGAAGTCCTTGCAGAATATGAGCAGAATTTCAATGTAAATTTATGTGTAACATCAGCATATGTTCAGGAATGTCAACAAGGACTTGGACATTCCTCTTTCAAAGTGGAAACTGATCTCTGACCCATGGCGCATTGGATCATCAGGACCACTGATCTAAGTGAATTCAAGGAAAATCGCTTTGGAACTTGGACTTCAGTGAATTCAAGGCATCCAACAGGTGGCATAATAAGTTTTAAAAACGTTATAAGTGTTTTTAATACAATAGGTGGAGAAAGAGGAGGTTGTTCAGGACTTGGAAAATAGGCTATAGTGCATTATGAAAAAACAAAAAACATTAATAAAGGATGAAACCGGACACTGCTCTTAAGCATGGGGAATCAATATCCATGTTGGTCACTGTAATTTGTTTGGAAAAAAAAAGATTGTTTAGACTGTTGATACGGATATGATGACATGAATAAAAATTATTTTTGTATCCAGCCATGTTGCCAATTTAAATCCCCTGGTCCACCATACTCACTGCATGAGTATTATTTGGCACCATTGAATTTACATTAATTACCATTGAAGGTTATTGATATTTCATTTTAAATCATTGATTCACCATTATTTTAGTAAAATGAACCACCAAAATACCATTGAAAAACCATTTTATTCCATTAAAATCCCTCATTGGATACCATTGAAAATAATTTATTTTTCATTTTTTTTAGGGAGAGCTCATTTGCATATTTCAGCTCATTTCAATGGAGTTTCAATGGTGTTTCAATTGAATTTCAATGGTGTTTTGATGGAGTTTCAATGGTTGCACTATTTAGTATATAAAGACTTTCAATGGTCCTTCAAGGGTTGTGCTACATTTGGTTCTGCAAAGAGAAATGGTAATTCAATGGTGTTTCAAGCAATTTCATTTCGATAAGGGAAGGGAGAATTTGATGACAATAGATCTAGCCCTGGTACATGTATGTATATTTTTAATATTTCTGTGTAAAGCACATTTTTAAAATCCACTGTATGCAATAATGATATATCATGTTTAATTATCATTATGTTATCTGAATGAACCGAAGTAGTTTATAGTTTGAAACCAAAGAATGTGTATTTTTAAAACACATCCAAATTTATGCTGTATTTATGAAATTTTAGAAAGTGGTTCTAAATATTAAAAATTCTTCATAGAAATAATTAATAAATAAATATCATGGTTTTAGTTTGCATGTGGCATTTCTACAGATATTAACTATAATGTGTCAAAATTTGACATTTTTCTAATTATCATTGAGCTTTAAAAACAAGGTCAAGGACACAGAGAGCATCTCATTTTGTGATCCTTTGGTATTTATAGATCTAGTACATCTTTTTAAAAATTATTTTCACTATTATTGATAAAATACTGTAAATAAGAAAACAAGACATTTTTGTAATTGAAGATTTAGTGTGAAAAGTTGTTGAACTTGTGGGACTATTTTTCACACTAGCCCACCACTATGAAATGTAGTTTTGATATTAGATACCACCACAGACACTGTATAAGCATTTATATCAATGAAATAAATATCATATTAAATTTTATAGGTGAAAAGATAATGCACTCAGTTATGTTTTGTCTTTTTAACCAACATTTATTACATATCAGTATGTACATATCAGTATGTACTGTATTTGATGCTGAATCAGTTCCAGAAATGACATCTACACCTACTATGAAATTGAGCTATATCTCAAAAACGAGTTCGGTGACCCCTTTTTTTTCTTTGCATTTTTGAATTTCTCAAACTTATTTCTACAAAATATAAAAAAAAATGAAAAAAGTCTATGGGAGGGAAGAAAATCTAGAAATCGTCTTTAAATGAACTATATAGGTTAACTGCATTTCATTTCCCAATAATTCCAATCTCATTATCATATAATTTTGTATTTAAAACATTTTCATTGGACAACATCAATTTTTAGCTCACCTGAGCACGAAGTGCTCAAGGTGAGCTATTGTGATCACCTTTTGTCCGTCGTCCGTCGTCCGTGCGTGCGTGCGTCCGTCCGTCGTCAACAATTTGCTTTAAACAACATCTCCTCCTGAACCGCTGAAGGGATTTTGACCAAACTTCACAGGAATCATCCTTATGATGCCCTCTATCAAAGTTTTACAAAATATTCAGATTGGTTGAAAAAGTAGGTCACAGGAGCTAAAAATAGATTTTAAAAACTCAAACTTTGAAAATCTTCTTCTGCAAAACTGCAAGGCCTAGAGCTTAGATATTTGGTATGTAGCATCATCTTATGGGCCATTACCAAGATTGTGCAAATCATAGCCCTATGGTGATAAATGCCCCCGCAAAAAGTCACTGTTACAGGTTAAAGAAATCTTAAAAATCTTCTCGTAAATCCATAAGCCCAGAGCTAATTTGTTTCACATCTAATGGTCATTACGTGTTCAATCAACCCTTTGGGTGATAAATGCCCGCACCAGGTCACTTGTTTAATAGAGTTATATAGGAAAATCTTAAAAAATCTTCTTCTGTAAATCCATAAGGCCCAGAGCTTAGATATTTGGTATGTAGCATCATCTAATGGTTCATTACCAAGATTGTTCAAATCATAGCCTTACGGTGATAAATGACCCCGCACCAGTGGTCACTTGTTTCACATAGAGTTACATAGGAAAAGACCTAGAGCTTAATCTATAGATTTGATGTGAAATATTGTCTAGTGGTCCGTACCCACATAATTCATAATTATAGACCAATCATAAAAAAAATATTTTGCAATATTACTAGTTTGAGAGATTATGACTAGATAATGGTTAAAATTTGGCCCTTGATTGAATCACTTTTTACTTTAAATTACATACTTGATATATGTTTTATATTAAAATCAGTATCTACGATTAAATAAAATGATAAAAAGACTAAGAGAATATATTGTGTCAATTGTATATTAAATAAAGGTTTTCTTTAAGAAAGATATGAAAGTACAGATAATCGTATTGTTGGTAATAAAAACACATTCGGTCGTTTTAGGTTATAATATTATTAACCAATGAAAAATTAGGAAACTATTCAGCCCTCCATTTCCGGTTTCAGTTTGGTAGGTATACGATACTCTTCAGAAATTTCAACGAATTATCGAAGATCATTAATCTAACAGACCTAAAAAGCGATTGAAAAGTAGGTCAGTAGGTCAAATCTAAAAAACCTTGTTTACACACTGGAGGCCACAATTTTGATTAAATCTTCCTCAAACTTGGTCAGCACAAATGTCCTCAGGTGAGCGTCTTTAGGGCCATCTTGGCCCTCTTGTTTTTTAAAGACTTTTATTTTTCGATAAAACCCTGGAGCGGGACTACTTTTACGTTTCTCGGGTAAACAAAGAAGCATCAACATTTTAAAGGTCGGTTTAACAATATGCGAACTTGAATGAATTTCACAACGGTTCCACGCTTATTTGACTTTTTGTCAGATTTGTGCACGATTTGACATTCTTTACACATGCATAAAGACCAGAAAAAATGAATCCTATAATAAAAATATTAGCAGCTTAACAGAGCTAAAAAGGACAGTTTGCATTTCATTGGTTGCATAATTTTGTTTCGCTAATGAGACGTTGCATTGTCATTAGGTCCATGTGAGGTTTGCAGTAAGTTACTATACAAATGTATGCACTTATTCAGTATGTTGATGTAGTTTATTTTTTAAATATCAAAATGAAAAATATGCTGTAATAATTGCTGTAATAATTTTATCTAAAATAGATGGAAAATATAATGTAAATATAAGGATTAAAAGCAGAATTTGGAGTTTTCATCAAGTGATGAAAAACTAATGCTTATGTTGCCGAGAAGCCCTTTATGCAAAAAGAAGACCCATTCTGTGGTATGCAATGATTATGTATATATGTTCTTGTCTTGATATTCAAATTTTTTTTTTTTTTACTGTTTAATATATTAAAATTAAATTTTGCCGCGGATTTCCATCTACATTGCATTTTGCCGCGGAATTCCACGGACATTGTCAAGGATATCCGTCCGAATACTCCATGGCATTTCACGGAAAGCCATGGAATTCCACGGCAAAATTGAAATTTCCCTGGAAAACTGCAGATTTCCATGGAAAGCCGTGGCTTTCCACGGAAAACTGCAGATTTCCGTGGCAAACGTAAGTCCATGTTTTTTTTAAATTCTTTTAATTGTAATTGGAAAAGTTGATAGTCCGAATACTCCGTGGCATATTTTCCCATGGATTTTCATGGCACACCGTGAAATACCATGGAACATCTATAGACGGGTATTCTCCCAGAAGCGGAAGCAGTCATGAACAATCGTCCGTTGTCATACGTTACTTCTGATATTACGGACCCTGAAGCCCTTACGCCGTCTCATCTACTGTACGGAAGGCGTATCATGACACTCCCCAGTTGTGATGTATCCATGGAAACAACGGGTGACAATCTAGGCAACCGCTCAGACGTTACGGAACTCGCTCGTGTTCAACAGAAGCTTATCGAGATTTCCGGGATCGCTGGAGAAAGGTCCTTTTCCAGTTATGGACGTGTAAAAGATTCATATAGGACTCCTGCTTAGACTGCGTTAATATGACCCGGGTTTGGACATGCTATTTTAAAGTATAGGTTGGGAATGTATTGTAAATATTCATATTGTCTCTGCAGACTAGTGATCCGCCCATAGAGCGGAAAGACAGAGGTTTGTGTTCTTCGTAAGGCTTGTTCTGAGATGGTCGCTAAAAACTGCAAATCTGTCAAAAAAAACAACAAGAGGGCCAAGATGGCCCTTGATCGCTCACCTGAGAAAGATGATTGCTTAAGAAATAAAGATGCTACAGTACGTGTAAACAAAGTGAAATCTGGCTTTTTTATGGTGAAAAGGGCATAACTCCTAAATTAACTAGTCACTATCAGTTATAATTGAACCCGATTGCGAGATTATGGGCATAAACATTGTCTTAAAGTTTAAAAAAGATTGTTTAAAAAAAATGGAGATGGTAAAGAGTAAACAAAGTGAAATCTTGCATTTTTTGTATTAAAAGGGGCATAACTCCTGACCTAATTGGCCCATCTCAGCCACAATTGAACTAAATTAAGACACTATTGTCATTAACATTGCCATAAAGTTTGAAGATGTTTTCTCAAAAGATGAAGATGCTAGAGTGTAAACAACGTGAAATATGGCATTTTTTTAATATTAAAAGGGGCATAACTCCTGACCTAATCGATCCATCTCAGCCATAATTGAACTCAATCAAGACATTATGGTCATAAGCATTGCCATAAAGTTTGAAGATGTTTGCTCAAAAGATGAAGATGCTAGAGTGTAAACATCTTGAAATCTGGGCTCTTCAAGAAACTATTTTAAAATGAACCTCATTCTCCATAAAGCGGTAAAAAATCTACCACTGACCCTCTTTCGACGCATTACACAAATCATAATGGTACACTCAAATGTAACATCTTTGGGAGCTGAACATTACATGAACATAAAGTTTTTCCCTTTCAAATGATTTCCAAGGTGAGGAAAAAGGGAATTTATATCTGTAATAGGGACCTTGCTAAGGTTCCAAGTCAGAGAGAAACCTATATAATACAAAAGCTGTCATAAAATTATAATTTCAATTTTTTATTGTCATTAAAATGAAAAGTTGTCAAATAAACTGAGTAAGTAAAACTTGCACATATTTTTTGTTGCATGCATGATAGAGAGGGAGAAAGATCATCAAAAATATTTGTTTATAAGTACATGTAACAAATGTGTCATAGGAACTCCTCCATTAAAGCTGTACCTCATAGATATTCATTTACATTTTTTTTACTTGATGAGTATTCATTTAACCAACTGAAAATGGTCTATGAAAACAATTTTTAGAATATGATTTACATTGTTGTATGCACATTAACAAACAGAAGATACCTGCTCTGTTTACCTATGCATCTGAGGCAAAAATTAAAGATGTCTGCATCACAATAGTAAAACTGGTATGTAAACAATGCCTTGAAGTAACCAGTCTTTGATCATGAATTAATTCCTACGTTTGCATACCATACATCTGAAACTGCAGGAACCAAAACATTTCTAAATTGAATAGCCGTAGCACAAACTCAATGAATATTCTACAGAAGTGCCTGACAAAATGGAACCAAGTTGCATAAAACTATAAACTACAGTATATAAGTATGCATAATTATAAAAGATTCACTTTTCAGTCAGGTTACAAAAAGAGAGCAATCAAATTTTCAGCAAATTCATCTTTCATTCCATTACTTTGCCATATATAAACTCAAATTTTCAGCAAATTCATCTTTCATTCCATTACTTTGCCATATATAAACAATCAACTTACACCAGAAAAACAGGTGAAAGAATTCATGTTGCAATCTCTTTGAATCTGTTGCTCAAGGAGGATTTATAATATGAATATAATGTCACAGTACAATTCACTGCACATTCCTACAGTATACCAGGGGTCTTGTGTTTGACTCCCATGGCTGCTGAACATTTTCCCCCAAAAAAACATTTAGCATCAAACATATTGCTATTGGACTATGACATAAGCCTGTGTTATGCTGCTACAAAGTAAATATGTAACTCTTGGAATTCAGAGTTTCCTATGTACCTATCAATATTTTGCCCCAGATTTGTGGGGAGGGGGCATACATGGGACTTTTGACAGGAGAATGTTCTCAACAGGCCGGAATCCTGCGCAAACTGCAAAGCATATCCATTTGACAAATTCTATTGCTCTTTGGTGATGACAAAAAAGTCAAGTTCCCCTGTCAGGTTAGCCCATACCCCTCTTGGGGCAAAATATTGATAGGTGCACTAAGAGAGACCTTAAAAATATCAAACATTTGCAAGCAGTCTGGACAGGTATTAATTAACAGTATTATATCCTTCCATATAATTTGCAAAAGCACTTTTTAAACATTTTTTTTTTCAAAGATCTGCTGTCTGTTGGAACTTTTTCTAGAGCACAAGGTCTTTATGGACACAAAACATTTAAATTTCCCCTTAGAGTGCTTGGGGTGCACATGCACAATACTCTCTGAATTTACAAATCCATCAATCAGTCTGTAAAAGTTCTTTTCAACAAATACAGTGTATTTGAAGTCAAAAGTTAATATGTCATTAAACTAATCTTAATCAGGGAAATTTCATCATGTCTGAAATTAACATTGTCAACATCACATGATACAAACATATCTGTGACGTCATGCCATTAGATAAGTGGCATGTCATTGGTGAACTGTCTTATATATACAGAGCAATAAAGAAGAGAAACTGGCTGCAGTGTCCAAGTCGTTAGAGTATTTCTCTAAAATATATCACCCTTAGGTTTGTCAAGAACATAGTAATTTGTTCTGTTCTATGAATTCTGGCTTTGGGAAAATCAAAATATGCAAAGGCGTATATAAATGTCTCAGATGAAAAAAGCTACAGCTATGAAATTTTGGGCATGGAGTCATCTTTATCTGAACATGTGCCTAAATGGTCAATTAGCCACTAGGGGGCGCAATGCATGTAATCACTGTTTTGCTAATAACTCAACAATTTGAAACCTGATTTAGATGCGTTTTTTTACATAATGTTCCTTGTTGACAGCCCAATCAAATATGATGGAAATCTCATCATCGAGTACGGGAAAAAATTGTTCTAGGAGAGGTTGAATGTTCGAACCTTGGAAAAAAGTGAAATAATGAGGGTAGGTCTACGAAAAACCTACCCACTTTTGTTAGAGATCAGATAGAAGAATTCTGCCGCTAGGGGGCGCTTTTCTTGAAATCATTCTTTTGCTTATAACTCAAAAAGTTGAAGCCTGATCCAAATGCGGTTAATTGAATTATGTTCCTTGTTGATTGCCTATTAAAATATGATAATTTCTAGGTATGAGTTTCTGAAACTTTTTGTGCTAGTAACGGAAGGTTGAAAGTTCGAATCTCGTAAAAAACTGTGCAGATGAGGGTAGGTCTACGAAAAACCTATCCATTTTTGTTAGAAATCAGATAGAAGAATTCTGTTTGCTGCAAATGATTTGCAAGACATATACGCACAAAATATATGGGGTGGCGAATTTAAGAAATGCATGGTTTGTCCTCTAGAAAAGGTCAAACTTCACTAAATTTTAGGAAAAATTAAAATTTCAAAAACATGTTTTTTTGTCGCCCCTGACTTTATTTTCTGTTCATTCTTCATGAAATTTTCACACGATACGTATTGTTATGTTTGAAAGGGCCTCACAATCAAAAAATAAAAAAGAATTGAAAAGGTCAAGGTCATATTACGATTATTGTGTTTTTATTCGGCCACAAATAGCTCCAAAACTAAAAATATTTCATTGAGAGTATATGAACAAAAGTTTTAGTTCTTAAAGAGCTCTTTCCAGTGATGTTTAGTTTTTGAAGATCGGACTTGATTTGGTCATTGTATGGCAGTCCAAAGTTTGATCCTTTTTTGGAATAATTGTAAATCAGGTTTTATGCTTCAAATTCTGATACATAAGAATAAAAAGTTTGACTTGTGCGACTAGTATACTTGATTGAACTATTTGCTGCTTTGCTAGGTACCTAACAGTAAAATTTCTATCAATTTTCTTTCTCATTTTGCCGCTAGGGGGCTCTTTTCTTGAAATCATTCTTTTGCTTATAACTCAAAAAGTTGAAGTCCGATTCGAATGCGGTTTTTTTGCATTCTGTTCCCTGTTGATAGCCTTATAACATATGATAGGATTCGAGGGTCCGTGTGGCTGAAAGCTTTTGAGCTACGGAAGGTTGAAAGTTCGAACCTCGCAAAAAAAAACAACAAAAAAAACAAACTGTGCAAATGAGGGTAGGTCTACGAAAAACCTATCCATTTTTGTTAGAGATCAGATAGAAGAATTCCGTCTTCGGCATGACATTTGAAAGACGTATACACACAAAATATATGGGGTGGCGAATTTAAGAAATGCGTGGTTTGTCCACTAGAAACGGGCAAACTTCACTTAAATTTAGGAAAAATTAAAATTCCAAAAACATGTTTTCTGTCGCTCCTGACTTTATTTTTTGTTTATTCGTCATGAAATTTTCACACGTTATGTTTTGTTAAGTTTGGAAGGGTTTCACAATTAAAAAGTTAAAAAAAACATTGAAAAGGTCAAGGTCATATTACGATTATTGTGTTTTTATTCGGCCACAAAGTGCTCCAAATCTAAAAATATTTCATTGAGAGTATATAAACAAAGGTTTTAGTTCTTGAGAAGCTCTTTCCAGTGATGTTTAGTTTTTGAAGATCGGACTTGATTTGTTCATTTTACGGCAGTCCAAAGTTTGATCCTTTCTTGGAATAATTGTTAATCAGTTTTTATGCTTCAAGTTGTGATATATAAGAAAAAGAATGTTCGACTAGTGCGACTTATATACTTGTTTGAACTATTTGCTGTTTTTGCAATTTTGTTTCTAATTTTGCCGCTAGAGGGCGCTTTGCTTAAAATCACTCTTTTGTTTATAACTCAAAATGTTAAAGTCTGATTGAAATGCGGTTTTCAGCATTTTGTTCCTTGTTGACAGCACCACAGAATGTGATGGATTTCAAGGGACAGGGTATGGGAAAATATTTGCGCTAGAAGAGTTTGAATGTTCTAACATTGCAAAAAAAAAAAACTGTGCAAATGAGAGTAGGTCTTCAAAAACCTTTTCGTTCTGTTTCATATTGAAAGTTGTGGCTGAGTTGAAATAAAGTGTACAAGTTGATTAGGTTAAAAGCGAAAACCGAGATACCGCTTGCGGTTCTAGTTATTATTATTATTATTATTTCACCCTTTGAGGTTCAAATTAAAACAGGTTGCCAATAAGCCAGCAGTATGAAATTTTAACAGTGATCAGAGTGACTTTGGCCCTTTTGAATGCACTAATTTTCATCTTCATATGACGTCAAAGCTAAAAATAGTGAAAAATGGTGTTCGCGCTCTACAGCCGTCATTTACGGTCAGATTTTCTTCAAATTTTCACAGATGGTACATCATGAAACTAAGGTGTGCATATCCTGTCAGCTAACCGAAATTCCGAAAGACCGAAGTTCGGTGGCTGAAATAAGATTCGAACATAGGACCGAAAATTTCATTTTACGATTAAAGAGCTTCAGGATGAGATAGAAAGTTGAAACTTACACAGATTGCAGTTCTGCAGAATTTCTACATATATTTTGAGTCGTGACGTCATATGACGTCATGTGACGTCATAAGCATACTTCTTAATTTTCATTTTAGGGCAATGATTTCGACATGATGCCAGTTGTTCAGAATAATGAAAATTTCAGTCGTGACGTCATATGACGTCATGTGACGTCATAAGCATACTTATAATAAGGATTTTCTTCAATATTTGAAGATGGTGTATGTCAGAAAAGTAAATAAGTATGATCAGGTTTGACATAGTTAGCAGAAAGCCCTTTCTTTTGTTCAGAACAAAAGGAGTCTAGTTTTTTTCGTATTGGCCTTCCAGCGGAGGCCAATACGAAAAAAATAACCGGAGCGGATCTCAGTAGAGATTAGACCGAAGTGTAAAACACATACGTCATACTTAGATCAATATACTTACTTCGGAATACCTAAGTGTTTTTTTTTTGTTTTTTTTTTCATGTTTACCGTTAGAAATGGTTAAAGGTTTACAAAGACAATACTAGAATTACTCCTGTGTTACATGCTTTTCATTAACATTGCATGAACACATTGATTGTATACGTGGAAATCCCCAAATATGCGAGTTCCGGATAATGTCTCTTGTTTAATGATTTTCAAGCAATTCCATTTAAAGCTAAATGATCTGTTTCCTGTCATCTATTCATACAGTTTCTTTGATTCCTCTTTACCTTTTTCGTTCATTACTGACATTGTCTTTTTTGTCGGATGAAAAGACTGACTGACATTTGTATCGGCTGCACATTGCGGAAAGGTAGCACACCACACTAAATGTAGCCACAGCTTCGAATGGATTTCTTGAATAGGGTAAATATTCTGGATTTAAATGGCTGTTTGTCTTTTAAATGCTTTTTTAGCATCAAATTTGTTCTTGTGACTTCTAATATGAACTCTGGCAAATTCAAAAACGGCCAAGAATCATTTGTTCATGCATGAGAATGTCAAGGACGCCATTTTCTGTAAACAGTGCTTTTCGTCTGCATGGTGGTAAATATCAAGTCATTTTACAAGGGGGTACAAACTTTTAGCAATTGCCAAAAAATTTTCATGCGTGAGCACCACATTTTTGGGGATAGTTTGCAAGTATAGGGAGTTGCTAAAGCAGAAACACTTTGTTTAAAGCCCTTCTATTTGCAGATAATTTTTGCCAGAGTGACAAAATGTGGTGTTTGTGGTCTCGGCGCACAGTAGATTTTTGCCTTCAGCAGGATGAATCACAGCTTCTTGTACTGCCTGACCACTGTAAATGTCACACTTTTATTGTATATTTGCAATGCAATGACTAATATGTTATCAATAAATGGTGTCTTTTTTTCCAGGTTTTGTATTTCGGAGTCAGGAATTTTGGACATCACTTGCTTGTGGGACGTGGACAACAGAAAGTTGGATTTTAGTGTGGAGTGCTACCTAAAAACAAATCGTAAAAAGGTCTATAATTGTCGTTACACATAGGATCCCAGCATAATAAAAAAGATCAGCGATCATGCATTTACTTGCATCTGTAGCATTTTTAATTATATTTTATTCATTATAATACGAAGATTTCGTAAACATTATGAAATGAAAAGTCAGATGAAGAAATAAGCATTCTTAGCATAGTATTACGACATTAAACTTGGCAAGTGCCAATCTCCACGCAGTTATCTCCCCTTCATTCTTCGTCATAGCCTAGAACCTAGCTGGACCGGACCATCAGTCGACTAGTGAATGTTGTTCGGTCGGATCTTAATGTCGAACCCTGCCCTTTGTACCTAAATGCACAAAGAACATACGGTTTTAGTTTTTAAGTATACTATATATGTCTATAGCATTAATTTTGTTGAACAGATTTTTGGTTTTCTATAGCTTTCCATGAAAATTGGTTTCACAGCGTTGATAATGCGTCAGGATTATTCAAGCAAACAACAGATTGAACCAATTCACATTTTAATATTTACTGTGCATATGTTTTGGAAAATATATCTTCTCTACAAGTTTGAAATCGGACTTCTTAGTTCGTACAAGTTTCGTTAAGTGTATGTCTGTGATGTTTAATGATGGACTGAGGTCTTATAGTTTATAAGTAATGACCAAGGTTAAAGTTTTTCATTTTAAAAATGGAGGGGGGATAAATTAGTTCAAAATGAACCTAAGAGTTGTGGCCCATGATGAAAAGGTAATTTTTGTGAAAACTAATAGAATTCTGAGGATTTAGTTGGAATGTATGACAAAGGTTAAGCATATAATTGTTTGAACTATATTCAGTACTGTTGTGTTGTAGATTTTTTTCAATTACAGTGTAACCTATCTTAAGAGACCAAGCACTCAGGGGAGAAGGTGAAAGCAGTCTCATATGACAGGTGGTCTCTTAACAAAAGGGTCAACATTGGGTTGTATCATATTGGACAAAAAATCAATGCATTTTATGTATAAAACGATATATTTAACAATTTATTAAAACATATTGTATGATATTTTATAGTACTAAATCAACTTAAAACTGTGTCAGTTGTAGTCAAGGAAGGCATAAAAAATCAATGATTTTTGGGTTCAGGGGTTTTTAAAGCAAATTATTTAGTTTTTAAAAGGGGGGGGTAAGGCATTTGGTAAACTGGGAACTAAAAATAAGCAAAAAAGCGGGGGGCCCCCCAAAAAAAAGGGGTGTTCGGGGTGGTCGCAATTAATTTTGGTTTGGGGGGAAAGGGTTTAAAATATACATCCATTTTAAAGTTATTTCTAATTTTTTGGGTGAGGGCCGACAGACATTTGATAAAGAAAAAGGTCTTGCAAAACAAGGGGGACAAATTTTTTTCCCCTTAACCCCTTTTTTGTTTTTAAAAAAATATTTTCAACCTGAAATTTGACCTTTTTGTTTAAAAAATTTCCTACAAAGGGAATTTGCCAAAATACGATTATTTTTTTAACAACAGGGGGAAAACAATAAAATTTTGGGGGGACAAAACAATTTCAATCGAAATGTAAGTCACCCATGTTGTAAATAGGGGCCCAAAAAAAAATATGTCTCGTCCATTTTTGATGCCCCAAATTAGGGATCAATTTTGAACTTTCGTTTTCCCAAATTTGGGGGCAAATTCCACGGGGAATGGAGGTGGGTTTTAACTTTGGGGGGACAGGTTTTTAAAAACCCCCCCTTTTTTTTCTTTCTTCTCCTGAGGGGTTTCTCTTGGTTTTTTTAGGAAAACTATTTTGTTGTCGGTGAGAGGATTGTTTTAAATTTTTTTAAAAAATTTTACATATAGTTTTCACCAACAAAAGTGATAAATGTAAATTTAAAATCCATGCAGAAAATTTGGATTTCCAAAGGATTCACCATTTTTTTTTAAAACAATAGACAGAAAAAATTTTCAGGCACCTGATTATGCAATGTTCCCTTTTTTTAAGTTAAGGTAAGGGTAAGATTTGATTCCCTTTTTGGAAAAAAAAATTTTTAAATTGATATAAAAAGAAGGAAGGGGATAATGTGTAAATTTTATTTTAAAATCAACCATACCATAGCACTTAATATAAATGAAAAAAGTTTTTTTATACTTTTTTTCCTAAATTGAAATTTTTTTAAATAATGAAATATTTTGGGGGGAAAAAAACCCTTTAAATTTTACTAGGGAAAATTTTTTTATTTAAAAGTTATCGAACGGGGGCCCCTTACCCAGCCCCCCTTTTGCTCTAACCCAACGACGGGCTTTCCCACTTTAAATTGATTTTAAGATCAAAATTATAGTAACCACTACGGGATTGCTCAAAAGTTTAGTTTCCATGATCATTTTTGCCTTGCCAGTCTTTAAACCAAGAATTTATTAAAATCTAAAAATAAATTTTAAAAACCATTGAAATACCACCCTTTTTTAATTTTGGGGAGGTGCTTAGTACCTTAAAATCAAAAAAAAAAAAAAAAAATACATTTTAAATTTTAAAAATTTTAACATTTATTTTCCGGGGGTTTTCCAACTATCCGCAATTAGTTTTGAATTAAAGTTGTTTAAAATTATTTTTTTATAAAAAAATTTTTGAATCTGGAAAAAAACCCCAAAAAACAAAGTTAAACCCCAAAAAATGGGGGTTTTTATCAGAAAAAAGTGTTCGCTTTTGAACTTCTACGAAGGGAATTTTTATGATTTTTTCCCATTTTAAATAAACCCCTTTTTAAAGCTATTTTATTTTAAATTTTAATTTTAGGATTTTGTTGAATTATGGGCAGGCCTTAAACTCAAGTTTTTTAAAAATTTAAAATTTTTTGTTTTAAAGTTATGGGTTTCTGCCCCCTTTCTTTAAATATCATTGTGGTTAATTTTTTTAATTTTTTATATTTAATTTTTAGTTACTGAAACTTTTTTTAAAATTTCATGTTTGTTTTTTTTTTTAAAAAAATTTAGTTTGAAAAAAATTATACATCATTATTTTCCAATTTTTTTTTTGGGTATTTTTTATTTTGGTTTAAAAAACCCCCAAAAAAAACAGTTTTTCTTTTCATTTGGGGTTTTCTGTTTGGGAAAAAATGATCCCGACAAGATCCATTACTTCCCAATTTGATTGCCAAAGTTTTTTAAAAAATTGTTTTTTGGGGTTTTTTTTCGTTGAAGGGGGGAAAATATTCTTTATTTGCCATAAATATTTCTTTTTTTTCAATCCTAATTGTTTTTCCCCGGGGGAAAATTTTAAAGCAAGGATTTTTTCCCAAAAATTAAATAATTATTGGGTTTGAAAAAAAATTTTTTTTTTTTTTTTTCCATTACTGAATTTAAAATTTCCAAACAAATGTTTTTTTTAATTTAAGGCCAGTCACAAAAAGAGGATTAACTGGACAAAAAAGGGCCCCATATTTTTAAGGCCGACACCAAAAACAAAAAAAAAAGGGAAAGGGGGGGTTTTTTTCTTTTTTTTTAATTTTCCTTTTGATAGGGGAAAACCATTGGGGGCTGCTTCCCCCCACCTGGATAACCCTTAAATATTTTTATATAAAAATTCTTTTTAAAAAACGGGTAAACCCATTATCTGAAAACAAAACCATTTTTTTTCGGGTTTAAAATTTTTATATCAACTATGTTTCACAGAAATGGTATTTCTTGCCAACCTTTTAAATTAAAAAAAAATTTTCATTAAAATAAATATTTTTTTGGAAAAGATGGGGAAAAAACCCCTTGTTTTGTTTTACTCTGGTTTTTTTTTTTAAAATTAAAGTTTTGATTATACCCCATCCGTCAAACCCAAAATTATCCTTAAAACATATGTTTTTAAAATTTTTTAAAAATACCAAAAATTTTTTTTTCCTCAGCAAATTGATATTGAATAAATGCAAAATTTAAAATTTTTCCAAATTATTTAGGTTCCCAAAAAAATTTTACTTGAATTTTTTTGCCGGGAAGGCAAATTTGTCCACTTTACAAGTTTTTTCTTTGTCACTAAATTTTAATTTGTCTAAAAAAATTTTTTCCCCAAAATTCATGAAAAAAAAAATTCCCTTTAAAACTTTAAAAAATTTTTGCTTAGTTACCGGGAAAACCCCCAAGTGTTTCTAAAAAAAAATTTTGAAAATTAAAAATTTTAACTAAAAATTAAAAAAATTTTAAAAAAATTTTTTAAAAATTTTATTTTTGGGGGGAATTAATGGGAAAAAAAGGGGGGGCCCGTTTTTTTTCCATTTTAAAAAATTGGGGTTTTTTTTTAAAAATTTTTTAAATTTTTTATTTTTTGGAGTTGGGGGGAAGTTACTAAACAACGGGGGTCAGTTATCTTTCCTTTTATACTCTTTGGGTTGGGGGGTTTTTTTTTTTTAATTTTTTAAATTTTTAAAGTTTTGGATTTTTAATGGGTGTTCAAAAAGGGTTTTATTTTTCCTTAATCTTTTTTTGGGGTTTTTTTTTTTAAAAAATTTTAAAATTTTTAAATTTTTGGGAAAATTTAAAGGAAAAGTTACTGAAAGGTTCAGTTTTTTTTCCTTTAAAAACCCTTTTTTTTTTTTTAAAAAATTTTTATTTTGGGTTTAAAGGGAAATTTTTAACAAGGGTCAATTTTTTTTTCCATTACTTTTTTTTCTTTTTTTTTTGGGGGGGGGGGGGGTCTTTTTTTTGGGGGAAGTAATGTTAGTATACTGACAACGCATCATTTTATACTTTTCCTTACTATTTGCGGGTTTTTTTTGTCCTTTTTTTTGGGGTTTTTACTTTGTCCCTCTTTCTTTGCGGGGGAAATGCAAGGGCGCTACCTTTTTAGTTTTTCGGCCAAACCATAGGGTTTTCCCTTTTTTTTTTCCATTTCCATCTGTTGATTGTCTTGGGAAATTCCCAGCAGTTGGATTTTCCCCAAAACTTTTTTGACTGAAAAGGGGGTAAATACTTTTTTTTAATTTCAGCAATATTTACGTTTTTGGGAAGACCCCCCGTTCCAGTTTGCATCAAGTGCTGGCTTTAGCCCCAAAAGCATTAAAAAACCTCAAGAAAAATAAATGTTTTTTTTTCAAATATTTTTTAGCCAAAATAAATTATATATAAAAGGCCAGGTGACCCAAATTTCCCCAGAAGTTTTGTTATTTTTTTCTATTGTTTTCTTTCTTTTTTTTTTTTTCTTTTTTGTTCCTTTTATATTTTTTTGTGTGTTTTGGGTCAAATTTTGCTGTCCTGCACCCCCCATTGAAAGGCCCTTTTCCCCCTTTTTGTAATCTAATCATATTTTTAAAACAGATAAAAAGTTTTTTTCCCCGTGCCAAGCGGCCCCCAAAACCCTTTCTTGATTTTTTTTTTTCCCCTTTTTTTTTTGATTCCGTGTTATGGGGTAAAAATCATTGCTGGTTTCACAGAATTTTTTTCAGGCTTTTCTGTTCCCCCACCCCCACTTGATTTTTCCCCCTTTTTCCCCTTTTTTTTATTTAAATTTTAGTTTGGAGTTAATGGGGAAAAAATGCAAGGACAGTTTTATCTTTTTCCCTTTTACTCATTTTTTTGGGGTTTTTTTTTTAAATTTTAAATTTTTTTTTGGGGGTTAATGGGAAAATTTTTCTGACAAGGGGCTTTTATCTTTCCCCCAAAACTCATTTTTTTATTTTTTTTTAAAATTTTTTTTTTTTAAATAAATTAAATAAAACCCCCAAACCTTTTTTTAAAATTTTTTTTAAAAAAAAAAAAAAAAATTTTTTAAAAAAAATTCATTTATAATTTTTAAAATTTTCAATTTTTCCCCAAACTTTTTTTTTTTTAGAATTTTTTTTTTCAAAAATAATTCTAATATAAAAACCATCTTTTATTTTTTTCCCTTATTATTGGCAGGGGGGGTTTTTTGTCCATCAAATTTTTTTTTTTTTGTTTCCACCTTTTTTTTTTTTGGGGCAAGGCCCCAAACCCCTTTTTAGTTTCCTGCCATACTTGTGGATTTTTTTTTTTCCTATCATTTATATTTATTTTTTGATGGTTCAAAATTTTGGTAAAAATTATTTTCACCTCGAACCCCCCTTGAATGAACATTTTAAAAAGCTCTTTTTCAAAAATATTTCTTACTTTCGCACCTTTTTTCCCTTTTTTTAAAACCTCATGTCCCCGGGGACCAAAAATTTGGCTTCAGGTCCCCAAACAGCTAAAAAACGAAAAAGGGGAAAAAAAAAAACATGCTTTTTTACAAATGTATTCAAATTCCTTTTTCAAATAAATGACTTTTTCAGGGGAAACACACCATTTTAAGTGGAAACCCTTTTAAAAGGGAAAACCCAAAATTTTTAACATTTTTTTTTTTTTGTGTTTTTGTTGTATTTTAAGGGGTACGGGGGGTTTAGGGGGCAAGCTCTTTTTGGGGGTTCCGAAAAAGGATCAGTGCATTTCTGTCCCCCACCCCTACAAGAGCTGACCCTTTAACCTTTCTTTTTGAATCAAAAAATTTTTATGTTTTTTAACAGATGTTATTGGGTCACTTCATCTTTTTTTTAACATCCTTCATAGTCAAAGTTTGATTTGTAAACCCCAAAAAAGTTCGTTATATTCTTTCATTAATATTTGTATTTTTTTTTTTAAAATTTTTGTTTGGTAAAAATGGAAAAAATTTTTACTGGGCAAGGGTTTATTTTTTTCCTTCACCTTTTTCTTGTTTTTGGTTTGTTTTTTGTTTTTTTTTTCATTTAATTTAAAAATTTTTTTTACTGAAAAAGGGTCAGGTATTTTCCATTCTCATTTTTGTGTAGGGGGCAAAAATTGGGGCAGAGGAAAAAATGGATTTGAAAAATTTACTGACAAAAAGGTAGGTTTATTTTTCCCCTTAAGCCTTTATTGGGTTTTTTTTTATTTTGGTAAAGGTTAAAAATAAGGGGGTTTTTTACTGAAAGGGGGCGTATTTTTTTCCCTTACCAAACTTTTGCATGGGGCCAAATTTTGGGGTTTTGGGAAGTAATGGGTTTTTATAATTCATGCAAAAGGGGCGGATATTTTTCCATTAACCTGTACTGGCTTTTTTCTTTTTCTTTTTTGGGAAAAAATTTAAAAGTTTTTTCCCCCGACAACATATTTTTTTTTAATACTCTTTTTTTTTGGGGGCCCCTATTGGTTGAGGAAGAAAGGGTTTTTTCCCACAGAATTACTTTTCCCAAAACCATGGTTAAAAGACATAAATTAAAATTTACATTTCTTACTTTCAGCCCCCTTTTCCATAACTGCGCCAGATGACATCTTTGTCTCCAAGCTGCTACAGAACCTGCAAGTGGAAAAAATAACATGCATTTTAAATCAAATACCATTTACATGTAGCGAGGCTAATGGCATCGTTATACCAGTGCCAAATGGCACCCAAACATAGCTTAAATATTCATACTGATAATAAACTTACCCATTGTACTAGGTTTGTCTTTCAATATTATGTTTGTTATGGTTTAAAATGGGATATCATGAGGTTTTGCACCAAATAATATAATAACAGATCAGTTGTTTTGTGTCCTCTCTATCTCTCCATCTATGTTGATGGTCTTAACTATGGGAAATTATCAAACGACAGGAATTTTTCCCACAGAAGTACACAGTTGATATGAAAATTGGTTACATTTCACATGGTTAAAAGTTGCTTCATATTTCAAAATAATACACATGGTTGAAAGTCACAATATTTCAAAATAAAATGCATGGTTAAAAGGTATATAATATATTACAAAATAAAACACACGGTTAAAGCACATCATATTACAAAATAATTTGTATGTTTAAAAGACACATATTATAAAATAGTACTCACATTTCACAACAGTTACAGTCCTTGAAGCATCACTGAGCACTCCTAGAAAACCTTCAAGTAGAAATATCACATATGCATTACATTCAAGTATCCAAATTCCATTCAAACAAGATAATGGCATTAATACTGTTGCAAAACAGCACACAGATACACAGCAAAACATCACCCATCATATTGTGTTATTTTGTAACGAAAACTGCATTATTCATTAAAATTCTAGTGATCAAATAAAGGCCCTTAGCAATCAGTATAATTTTAGAACAGCCGGATAGGGACTTTTGCGACTAAGTACAAACAAGAAATGCAGCTTACTAAAGCTTAAGTATATTGCATTAAATTTGCATTCATTCTGATCTGGATTGGCATTGGTATAAAATAACAAAATCAGAATTTTGGATATATCTTACATTTTTCATTATGAATTAAATGCCATTTAGCCAGGCTAATGGCATTTTAACAGATTCATACCATTGCCAAATACCACAGCTTCAATATTCATTTTGATAATAACCTTACCCAATGCATTGGGCTTTTCCTTCATTTTTTTTTTGTTGTTGTTGATTTTAATATGGGATATCATGAGGGTTTTTTTGCCCCAATAACAGATCAGTTAGTTCATGGCTAGTGAACTGCTGTCCCCCTCCCTTCACATTAGCTGACCTTTGTCAGCATTCTTATTGTAATCAAGACAATAGATGCATATTGGGCTATTTTCATTGTGTTTGAACTGCATTCTTGTCCAATTACTGATTAGTGACAGAGTATATATTTCCAGAACATATCAGTTTTAATTTTGTTTTCTATCTCTCCACCTTTGTTGATGGTTATAACTGTGGGAAAATTATCCAGCAACAGGATTTTTTTTCCTACAGAATTACATTGATATGAAAAATGTTTATATTACACATGGTTAAAAGTCACATTGTATTTCAAAATAAAACACATGGTTAAAAGTCGCATTTCAAAATAATATGCATAATTAAAAGGCACATCATATTTCAAAATACATGTAAAACACATGGTTAAGGCACATCCTATTACAAAATAATATGCATGGTTAAAAGGCACATCATATTACAAAATAGTACTAACATTTCACCATAGTTAATCCTTGAAGCATCACTGAGCGTGCCAAACATTGGGCTTCCGCTCCAAGCACCCAGAAACCTTCAAGTAGAAATTTCACACATGCATTACATTTAAGTATCCGTATTCCATTCATACAAGATAATGGCATCATACTGTTGCAAAACAGCGCAGATACACAGCAAAACACCACCCTTCATATTGTTAATTTGTCATAAAAACTGCATTATTCATTATAATTCTAGTGATCAAACAAAGGCCTTTAGCAACCTGTATAATTTCAGAACAGCCAGAAAAGGTTTATTGCTACTCATTACAAACAAAAACTGCAACCAACAAAAGCCTGAAATATCCAAAGTATCGGTAATGCATTAGAGCTGTATAAGTATATATATATTGCATCAAATTTGCTGATCTGGTTTTCCATTGGTATAAAATGCCAAAATCAGAATTTTAGACATATCTTACATAATAGCACCATTTCAATTTTGAAGAGTCACTGCTCCAGATGACATCAATTTTTGGTTTTCAGTTCCAAGCTGCTACAGAACCTTAAGTGAAAAAAATAACATGCATTATAAATCAAATAGTCTGTTTTAGCCAGGTTTATGGCATTTCAACAGATTCATACCAGTGCCAAATTGCACCTAAACACAATTTAAATATTCATTCTGATAATAACCTTACCCAATGTACAGTATTTGGTTTTTCTTTCATTTTCTTTTTAAGATGGGGTATGATGAGGTTTGATCTGCACCAATAACAGATCAGTTAGTTCATGGCTAGTGAACTGCTGTCCCCCTCCCTTTACATTAGCTGACCTTTGTCAACATTCTTATTGTAATCAAGACAATAGATGCATATTGTGCCATTTTAAATATTCATTATGATAATAACCTTACCCAATGTACTTGGATGTCTAGCAGCAGATGTCCTGGAGTGTCTTGTCGAAGGTGTCTTGCAGTGGATGTCTTGTGGTGGGCACCTGGGGTGTCTTGTGGTTAATGTCTTGCGATGGATTTCTTATAGTGGATGTGCTGCTGTGTCTTGAGGTGGATGTACTGTGGTGACATATGATGGAAGTCCTGCAGTGTCTTGTGGTCTTGTGGATGTCATGCAGTGTCTTGTGGTGGATGTCCTGCAGTGTCTTGTGGTTAATGTCTTGCGATGGATTTCTTATAGTGGATGTCCTGTGGTGTCTTGTGGTGTATGTTCTGGAGTGTCTTGTGGTGTATGTCCTGCGATGTCTTCTGGTGTATGTTCTGGAGTGTCTTGTGGTGTATGTTCTGCGGTGCCTTGTGGTGTATGTTCTGGAGTGTCTTGTGGTGTATGTTCTGCGTCGTCTTGTGGTGTAAATCCTGCGGTATTTTGTGGTGTATGTTTTGAAGTGTCTTGTGGTGTACGTTCTGCGGTGTCTTGTGGTTATGTCCTGCAGTGTCTTGTGGTGTATGTCCTGCATTGCCTTGTGGTGTATGTTCTGGAGTGTCTTGTGGTGTATGTTCTGCGGTGCCTTGTGGTGTATGTTCTGGAGTGTCTTGTGGTGTATGTTCTGCGGTGCCTTGTGGTGTATGTTCTGGAGTGTCTTGTGGTGTACGTCCTGCGATGTCTTGTGGTGTATGTTCTGGAGTGCCTTGTGGTGTATGTTATGGAGTGTCTTATGGTGTATGTCCTGCAGTGTCTTGTGGTGTATGTTCTGGAGTGTCTTGTGGTGTATGTCCTGCGATGTCTTGTGGTGTATGTTTTGGAGTGTCTTGTGTATGTTCTGGAGTGTCTTGTGGTGTATGTCCTGCGATGCCTTGTGGTATATGTTCTGGAGTGTCTTGTGGTGTATGTTCTGCGGTGTCTTGTGGTGTATGTCGGCGATGTCTTGTGGTGTATGTTCTGGAGTGTCTTGTGGTGTATATTCTGCGGTGCCTTGTGGTGTATGTTCTGGAGTGTCTTGTGGTGTATGTTCTGCGGCGTCTTGTGGTGTATGTCCTGCGATGTGTTGTGGTGTATGTTCTGGAGTGTCTTGTGGTGTATGTTTTGGATTGTCTTGTGTATATTCTGGAGTGTCTTGTGGTGTATGTCCTGCGGTGCCTTGCGGTGTATGTTCTGGAGTGTCTTGTGGTGTATGTTCTGGAGTGTCTTGTGGTGTATGTCCTGCAATGTCTTGTGGTGTATGTTTTGGAGTGTCTTGTGTATGTCCTGCGATGCCTTGTGGTATAAGTTCTGGAGTGTCTTGTGGTGTATGTTCTGGAGTGTTTTGTGTATGTTCTGGAGTGTCTTGTGTATGTTCTGGAGTGTCTTGTGGTGTATGTCCTGCGGTGTCTTGTGGTGTATGTCCTGCGATGTCTTGTGGTGTATGTCCTGCGATGTCTTGTGGTGTATGTCCTGCGATGTCTTGTGGTGTATGTCCTGGAGTGTCTTGTGTATGTTCTGGAGTGTCTTGTGGTGTATGTTCTGCGAGTGCCTTGTGGTGTATGTTCTGGAGTGTCTTGTGGTGTATGTTATGGAGTGTCTTCTGGTGTATGTCCTGCAGTGTCTTGTGGTGTATGTTCTGGAGTGTCTTGTGGTGTATGTTCTGCAGTGTCTTGTGGTGTATGTCCTGCGTGTCTTGTGGTGTATGTTCTGGAGTGTCTTGTGGTGTATGTTCTGGAGTGTCTTGTGGTGTATGTCCTGCAGTGTCTTGTGGTGTATGTTTTGGAGTGTCTTGTGGTGTATGTCCTGCGATGTCTTGTGGTGTATGTTTTGGAGTGTCTTGTGTATGTTCTGGAGTGTTTTCTGGTGTATGTCCTGCGATGCCTTGTGGTGTATGTTCTGCAGTGCCTTGTGGTGTATGTCCTGCGGTGTGTTGTGGTGTATGTTCTGGAGTGCCTTGTGGTGTATGTTCTACGGTGCCTTGTGTATTTTCTTGAGTGTCTTGTGGTGTATGTTCTGCGTTGCCTTGTGGTGTATGTTCTGGAGTGTCTTGTGGTGTATGTCCTGCGATGCCTTGTGGTGTATGTCCTGCGGTCCCTTGTGGTGTATGTTCTGCAGTGTCTTGTGGTGTATGTTCTGTGGTGTCTTGTGGTGTATCTCCTGCGGTGTCTTGTGGTAAATGTTCTGCGGTGTCTTGTGGTGTATTTCCTGCAGTATCTTGTGGTGTATGTCCTGCGGTGGCTTGTGATGTATGTCTAACCGTGTCTTATGATGGGTGTCCTGTGGTGTCTTCCCTTTCCCTCTCTCCCAACCACCATCTTCCCTCTTTGCAATCCATCTCTCCCAACTCACCCCTCCTTTCTTTCCCCTAACTCGCCCCTTCTTATCCCTCCATCTCTCCCTACTCGCCCATTCTTTCACCCGCCACCTCTTCCAACTCACCCCTCCTTTCTTTTGCCCAACCCACCCATTCTTTCACCCGCCATCTCTTCCAACTCAACCCTCCTTTCTTTCGCCAAACTTGCCCATTCTTTCGCCCTCCATCTCTCCCAATTCACCAATTCTTCTTTGCCCCATCTCTCCAACTCGCCTTTTCTTTCACCCAACTCTCCCATTCTTTCACCCGCCATCTCTCCCAACTAGCCCGTTCTTTCACCCTCCATCTCTCCCAACTCACCCCAACCTCCTTTCACCTAACTCGCCTATTCTTCCACCCTCCATCTCTCCGATTCTTCCGCCCTCCATCTCTACCATTCTTTCGCCCCAAATCTCTCCCATTCTTTCGCCAGCCAACTCTTCCAACTCACCCCTCCTTTCTTTCACCAAACTCGCCCATTCTGTCGCCCTCAATCTCTCCAACTCGTCAATTCTTCCGCCCTCCATCTCTCCCATTCTTTCGCCCTCCATCTCTCCCAGCTCACTCATTCTTTCACCCGCCATCTCTTCCAACTCACCCCTCCTTTCTTTCGCCCAACTCACCCATTCTTTCGCCCTCCATCTCTCCCAACTTGCCCATTCTTTCACTCTCCATCTCTCCCAACTCACCCCTACTTCCTTTTGCCCAACTCGCCCATCCTTCTGCCCTCCATCTCTCCCATCCTTTCGCCCTCCATCTCTCCCATCTCACCCATTCTTCCGCCCTCCGTCTCTCCCATTCTTTCGCCCTCCATCTCTCTCTACTCACCCCTAGTTCCTTTCTACCCAACTCGCCCATTCTTCCGCCTTCCATCTCTCCCAACTCGCCGATTCTTCTGCCCTCCATCTCTCCCAAACTTTCGCGCTAAATCTCTCCCAACTCACCCTCCCATCCTTTCGCCCTCCATCTCTCCCATCTCACCAATTCTTCCGCCCTCCATCTCTCCCCCTCCATCTCTCTCTACTTACCCCTAGTTCCTTTCACCCAACTCGCTTATTCTTCCGCCTTCCATCTCTCCCAACTCGCCGATTCTTCCGCCCTCCATCTCTCCCAAACTTTCGCGCTAAATCTCTCCCAACTCACCCTCCTTTCTTTCACCCTCCATCTCTCTCTACTCACCCCTAGTTCCTTTCACCCAACTCGCCCATTCTTCCGCCTTCCATCTCTCCCGACTCGCCGATTCTTTCGCCCTCCATCTCTCCCAAACTTTCACTCTTCATCTCTCCCAACTCACCTCTACTTCCTTTTGCCCAACTCGCCCATTCTTTGCCCTCCATCTCTCCCAACTCTCCATTCTTCTGCCCCCCCCCCCCCCCCCCCCCCCCCCCCCCCCCCCCCCCCCCCCCCCCCCCCCCCCCCCCCCCCCCCCCCATCTCTCTCATTATTTCGCCCTCCATCTCTCCCCAACTCACCCCTTCTTTCTTTCGCCCAATTGCCATTCTTTCACCCTCCATCTTTCCCCACTCACCCGTTCTTTTGCCCACCATCTCTTTGAACTCACCCCTCCTTTCTTTCGCCCAACTCGCCCATTCTTTGCCCTCCAGTTCTCCAACTCGTCCATTCTTCTGCCCTCCATCTCTCCCATTCTTTCGCCCTCCATCTCTTCCAACTCGCTCATTCTTTCACCCGCCATCTCTTCCAACTCACCCCTCCTTTCTTTCGCCCAACTCACCCATTCTTTCACCTGCCATCTCTTCCAACTCATCCCTCCTTTCTTTCGCCAAACTCGCCCATTCTTTCACCCTCCATCTCTCCCAACTTGCCCATTCTTTCACTCTCCATCTCTCCCAACTCACCTCTACTTCCTTTTGCCCAACTCGCCCATTCTTTCGCCCTCCCTCTCTCCCATCCTTTCGCCCTCCATCTCTCCCATCTCACCCATTCTTCCGCCCTCCATCTCTCCCATTCTTTTGCCCACCATCTCTTCCAACTCACCCCTCCTTTCTTTCGCCAAACTCGCCCATTCTTTCGCCCTCCATCTCTCCCAACTCGCCCATTCTTTCACTCTCCATCTCTCCCATTCTTCCGCCCTCAATCTCGCCCATTCTTTCGCCCTCCATCTCTCCCAACTCGCCCATTCTTTCGCCTGCCAACTCTTCCAACTCACCCCTCCTTTCTTTCACCCAACTCGCCCATTCTTTTGCCCTCCATCTCTCCCAACTCGCCCATTCTTCTGCCCTCCATCTCTCTCATTCTTTCGCCCTCCATCTCTCCCCAACTCACCCCTTCTTTCTTTCGCCCAATTGCCATTCTTTCACCCTCCATCTTTCCCAACTCACCCGTTCTTTTGCCCACCATCTCTTTGAACTCACCCCTCCTTTCTTTCGCCCAACTCGCCCATTCTTTCGCCCTCCAGTTGTCCAAACTCGCCCATTCTTTTGCCCTTCATCTCTCCCAACTCACCCATTCTTTCGCCTCCAATCCTGCGGTGTCTTGTTATGTATGTCCTGCAGTGTCTTGAGATATACGTCCTGCAGTGCCTTATGGCGGATGTCCTGTGGTGTGTTATGGTGTGCGTCCTGTGGTGTCTTGTGGTGGATTTCCTGGTGTATCTTGTGTATTTTCTGCAGTGGCTTGTGGTGGATGTTCTCATGTGTCTTCTGGTGTATGTCCTGTGGTGTTAGTAGTGGATGTCCTGGGGTTTCTTGTGATGTATGTCCTGCGGTGTCTTATGATGGGTGTCCTGGGGTGTCTCGTGTTATATGTATTTCAGTGTTTTGTGGTGGATGTCCTGTGTATGTCTTGTTGATGTCCTTGGGTGTCTTATGGTGTATGTCCTGCGGTGTCTTTTGGGTGTCCTGCTGTGTTATGAGGGTGTCCTGGGGTGTCTCGTGTTATATGTATTTCAGTGTTTTGTGGTGTATGTCCTGCGGTGTCTTGTGGGTGTCCTGCGGTGTCTTGTGGTGGATGTCCTGGGTGTCTTATGGGTGTCCTTTGGTGTCTTATGGTGTTTCCTGGGTGTTGTGTGTTGTTATGTTTGGGTGTGTTCTTGAGTGTTTTGTGGTGGTTGTGCTTGGGTGTCTTGTAGGTATCCTTGGCATCTTGTGGTGGGTGTCCTGGGCATCTTGTATGGAAACCACCTGTAAAATGTGGTAAATTTACCAAAACAGTGATCAAACCCATAACCTCCTGCTCCTGTAGTAAAAGTAGTTGTAGTAGCCACAGCAGTTGTAGTAGTGAATGTAGAGTAAGATAATATGTAACAGTAGTAAATAGAGAGGAAGAGGATATGAAACAGTAAAAGAATTAGTAGTAACAGTAGTAAATAGAGAGGAAGAGGATATCAAACAGTAAAAGAATTAGTAGTAACAGTAGTAAATAGAGAGGAAGAGGATATCAAACAGTAAAAGAATTAGTAGTAACAGTAGTAAATAGAGAGGAAGAGGATATCAAACAGTAAAAGTAGTTGTAGTAGCCGCAGCAGTTGTAGTAGTGAATGTAGAGTAAGATTATATGTAACAGTGGTAAATAGAGAGGAAGAGGATATCAAACAGTAAAAGAATTAGTAGTACTAGTAGTAATAGTAGTGTAAGATAATATGTAACTGTGGTACATAGAGAGGAAGAGGATATCAAAAAGTAAAAGAATTACTAGTAACAGTAGTAAATAGAGAGGAAGAGGATATCAAACATAAAAAATTAAAAGTAGTGTAAGATAACATGTAACCATAGAAGTAGGAGTAATTAGGAAAAGGAAATATTATTGGGGGGGGGGGGGGGGGGAGAGAGAGAGGGGTTGTCTTATCAATAAGATTACGAATAAGAATGGTGTGTAAAAATGAATTTCAGACTGAACAGAACATAACTAGAGATAATAAGCATACAAAGTCGTGTTTTTACATATAGCCTAATTAATATAGACCAAAACAAACAAGGCAGGTCAAATGACCATCAAAAAATTTATACATGTGTATGTACTGCTGACATGATTGTATTAAATCCAAGCCACTTTGTCAGTAGAAAGAGGAGTAGAAGTAGTAGTAATAGTTGTAAGATATGTCAGTAGGAGTAGTAGTAGTAGAAAGATGATGAAGATATGTCAGTAGTAGAAGTAGTAGTAATTGTTGTAATGTAAGATATGTCATTAGTAGAAATAATAGTAATAGTTATAATGTAAGATATGTCAGTAGGAGTAGTAGTAGTAGATGTTAAAGATATGTCAGTAGTAGTAGTAGTAGTAAGATGATGAAGATATGTCAGTAGGAGTAGCAGTAGTAAGATAATGAAGATATGTCAGCCCGAGTAGTAGTAGTAGTAAGATGATGAAGATATGTCAGTAGGAGTAGCAGTAGTAAGATGATAATGAAGATATGTCAGTAGCAGTAGAAATAGTAGTAGAAAAATGATGAAGATATGTCAGTAGTAGAAGTAGTAGTAACAGTTGTAAGATATGTCAGTAAGAGCAGTAGTAGAAAGGTTATGGTGATGAAAGATTTGTCAGTAGTAGAAGTAGTAGTTGTAGTTAGATGATGAAGATATGTCGTAGTAGTTGTAAGATGATGAAGATATGTCAGTAGAAAGATGATATAGTTATTTTAGTAGTAGAAGTAGTAGTAGTAGTAAGATGATGATGTCAGTAGTAGTAGAAAGATGATGAAGATATGTCAGTAGTAGAAGTAGTAGTAGTAAGATGATAAAGATATGTCAGTAAAAGAAGAAGTAGAAAAATGATGAAGATGTGTCAGTTGTAGAAGTAGTAGTAGTAAGATAATAAAGATATGTCAGTAGAAGTAGTAGTAGAAAAATGATGAAGATATGTCAGTAGTAGAAGTAGTAGTAGTAAGATGATGAAGATATGTCAGTAGAAGTAGTAGTAGAAAAATGATGAAGATATGTCAGTAGTAGAAGTAGTAGTAGCAGCAGCAGAAGTAAGATGATGAGGATGAAGAAGATAGGTCAGTCGAAGTAGGAGTCGAACTAGCAGTAGTATAAAAGTATAAAAGTCAATGATATTGAATTTATATATGAATAACACAAGAAGTCCGCAGACATCGCAGTTACATCTGTATGGTTAAGCAGTGTTAGCCAAAGAGAATGAGCTATGACCCAACATGACCTATTTCAGTAAAGGCAAAAACTTGTTCAGTAATATCCATTAAGACAAAAGCACCTGTCATTAATCAATTAAAAGACACTTTCGTAGGTAGGTTGGTCAGTAGGAGTACTTTTTCTGTGCAATAAAAAATACAGTCCATTGTCAACATGTTTCAAAATATTGTCCAATGATGAACTGGATGTGCAGGGTAATGAATTAATTTATTCCAAACAAAACAGCAAAAGGTGACATTTTAGCTATGTAAAAGGGGTAGAAGAAAAGGGGCCACAACCTGGCTTTTA